>VZTZ01046186.1:0-122437 GCA_013400955.1 Drymodes brunneopygia
TATAGTCAACCCAGGACAGCTCCTCAAAAATATTTGTCTTGCTATTTGAAAATTTATCTTTCCAGAGATTATGCTCACTTCCATGGTCTTGTTTGGATATATTTTCCCCTTGTTCCTTTCTTTTCAATATACTCCTTTACTCTGCTGTTTAACCATGTTTTAAGGGTTCAAATAAAATACTATTTTGATAGACTTTTTCTTTGAGAGAAAAAAAATATTCTTTTCTATTGTAGGGAAAAAATGCACAAAGTCTTTAATATTTGGCTCAGAGTTGCACTGTGCATGAGAATCACAAGATAAAAGGCAGTCCCTTTCCCCCAGTGATCATGGTTATAATAGTAATAAGGCATTAAAAATTACATAAGGCAATTCTGGCACGAAAACTGGTCAAAGATTAAATACTACCTGTATTTAGCAAATGAAGCAGAAAAAGAGGTTTCATTTATTCAGAGTTTTGGAGCATCAGTAATTGTTTCATCTCCAAAGCAGGGGGCTACACAGCCTGCTAAGTCTGTGGCCTCCTAGCTGTATCTGGAAAGTAATCTTACATTCACCAGGAAGCACATAATAAGCAAAACATGTACTCAATATCAAGGTCCAATAAACAGAATTAATACAGTATGTTAAGTCTTAGTCTTCATGACTACCCTCAATTTAGCAATAAAAATACCCCACATGGATAAACAATTTATATAATCAAAACAAAACTCAAAAAGCCTGAAGCTTGATGCTTTGTTCTTTTTTTTTTAATATTTTCAAACCTCATCTCAAATGCTTTTCTGAATGACAGACTTCACAGGAATCCACATATATATGCGTTTACCTTACAAGACTTTTCTAAAATGGGGATTGGCAAACCTCATAACCTCTATCCCACATTTCTAATTACTATATTGCAAAAAACTAAAACACCACAAACAGTGTTTGCTTAAGTGGCACGTGCAGTAACCTCAGTGGTCAAAGGTTATAGTAATATACAGTATATATGGAACAGTAATTCTTTTGATGATGAAAATAAGCTTTCAGAGCCACAGAAGCAAGAGCACAACAAATATTTTCATGACACATCAACACATCTATAACTGAAACAGAACATCATATGAAATTTGCCTGCCTTCTTAAATGAAGTACAGATTTAAATGAAGTGATAAGTGGTTTGAATGATTACCAAAAACCAGCTCAGTGGTACCAAAGCAACAGCCTCCTGCCCATCATACAAGTCACACACATGACAAGCAGCTTTCCCTTGCCTAGATGGGGTGTTTCAAGTCACACACCAGGGAAGGCCATTGGCATACTGAGGAGGACAGCAGCTTGGAACAAACTGCTGCCCCTGGAAAAGTCCCACTGACTACATCTTTGTGAGACAATGAAAGGTTTCTGAGAAAGGCCCTGGCTGAGCCGTGGCTCCATGAATTCTAACCAGTAGCAACACACTGCTACAGAGGGGAAAATGTCAGAACAGACTGGCACTTAACCTTTACAACAAAAAGGTAACCTGACTTGTAAACAGCAGCCAGCTTCCTGCCTCTGGGCACACAGGCAGCAGCTTCAACAGTGTACGAGGGGCCATAACCGACCCTCCTGTGCCTCTTGAGCATCCTCAAAGCCTGAGCAGTGCAGAGTAAAGAAACTGCTATAGCTGCCAGCATATCATGAAGTGGATGGCAGCCACAAATTGTCTTCTCAGTTACAGAGCACTAAATTAGGACAGGTAAAGCACCTACAGTGTACCAGGAAGGGTGAGATTCAGCCTAACTTCAGCTGCCCGAGTAAACAGAAGCTCACCTCTGAGAGCCAGCAGCTCTCAGCTTCCCTCTCACTCACTTTACAGAGAGCAGGGGCACTTCTCAGACCTGTCACCTCCTCCTGAGGGAGAATTTAGAAGTGCCTGTTTCACTCCATTCAAAGGGAGCCCAAGACAACCAGAGTAGACAGATGTCAGACAAATTCCTGCAGAGAACCTAATTATGCACAGTAATGCAATTTGTGCACTCTCCCGCCAGTGAGGCATTAGGGCAGATACAGGGAATGACAGGATTTTCTGCAGGTATTTTCAAAAGACCGGTGGTCTTCACTTGCCTCCTATTAACAGGTGAAAAATGACACTGCACATGTAACAGCAAAGGAGGAAGTTTTTATTTGATCTTTTCTTTTTTGGAGAGGGTGGAATCTCAAAACTACATTTTTATTGATGACAAATGAAGAACATTAAGCAGCTGAACATAGATCCCTTCAGGGAAGGCACATTTAATGATGAGTTTTCAGCTGAGGATCAAAGGCTTTTAAAAGAGCACAACCTAAAATCAGGGTTTCTAACAATTAGACTATCTAAAGTTCTTATTTTTCAATTCCACTACATGTTACTCTACACAGCACCATCAGCCTTTGGGTTCCTGAATGAAGGCAGTACTTTTACATTGTCAGAGGAACAGACCTCAAGGGAATGAAAGGACAGAACAGCAGGACTGACAAGAATGGAAGAAACCAGCTAAAGCATCTTAGCAAAGAAACTGAAGTATCAGGTATTTAATTTTATAATTATCTCCTTAGACTGCTAAAGAGATAAAACAGCCTCAAAACTAGTATCATCAGAATTGAAACATTTAGGCAGAATGCCTAAAATAGATGAAGTGAACCCAGTTCCTGATGTAACACTGACAAATCTGCACTTGACACTATCTTCTTCACCTGTGACAAACCTGTGTAAATGTTCATTAGCAAGTACTGTTTAGCAGAGTTTCAACAAATTAACACAGTAATAGTACCAGCTTTCCAATGTACACCTCCAGGTTCAGCACTTGCTCAAGCTGAATGCTCAGAGCAGCATGAAATAGACAGCGCTCATGCCCTGTTAACCTCAGAGATAAGAAACAAACCCGAAGAGAGTTCAGAGTTTCCATAGTGTAATGAAAGCACAGCAAGAGCGATGTTTGCAAAAGGTCATGAGGAAACAACAGCAGTGCAGTAATGCCAACATCAAATTCTCAACCTTTATTTAATCTTAATCCCATTTTTCTTTTTCCCCATCATGGCAATAAATCCCATTGAACCAAAGGGATGCACAGCATTTTCTTTCCTGTGACTATGGGTAGAAGAATTCTAAGTACAAATAAATACAGGACACTTCAGAAGAACTCTTACGTGTACATATATATATGCACATAAAAACTGCAGAAGTTAAATCTGATACCAGAAGATGAAAAATAAACAGTAAGAAAAAAATATCTTACTGAACAACTGAACAGCATTTTTCTTTCTATTTACACGCAGGATTAAAGATTACTAAATCAATGCATCTAGTAGATGTTCTGGTATGCAACCTGATACATCAATTTTCTTTTCCAGGATCATCTAACAGAAACAGGATGCTCCTTTTAAAAGATCCTTTCATAAAAGCAGAGATTTGACTAAAAGAAAGAAAAAAATCAATACACAAAACCCTTACATTTTTATATTTATAAATAAATATATAATAGGCATACAATGAAAATCTATGAGTTACTCTCTAATAATGACATTTCTTCACAGAATAAGAATGTATATGGACCCTATTTTATTGTTTAATTAATGTATGTCATTCTTTATTACGCATGGGTTTGCTAAATTTTAGCTTAAGTGTCTTATTATTTATTCTCCACAGTTTTTCAGAGCTTCAAGACTAAAATGATGAGCTTCATTCTTGCTTTTAAGTCAGCATCTCTAGAAACAAAACAACATACTCACCTACTTTCCAATGTCTTGTCTCCTCTCCCTCCCCCATACCTTTTTTTTTTCTTTTTAAAACTCAAGGGATTGAAGAGCTTTATGCCCTTCTAGGAGATCAAGTCACAGTCACTGATTAGCAAACATGCCTTCCTTGCAAAACTCAAACCCCAGTAAGCAAGCTAAGTAGAAAGGGAAACATCAGAACAAATGTCATGAGTTAGTGACTTGAACCAATAAAGATTTTTTACAGTAGAGTACTCAATACTGGATAAAAAAAAAAAAAATCAATGCATCACAAGAAGGATTAAGGAAAACAATACCAATTGCTCATTACTGATAACATATACATAACCATAGACATGTCTTGGTACCAGGTACCAAACGAACATACTTCATGAAAACAGCACCAAATAATATCCTTTTCTGTAGTTCCTGCACAAGACACCAGTATGAGCTTCCTACCATTTTCCTCTCATGGAAAATGTTATTCAGAGAACAGGCAGCTGTACAGAAAAATCACTGAATAACTTGCCAGAACTTACCCAAGTATACCTGAGGCAAAGACCTTGCTTGTTTTCAGAAGAACCTAGAAGCTTCTACAGAAAAAATGAAAGAAAAACGATTCTTTCCATATTCCTGACATCAGAGCTGTCAATCCTGGGCATGCTACCTCAGTTATGGTTCATGTCGGTCATGCTTTAAGACTTAGGTTACAGTAGTGTTAACAAAGGCATAAAAATCAGATTACTAACGTTTCATGATATATTTCAAATGCAGGTTTTTGAAACTGAAAGCTTTCCATCATTGCAATAAGTTGAGGTTAACCCCATGCTGCCTCACAGCTGCTTATATACCAACACAAGGTCCCTCCACAAGGCATGTGGATGCTCAGTGTCTCAGCTCTGAACTGTAGAGACCTCACACCTCCTCACCTCCCTGAAATCAAGCACAAGATTCACCTTTGTTGAGGTTACAGTTTCTTCCCTTATCACCTTCCCTAAGCATTCAGAACTCTAAAGGAAATAGCTACCATCAGCTTTACGTTCCTTCTCAAAAAAAAGTAGTTTCCTACCAATTCCTTCCAATTCTTCCTAAAATAAAGTGGGCTGTTCATACTATCCCTACCAACATATATTGCTCTGTAGTCCATCCCCTGCCTCCACACACATGTATGAGGACAGTTTAAAAACCTCCTCTCCCAAAACACATTTGACTACTACTCTCATTCTGTCAGTCAAATGAAACTACAACACCTTTCATCTTGCTATGTTTTAAAGATAAGACATGAAAATAGTAAGGGAAATCTCCACCTTTCTCAATAGTTTACTGTTCCAAAGTTTAGCTTTCCATTTCCTACATGTCTGTGCTGTACACAAAAAACCCCTCACTCCTCCTGTCTGCAATTTGTTCTGTCAGCCATTTTAAAAAGCAAACACCCTCATGCCACAAGCAAAGTGTTAAGAGCTGATAGTTCTCTACACTTAACAAGCAATCTGTATAGGAGTTTAAAATAGATCTTATTTTCAAAGGCAAAAAAACTTAAGGATATTTTACATAACACACAAAACACGACCTTATTCCCCTCCCTTATTTATATTACACTGAATTTTTTGTCAAGTTGAATAAAACAAAGCTAAGTAACAAGAAAATTTTTATAATTACTTTGAAAGCTCTTAAAGCTGAAACTAGGCAGTTGTACTTGGCCTCATAAATTCCCTTCCCCTCAAATTTGCTAAAAAAGGTCTGCCCTTGGGCATGTAAGGCTCTGACAGTGGGTTCCAGTTATGGCTCCCACTGAGAACCATAGCTCATCTAAGTAAGAGAAAAGGTGCTTTTACAGATAACTACTGCATATCCCTGTCTTAGTAACTTAAATCCTGAAACATGGAAGGACAGCATGTATGTGCTAGGAACAGATCTGGTAATTGCTGATGCTGCAGGTGGCAGCAGGATCTCTTACTCTCTCCTAACTCTGGCATCCTCCAGAAAAATCTTGGAGAAAATCAGTAAAGCTGCCACTGCTTTAGTGACATTGTTAAATTCCTTTCCACTAAAGAAATGGCAGAAGCCTATAACAGCAGAGTCCCTGCTAACAGAGTCACAGCACCATGCCTGACTGCTTGTTTAGCACCAGATGTGCACACAGCCTGGTGCCATAAAACGCAGCATATCAGGAACAAAATATCCAATCTTGCTAAGTATTATGGTTGACATTTTTACTTATTCCAGCAAGCTTTCATCTGACATTTTTCCGTGATAAAGGAAGGTCTCAAACAAGGAAAGTGGAGACTGCATCATGTTTTTTCATGGAAGCTAACCAGTAGTGCCATTTATCTTTAATACACAGTGCAAACCTAGGTGAAAAACCTAGGAACAAATTAACAGCAGTACATAAAACAAGGGCCTTGCCTGCCTACTTAAATGCACTTACTAGACTTAGAAATTGATTAATATTTAGCAATTATTGCAAGACTGCATTCAAAAGATTGCTAGCTGCAGCACTTACAAGCAATCTGAAAACTGCATACAATGATGATATACATCAGCAATTCTCTCTTGGTTTAGTTACTTTTAAAAATCGTGAAGTTCACGTGCAAAACATACTGACATGAAAGATATGTCAAAAAGAGATTTTTGTTTGGGTTGGGTGTTTTTATTTATTTCTTTTTTACATCAGTTTTGTTTTCCTTCGCTAATCTGGAATTTCACCATCACAACTCTAGTTAATAAAATGATTCACCAGGGTTTCTTCATTAGGTGAAGGTAGTTTTGAATATAAGCACAGAAAAACCAAAACCCATCAATGGGTTCTACACTTGGTTCGAAACTCCAAGAGATGTGTCTTAACTTCACCTAGTGAGTTCTTGAAACATAACAGCAAATACTCACCCTGCAAAGCCAGGAACCACACTAGAACACTTTTCAAAGTAAAAGAGACATCTGAACTTTTATTCCCACCCTCTTGTCTAGTGCTTCTCTAGAATCCAAATTGAGTTGACCAGAACTACCCCGAGCAGAGGTTGCCATCCTGCAGCACAGCAACAGTAGAGTAAAAGATCACAGGTGCTGTATCCCAGCAAAAAAGGCTGGGCCACAACATCCTGTGTGTCTATAAGAGCAGGAAAGAGCTGCTGCCTCAAGAACCTCCAGGCTTATGCATCCACTTCTCCTGCCCTTTTCTCCTCTCCACTTCCATGTATCATGAACCAAGCTGCTCCTTCTTCAGACCAATGAGCAAGGAACCTTCCTTGTTTGGACTGTAATTGGTTGGTCTAATAAGAAGTGGTTATCTGCCCACAAACCTTGCCTCCCTGGAAAGATATATTCATCATAGGAGTCTCAACAAAGGCAGCTGACTGTGGAGCTCCTTGCCAGGGCTGATTAGACACAGACTAAGTGCAGGCAGAACAAAGTTCAGGACACACCTGCACAAGGAAAGGCTTTTGTTTGATAGTGGCAACAGAAAGCTCTGCTGAATGTGGAGCCCCATACCACCAAACACTCAGGCTGAAAGTCAGTACTTACACAGGAATCCTACACTCTTCCAGGATTTTGTTTCACATGTAGATACAAATCAAAAGATACAGAGTCAGGGCTTGAAAAACCTGCCTACCCATAGCTAGGGAAAAGAGGAGAGGGATGAGTAGGTTGAGTTGGCTGAAGAAATAGAAACCAGCAAATATTTTGGAAGAGGACAAGAGGAGTCAGAGATGCAGCAAAAGCCACATCCCACCCTGTGCACGTAAGAAGAAAACTGGGAAGAAGGAAGTGCAGGTTTACACATACACAAGGCTGCTCTCTAAGCCTCAGCTGACAGTAGGAGGAAGAATGGATTCATCTGGGCTAACAGGCAATGGAACAAAGAAAATTACAGGTGTACCATCACAATCAGCCAACTATACCCACCTTCTCTACCTCATTGAGGATTAATGATATAAACAAAAAAACAAAACAAACAAACAAACAAAAAAATCACACTTTTTTTTCCCAGTAGATCATCATCCAAACTTCTTACCAGAGAATACAAATGAGATTTGAAATTAAGTTCTCCCAAACAAGCAAGCAAACATTTTGGTATTACTTCTGTGCATAGGCAAGAGGACCATCTAACTGCAAGAAAGAAATATTTTTGTCTTTGCTTTTAGAACTTTTTTATTGTGGACTGAACATCTCTGAATCAAAAGGAGACATTCGGCTAGCAGCAGAAGATAAAGAGATTCTTGTGCCTGATGAAACATTTGAAGACTCAGAGGCAGATTACTTCAGAGTAGCATGCTTCATTAAATCCAGAACCAGAAGCCAAATCCTGTACCACCTTCTCAAAGCAGTGCTAGATGATGCACACTGAAAATCTTTTCCTCTACAAACCTGACACCAGCAGTTCTTACCAGTTTGTGTAAACTATGACACAGGAAATTCCCAGAGACCCCAAACCATATACTCAAAGAATGTCACTATAGCTCTACCTACAAATAAATATGTATATTTATTTATTTCACTCTTCCCTACTAACAGCACTTGGCATCTGTCAGACAATGGTGAAACCACATTGTTTTACTGAATGACACCCAAGAACAAATTTGGTTTATACTGGCAAGGCACAAAGTAATGGACTAGATTACACAGCTGGAAACAGATAGGGGTGGCTAAACGCTTTCAAAACTAAAACATTGTAATTAAAGCTAGCTTTTAGCTACTGAGCCATTTTCCATATTCCTTTAAGAGTTTTCTTTCTTGGGACTTTTCAGCTGTACAAATTTATGAAGGACCGTATAATATAATCACCTTGAAACATTGCTCCTCAGAATCAGATCCCACAGTTCTCAGCCACTGGGACTGAAGGTCAGAATAAGAAAATTACATCTTCCAAGTACTACTTTATACCACGGAAGACTTGACCAGAATTTCTCAAAACGCATGCATCACCAGGAGATATCTGGATTAATTTCTGTGCAAAATAGCCATTACGAAACCACACTGAGGACTTTTGCCCCTCTGCTTTTCTAAGTCTATAACTTCAGGAAATATATCACACCGCAACACCATTAGCCAAGAGCTGCTGTGAAGACTAGGAAAACATTCCTCAACCTATTTGTTTTTGTTACCTTTGATTTTCAAAGAGTCCCTTTGATATGGTGATTCTCTATTTCTGAACAGTAATGCCTGAAGCAGAGGTTAAACAGCATGGAATGCATTTTCTTTTCCTTTCCCCTTTTTCCTATTCATTCATGGTGTCTTTGCCTCCCCTGCAGCTGCCACAAAAAGAATTTCAGAGCTATTTCAGCCCTCTGGGGTCCCACTGCAGGAGACAGGTGGGCTGGTGAGAGGTCAGTTCCTGCTGGAGCCCATCTGATGGGCCCAGTCTCCTCCATCAAACTTTTCCTCCTTCCACACCCTAGGCTGAATGGAGAGAGTTCTGCTGGGGCACTGAGAGCAAGAATTACTGTATTGAGTGTAATTATGAAACTGGAGCAAGAAGCAGACTAGAGCATGGGAACATGTACACATGGAAGATTTAAACAGATCTTCTGGATACATCTCCAAGTCCTGTAACCATAATTTGAGGGACTCCAGTAAGCATACTGTATGTTTGTTGTGATCTTACACCCCACCCTCAATGCCTTTTTCTAGGCACCAGGAAGGAGAGCAATGAGAGGGACACTGTTTCTCTCTCTAAGGTGGCCACCCTTGTGACCTTGCAGGTGGGAGTGAGTGGATGACAATAAGGAAGGAAGAAAACACCATTAGAGAGAAAAATAAAAAGCTAACTTCTAAAATCTTAAGAGTTATCCCAGTAGGGTATCATTCTGTCAATAGCACAGATGCACCATTATCAGCAAGTAGGCACCAGAAGCTCTACGCAGCTCAGGGGTTTTCATCAACAGAGAATTTAGTGATCTTCCAGGAGCTTCACTGTGCTATTTTAAGTACCTTTTCAGTTGCTACGTGGCCTGTAAGCTTGTCACTATGCTTTAGGGAGTGTTCACTACAAGGAACTCTGGTTGCATGAAGACTTCCCTTATAGTATTTAGTTCGTCTTCAGCACTTCAAACAGACCAGCCATGACAAAAATTGGACCTGAAAGCGGATGCGCTTGTACTGTGTAACATGACTTTCAGGTCTATTCACACATGATTTGGACAACTTCACAGATTAAATATATTAAAATTCAAAGATAGGCTACTTACTCTTTCTATGACATCCTCTGACTTAGAGGAAGACTTAAAGGAAGACTGGAAAAAGGCAGTGACTCTTATAAGGACAGATATTACAAAACTTCAGAGGTAAAAAAAAAAAAAAAATCAAAAGAGGGAGTTTGTTTCCACAAGGCAGGAAAGAGATGCAAAACTGCCCTTAGACTATAAAAATTATTACGAAAACCAAGCTATTTCCATTATCTGTAAATGCCTCAATTGTACAGTTATTTCTGTTTCAAATTTTCTTTCAGTTCTGTAACTTGATAATGCCATAAAAAAGTAACCTTTCTCCGTAATACTTTCTCTAAACAATTTCTTTCCTATGCAGCACTTATAGTTTTCATTCAGTGCCGTAACCTGGCCTGAACAAGCCATGAAACACATCCTGGCCCACAACCCTGCAACACACCACCCACATCCAGAACCTCATCAAAAACTCGTTTGTGCCAACAGAAGGTCACCCTCTTATTTCACTGCACCACTAAAACCACTTCCTCTGACTATTGAAAAGTGCCATGTTTACTTGTAACCACAGCACTTAGCGCCACTAAACCCAGGAAACATAATGGAAATACTTACATCTATTAATAGAACATTAAGCTTATGTGAAAAATATGCCCTGTGGCTGATGTATGATATTAAAAGTCAAGAAACCAGCATGAAAGTAAAGCTCTACTCTCTCCCTTCCCTTCAGGAGAGGGAAAGGGGAACCAGCTCATCCACCATTTTTTTTTGGAAGCCATAATTTGCTCACTGTTTATCAACATTTTTAGAGGCCCAACAGCACATTCCAGTGCTCTCCCTGAGGTGTCTTTCCCCTGACACAGGGTGGGTCTGCACACACACACACAGATGCCACATTCAACACAAACAAGGGAATGAAAACTGGCAAGATGCCGGCAAGCCACCAGCAAAAGCAAAAGGAAAGTGCTTCCCATTTGTTGATACCACCCTCCCAAGGGAAGGGAAACTAAATCCCTTAACTTTAAATACGTAAAATCACAGTAACGATGTGTGGGTCAACATTGCAATATTGTGCTATCTTCCCTTCTGGGACAAAGGGAAAGGCCTTTCTTGGGTGTTTTGTCACACAGCAAACTTAGAAGCATAAAAAAATCATTTTTGTTTCACATGACTGGAGTTTTTTAAAAATTAAGTTTATTTTACTCCCAGTATAATTGGATATTGAAAATTTATTTCAACTCAACAAATCAAGGCTAGTTTGTTCAAACTGGAGTAATCTTCCAGCTCTCTCTTGATCTATTGCTTAAGTGAGAAGGCAGCAGAGCTCTGCCCAGACTCCTTCAGCTCTCCTGCTGTGGTTATAAACCCAGGCATGCCAGGGCACCTTCAGAAAGTTTGTATCTTTCTCTTTTGATCAAGCCACATGAAGAATTTCAGTATTCCACCACACCCACGAGCAAAATTAATTTCAAACTATAAATATTTGAATGAGCATTTTTCTGAAATAAAGCAGAGCCTTGATGGCTTCTACTTGGCACAAGACAAGTAATTTGATAATTCATATGGATTGAACTGGGCAAGATGTACTTGCAAGTGAAACAAAACCACAATGCGTCCTCCAGCATCTGGCATCAAAACAGACAAAACTGTACTAACTGTGGTAGTGTTCCTACTATTTTCTTGAAGATTTTTGGAGTTGCTTTTACTGTGGCATCCACAAATTGATACATGGTATCATGTATTTTTATCCAACACACCCATTCCCACCCTATCAAAATCTCAGGCAGAAGTGATAAATTCTCACTCAATTTATTGAAAACACTACTAGGAAAAAGGAATATCTAAGAGAAACTGCTCAACAAAGAAAACTAGATTTATGAAGCTTTATATAATTTCTTCTAAACTGGTTGAATGCACAACACCTGTGATGGTGGTAAGGTTATGGGGCATAAAATCCATTTTCCTTTTTGTACAAGCAGATGTATTACCATGCACAAAGCCAACAAGGCAGCTGGTTCTGGCATGAAGTACCAATGCAGAAGACACCCCAGACTAAAATGCTCATTGTATCACACCAACTTAATACATATTCCATGGACTGGTCCTCTTGGAAGGCAAATGCAAGCACAGAGAAATAACTTTACAAAACAACACATGTAATTACTACTGATGGGGTTGACTTCAAAAGCCTGGACAATTTCATCTATTTCTGTACTCAAAATACAGAATACAGAAATATATATAAAATACAGAAAAATTAGAGTTTCCAGATTTTTCATAAACCAGAAAAAAGAATTTGGATGTCTAACACTGCATCAACCATGTATTTACTCTTGTAAGGAAAAACAGAGCTCAAAAAGTTAAATATTATACAATGCACAGGAAACAATCTCTTCTGTAAATCATGTATGTATGTCATTCACTTACAAACTACAAATCATGATGTAAATCATTAGAAGAAATTGAATTCAACATTGTTTTTTCAAGTGGTCCAATCAAAAAGCACACATGTGCATGTGTATCACTGGAACATAAAAAGTTGCATTTTACATATTGTAAAGGAATGAATTTGATAAAAGTGAAACACTAACACAAGAAGTTTGCTACTGGCATCTTTATGCCAAGAAAAGTAACATGAAAATACAGCGAAAAAACAAACTTTGGCACACAGAGAAAAACAGTTTTAAGCAAACTCATGTTAAGCAAACAGCTACCACAACACAACTGTGCAAACCCCGCACAATATCAGGAATATCTCTTCTATTCATCACTGCTTTGGACTTTCTCACTGAAAAGCTGCTAAAAAAACAAACAGGCATGTACCTGCTGTGTAACTGAAGTTTATGCAAAGATCACAGAAATGCTTTATCAATTTCAGCAAAGTAGACATTCATCTGCAGCACCTCAATACCACAAGAATAATCAGCTTCCCCTTGATCAAAGGAAAGCAGACACAAACACATGAAAGAAGTAGCAGAAACTTTCAGATATTCAAGTGCAAAAGGGAAACTGATGTCCCAGAATTTAGGGCAAAACAGTTTGATCTGGCATTTGGCAAACAAAGATGACATGCACACAAATAATTCATTAAAGGAAAAGAAGCGCAAAACTTCAGATCACAGAGGACACAGATATTAAATAGTTAAGGGAAAGTGTAACTGCTGTGGATAATGCATTTAAGAGTTACAAGAAGAAAATTAAGAAAACTAAGAATGTGACCAACAAGCATTTGAATGTATTGGTTCATTACAACTGCAGAAAGCCTGAAATGTACACGCATTATGTATGTACATACACAGAGGACAACTCAAAGCCAGAAGTAATTCCATATGAAACATTTTGATTACTATTTAACTGCAACAAGAAGTACTTTACTAAGATTCTTACAACATTCAGACCCACAGAGGGTGCTAGGGTTTTAGGATCTTGACAGCTTCATGACACAAATGAAGAAAAACAAAAGTGTATTATTTGAATGACAAACAAAGTCTGTAAGATGCATTACAGTCTTTTAAACAACATAATGATAATCTTGAGAGATTTTTTCCCTATTTTAATGGTTAGATAGATTTCCACTTTGTGAAACCCACTTATCTTTACAAAGCAACACATCATCATCATTAATCATTGTGGAGATAAGACACAGTGAAAGGTATTTCGAAATATCCTATCTAAAGGCAGTCGAGGGTAATGTCACTATCCAAGATTTCAAGTCACTTTTGTCACTGAGTAAGCTGCTTGAACAAAAATATAATGGGAAAACTGATACATACCATGTTCCTACATGCACTAATTCCAGGCACGGAAAATACACCAGTAGATATATCAAGTTATGATGAAAATACCAAAGACAAGTAAATTACAGCAAAATAACTCAAGAAATTATGTTAAAAAATCCTAAAACAGGCAGATTTTAAAAATCCCTGTTACAGTACTAAACTTTGCTTTTGATTACTCCAATAACCTCGGCTGAGCATTACTACTCCTTCAACTAGTTAAGCATATTATCCAGATTTACCCTCTCATCCAGTGGATGTCCACAAGAAAGTTAAATCTGAGTGTGTAATACAAGTAACTAAATGCAGTTAACATTCCCAAAATTTGCATTAGCTTCCTGATCAGCTTTACCTCTCTCCAACCTGTACAGTCCAGTTACTTATAAAAATTCCATAAACCAGTATCTTAAAAAAAATCCAAAAAAGCACTATATAAACAGATACAGAATCTAAACAGAGGATTTTTGCTTCTAGGATCTGCTCAACAGCTTGAGCCAATCATAAACAAAGGGCTGAAAGCTGCAATGCCCTATCAGAGAGTTGGTGCAAAAACCTGATTTCATGAGGAGTGGTCAACATAACTAAAAGAGAAGAGCCAAACAAGCTACTCTGTAATTCTGACACTGGAACCTTCTTGCAAAGGTGAAACACACAAGAAGGAAATAAGATTTTTTTTTTTACCAATCACCTGAGCAGT
The DNA here is from genome assembly GCA_013400955.1 of Drymodes brunneopygia. Classification (NCBI taxonomy): domain Eukaryota; kingdom Metazoa; phylum Chordata; class Aves; order Passeriformes; family Petroicidae; genus Drymodes; species Drymodes brunneopygia. The sequence goes on from VZTZ01046186.1 coordinate 14,343, forward strand.
CCAAAATTGAACAGAAGTTAAAGCCTTGCTCTATTCTGTAACCTTAGCAAGCATTTGTAAGTGAATGACAGACATAAGATTTTAAAAGAATTTCCCCTATCAGTTTTGCTCCACTTACGTTGAATGACTGATAACTAAAAAAGTTATAATTGTATTTTATTTATTCATGAGATTAAAAAAAGCCTTACTATATAAATCTTCACACAGTATCATCATGCAGGATATATCGTTTCACTTACATTAAATATGTACCTGCCTCTTCAATTAGCACATCTAGAAATAATTACCTAATATTAAAAAAAACATCCCTGATGCCTTTCCACTGCTATGGATACACCAGCCACCAAAGCAAATGGAGATATGTGACAGTATACCATGCTGTCCTATAAACACTACAGTTTTCAGATGCTTCACTTTCCTAAACAGTGCATTTCAAGTGATACGGCTTCCTTTTACTTCTGCAGTTCTGGAATTCAAAGGCAAGACATTTTTCTTCACTTCAGTTTAAAGAATGTTATTGGAAAGAGGTTTGACTTTTTCTTTTTTAAGGACAAAGCCAATGTTACAATACTTTAAACACCAAAACAATACCCTTGAGAGGACGTAGTGTATTAAACTGCCCTGAACTAAAGTCAATACTTGCAAATGGTACCATCACATGAAAAGCAGCACATGAATTAACCTTGGGGATAAACAACCTTGAGTGCCCACATATGAGAGAAAACAGTACAGTACAAAAAAGAAGAGTGCAAACATATGTTGTTTAAATCATTTTGGCCTATAGGAAATCACTTGGAAAAGCAACGAGATCAAGAAGAAAAACCTACACAGTATTTTAAAAGGAATCCACACATGAATTCCTTTCACCCAAACTAGTTTTGTGAAATACAGTCTAAGATGGCACAACACATCATTTTTCCTCTTAAATTCTTTTAGGCATGATCATGTTTTTTATAAGGAAGAAAAACGCAAACAACCAACAAACACATTTTACTCTGAAAATCAAAGCGTCCAGTATTTCAACCTCTCAGCACATACTTAAGCAAATCTCACCAGGCAGTAAAAAAGGAAGACAAGAGATTCAATACTGAGCCACTTGTCCTTCAAATGCTCTTTAGTCATTACCTTTACTACAGACAGCAGCAGCAATAATGCCTACATTTTGGTTACCTAACACTCTGCCTGACAAAAAGATTCCCACAGTGTCTTCTCAGGCTATTGTTTGCATCGTGCCTTTGATTTTTGGCAAAGGGATATAACTAAGCTCTGCAAATATTATTTGCTTATGCCAGAAAATTTTGCTCCTTTTTTTTCAGAATTATAAACAATTTAACAATAATCTCTCCCCCAGTAGTCAAGAGATGCTAAAGAATTCCCTTATTGCAGGCTTGCTTGTTACAACTTGGTCTGGGCAGACAGTCTGAAGTGCCTTGCTTGCATTGCCATCCTAGCAATTCCCCCAGCACTGGAGAATCCTACAGATCAGAACTGAGATGCTGCCAGAGAACTACAAAGTCTGGGGAGGGGAACGGTGGCTACAGTCACTGCCTGCTGTTGGGGCAGCATCCTTTTGGGGGACAGCACTGTGGGAAGGAGCATTTTACTCTGGAACACAGAGGTAAGAGTCTTCCTATCCCTATCACTAAGACGAGTACTCCAGGACCAAGACATACACACAAACATGAATTAAGAGAGCATCATTTCCACATTCATATTAATGATTCTTATTAGTAGCTGTTGTGCTTCTTACAAAATTGGGAAATCCCACAAAAAAGAGCCTCATTCTCTGCTGCAGCAGATCCAAATCTTATCCATCCTGCTGTCTGTAACACACACCACACACACACAACCTTTTACACCACATCATGTATTATCTCCTAGCAGACGATTCAAATAACAGATTTGGCCAGGACAACTCCGTACTGTCTTGCTTGGGCGTTAGTGTTCAAATATCAATGCTTGACCACAAGTAATTACATCTCTCTGTGCCTGTCCATGCTCTACAACACATGACCCATTTGATACCATCTTTAATTATAGGACGTGCTACCTTTTCTATGAATTTCTAATCTCATACAGGGTGAAAAATAGATGATGTACTGATCAGTATAAGGAGCGAAGGTTTTTTGCAACATTTGCCTCTGAAGTTAGAAAGTATAAACTAAAAAAACACAAAAAGAAAAATGTCTGGAAAGAGTGCAAGTGAATATTGGGAAGAATTCCTTATGCTTTAGAAAAGAGGTGAAAAAAACCCCTCACAAATATGAATTCTGAGCGTTCATTTTCTCCCATCTTCCATGTGAAATATTAAGAAATAGAGACCCAAGCCCTAGAAGTTGCCTGACCGCTCAACAGCAACAGCCTTACAGCAGAAGCTGCAACTGCTGAGCACATGAAGAAGGGTGAGGAACAGCAAACACAGGGGTTCTCTGCGCCTTCCTTGGCTCCTCAAACTGTGTTACCTCAGAGAAGTCAAAGTCTCAGATTCCCACTCCATGAATTTGGGAGAATAATCCTTCTTTATCTCCCAAAGCAATTGTAAAGCCACTTTTAGTCACTGCAGTGGCTTAGGACAAACAGGGAAATTAATTCCTCTTATGCACCAGCTTTAGATGGTTTACCATCCACAAAGCAGAGACTCCATACCAGAAAATAAGGGTAAAAGTGTAATGAGCACCTGCATAACACCTTAATCACCACTCATCTCCTACTCGAGCCCAGGGGAAGTTATGTGAAGAAGGAGCAGCCAGACCCACCCTAACACCTACACGTGAAGCCAAGAGCCAAGGTCACGACCACCAGCCTTGGCCCCAACATCTCATGGTGCTGGGGGACTTGATCCCATGCCAGGTGCTGCTCCATACATACAGCACAGCAACCTCCACTACATCTCACACACCCTTTTCGCCCTCGGAAATTAAAAGTTATGTTCGCTGAGCAGCGAGGAGGAACCTTAACCAGGAGCCGTGCCTATATAAGGGCTCTGCATGCGGCGTTCTCCCTCGATACCCGCTCAACCAGTTTGCTGCCCGGGCTGGGCAGCACCGGCACAGGCAGGCCCAGGCACCGCCGAGAACGAGGTTTACAAATCGCTGCCTCCCCGCTCTGCACTTCGGGGCACAGCCGAGCTGCCGCCCGCCCGCCCCGGCAGCACCGCCGGCGGCCGGGGAAATCGCGGCGGCACAAAAGCCACCTCATGGCAAACACCTCCCGCACCACAAAGGGCAAGGACGGGGTTCGCCGGGAGCCGCGGGCAGGACTCGCTCCGTGTCCCCTCGGGAGCGGCCGCCCGGCGCCGGCACCGCCGCGGCTCCCGCAGGGAGCGGCCGCCCCATCCCTCCGAGATGGCGGCCGGACCGGNCCCGACCCCCGCGGGGCCGCGCTCCGGAGCGGGGCAGCGCTGGGGCAGGGGGCGGCCGAGCGGCGCTGTGGTGGCCGGGCGCGTTCGGTCGGGTTATCCCCGAGAGCCGCACAACGCGCGCCCGCCGGCTTTCCGGGCGGATCCTGCCGTTTCCTCAGATTTTTCCATCCAGGTGTTTGCGTGCGCTGTTTGCAGCCACCTGCGGCCTCGGATGAATCGGTGGCACCGGGAAGAGCAGAGCCGTGTCCTTCCCATCCACCTGCGGTCGCGGCTCCCCCCACGGGGTCCCCTCAGGCCGGGCTGGCCCTGCAGCGGCGGGACCATTTTGTCCTCGGTTTTAGAGGGGGAGAAATAAACACAGTCTTTGTTCCTCCTCATCACTCGCGTACTAGTGGTTGAACTCCCCTCCCCAAAATTTTAACACACACCTGGTATAGTTCTTTTGCTTCCCCCTCAGTGATTTTGCTGTTTCTGGACCGTGTTGGGACACAGCAGCGCTCCGGGAGCACACATGGCCCCAGGGCTTGTGGCTTTGGGGCAGCTCCTGCTCTAAACTTTGCCTGAACTGGTGTTAGATGCCAAACACCTTACTGACTCATCTTCACTGCCAGTTTACCAAAATTTAAATGTAAAATATATTTAATCCTTCTACTTTCCATTCTTACTCCTTTTGTTTTCTTCTTTTTGCTGAGCAATTATATTACCTTTAAATTCTTTACCTGAAAGTACAGACCATAGTCAATATAAGAGGAAGGAGGAGGAAAGCATTTACTTTGGTATTCCTGATGTGTCTCCTAGTAAATCACTATTTCCTAAGAGCTAATTATTCTGTTGGAGTGCTGGGCAACAATTCTTCCATCTACACATTCAAGTGATTTTCTCATACTTGGGTTCACATACCTCAATAAAAGTTTAGCTACACAGATTTAGGTTTCTGGTGCATATAGTAATAGTTATTCCTAATGTTGCCTTATCAGTGTAATACCTTATTTTCATTGTTTATAACTCTGCCAAAGACAAGAAGTATCAAATGATATTTTCATTTCAGCTGTTTCTCCCACTAACCCTACATCAAGAGGCTCCACTTTTTATTCTACCTGTCTAAAGATTAAAATTGCACAGTTTTGGTCATATTACAGGAGAAAAACCCCACCTGTCTTACTGAAGCTGTGCCTCCTAATTTCCAGGGGCTCCTTTGGCAACAAAACCAAAAGAAATAAGAATCTCCTGTAATATTAATTATTCTTTAGCCTATTGGTGTCTGATGGACACACGGGAGAGAACAGCTGGTCTCAGTGCAAGATACATGGGCTTAGTGATGAGGAAAAGGAAATAAGATGAATTTCCAGGACTGGGAAATAGGGCAGCAGAGATTGGATGCGGGGCATGAAGAGATGGAGGATTGTGGCCAGCAGCTGGGGAAAGGGGTATGAGGGTGTCTGCAGGGAGGGGATTCAGGCAGTAGGCAGTGGCTGAGAGGAGAGGGATGGATGGGGCCACTGGAGAATCTGCCCTGAGGAACATGAGCCCACCAGTGCTGGCTCTCACGTGGTCGTGGAGCCCATGAGCACAGCATGTCACACGGAGAAAGAAGTGCTCTCCTACAACTGTAATTCCCTCTGATAGCTGGTTCACAGCGTTCCAACTGGGAGTCATGTGGAGGGAAAAAAAAGAAGAGATTTTAAAGAAAACTTAAGGGAACTATGCGGAAAACATGAAAGCTCCAAAGACAAAGCCCTGCCCTACAGTATTATATGTTGTTTGTGATATGAATCAGTTTTCAAATTACCTTTGCAGAGTGTTTTTTTTCCACAAGACTCCTGCCTCATTCAGTACAAGGATGTCTTTAATTAATGTATAGTTCTTCAATGTTTCTCTTCATTTTCGTCATGTAAAGTGGAATCTTTCATGTCATATTCTCTGTGCATTCTTCAAACCCTGCCTTGAAGGCGGGTTAATTAATTTCCATGATGACTTTCCTGTGGTAGTCTCATAACTCCTTCAAAACATTCATAAATTTAACTTTGTAACCGCCGTCTAAGTTGAAGTGGTACCATTATCATATTTTCCACACAGGGAAGAGCTAACGGAAGGTAATGTGTCTGGAGTTGTCAGTAGTGGTTTGTTAATTCTTTTATGTTGTGGAGGCTGGCCAGTTGTTTTAAAGCAGGAAATAGTGGATTTAATGCAGTGTGCATCCACCAGCAGCTCAGAAACACGAACATAACTGTTCTTGCTCAGGTCTGACTTTAAATTCTTTATAGATCTTTAAACACTAGATGTAGTGGGTTACTTACAATACACAAAGCTTTGGTATCCACTTACACCTGGGAGTCAGGAGCTAATTTCAGGCATGTCTGTGTATCCTTCTTTATGACAGATAGAGGAACTCTGGGAAATATTTTTAATATTCAACCTTTAAAAAGGAAATTATAATGGTTGAATTTTGCCCATACTTCACAGAAGAAGATTATTTTCTTGACTGTAGCAGCAAAAGGGGCCTTCCCAGATGTCTGCATGCTTAGAATTGGAGAAGTCACCATGCTCCTCCCTAACTCCCCACAGCCCACCTTTCTTTAATATCCCTTCCTATCAGCAGAAGGAAGGCATCCTAGAGGTTGTGCATGTGAGGGTCCACTTTTGAGTGCTAGGGGAAGGAAAACACTACAGCCTATAGTCCTGTAGCCTTTGGTTGCTGAGGGATGGGATTGGAAAGTTTCCCCTCACCTCCAGGGCCAGGAGTGTGAATTATCACAGCACTGCTGCAAGGGCAGTGAGACAGCAGGGAGAAGCTGTGTGTTTGCTGGGCATTGTCAGTCTCTGATCAGCAGCTCTCTGGCATGAATTATAAAGCAGTGCAGGAATTTTGCCAACACACAATCTCTGTAAGGCACATCACATTGAGAACTCCAGTTGGGCAGACACTGGTTATTCTGCTTTCTTCATCTGAAGCCCAGTTTGTCATCCTATGAATGAAGCTCTGGTAATACTTGCTTTAGATTCTTGTTTTTTTTCTTTTAAGGTGTGTTGTGCACTGTTAAAATCAACATCACTTTGGATTTCTTTTGTGGAAAACATTTTTCCTCTCTTACCTCATATTTTCAGGAGATGCTGTATTTAAATAGGTCTGTGAAAATGAGCTACAGTAGGCAAGTAGGTGGTGGTCAGCCTAAGCCTGTGAAAATCTCAGAGGTAAATCTGCAGAGAAGTAAATTCTTAAAGTCAGCTCAGGATGCAGACAAAAAAAAGCTGTAGGGACTGATAATTTTGCCACCTTAACAGACATTCAAATAAAAACTGTCAAAAGTGTAAACTAATTTTGAAAATCTTGGCTTCTTCTGTCACTGTTTTTGAGATGGCAGTATCTATGCAACCAAGGCCATCCCACCCTAGGAATGCTTCTAAGGGAAAACAGAACAGTCAGTCCTGAGCAAACTAGACAAATTTACAATGTTACAAATCTATGTTGGTCCACAGTTTTTGCTGTATTTTGCCATTTTGAATCAATAGCTGAGAATTTGAGTGCCCAAAAAAAGTAAGGAAAGTAGAATGGCTGCCTGGGGTATTTCAGTGCCACGGGTGTCAGAGATGGTAAATCCACTTCTCCTAGTCAGTATTTGTCTGCTTTAACTCAAAAACATCCTTTTCTGAAACTCCTGGAAGTCCAGCACCTCACAGCTTCTGGACCAAATGTAGTGCTCAGACCAAAGTATTTTTACAAGCAGTGCAAATTCATCTGAAGTACTCCTCTTCATCAGGTAAGTTTGTGTTCTCTGAGAAAAACAGAACATGACTCAGAAGTTAGAAAGAGTGTTTCAGCACATGTATCAGAAACTGAAGAAAGGTGGTGGGCATAACTAAATATAGTTGTTCCTGATTGTTGAAATATTAACTCAGCATCTTAAGCATTCCCCTATAAAATAGTTTACAAGGACATGTAGGGGTAAGACAGGGGGAACAGCTTTTAACTGAAAGAGGGCAGGTTTAGGTTAGATATTAGGAAGAAATTCTTTATTGTGAGGGTGCTGAGGTGCATGAACACATTGCCCAGAGTAGTTGTAGATGCCCCATCCCTGGAAATGCTCAAGGCCAGGTTGGATGGAGCTGTGAGCAGCCTGGTCTAGTGGAAGGTGCCCCTGCTCACCCCAGGGGGGTTGGACTAGATGAGCTCTCCAATGTTTCTTCCAACTCAAACTATTCTATGTTTCTATGAAATGACAGAAACACTCATGGAGTAATTGGCTGATAAGAAATCTTCCTCACAAGAGATCAATCTTTCATAAAAAAATCATGGGCACTGAGTCAATAAACTGAGGGTCATTGTGATAACAGAGAAAATCTTTTTTTCCAGTCACTTGACATCTTTCAATAGAATGTGTTGGTGGTAGCAGACTTGAAGGTAGATACCAACAGTAAAATGGTGCTCTGTTTCAAAACCACAGCTTTGAAATCAGAACTCATGGTTGTATTTCTGAAGGACTTCTACCTTTTAGTCAAAAATATTTTTACAAAAACTAGTTGAATTTTCCCAGGTGAAATGGCTTCAATTTCTGTTTGTCTCTCACTATTTAAGAAGATACAGACACTCACAGGCATTAAACCTGCCTTTTTAGGTTCGTCTGATTGAAGAGCAGGAGCAATGTGCAACTCAATCCGGAAAAACTTGAACTACATCTGTCTGCTTTATTTTTGTGTATTTATATATCTAAGAACTGTCATTCAGTGAGTAATATCAGCCTGGTGTTAAAATAATTCTTAGGATGAATCATAATGGATTGCTTTTGTATTTGACATGTGAAAAGGGTATTATTTCTCCTTCATGTGAAAGTAGATGTTTTTTTAACATTATTAAATGTTAAATTGTTAAATCACACCCCCTAATAGCCTATGCCATGTGTGATTTTTTTATACTTCACTAAAGCCTTGAACTAGGGGCATATTTTCACTTGCCTCACACTTTTACTCTTTGAAGTTCAGTCATAGCTATTTGATTTGGAAAAGGTTGGCACTAACAGGGTTGATCTTCACAAAAATAAGTGAAAATAGAGCAAGAGAGGAACTCTCTCATCAACTTGTCCTTTGTTATTTACTGACAGCAGAGGCATTTTAAGTCATGAACAAACATAGCCCTGTATACACACCCTGCTTTGCTGAGCATAGTAATGGGATAAACAGTAGTGGAATGCAGCACAAACCTATTTCACATTGATTTAAACTGATTTAAACTGAATATTTTGTCACCAATATTTCATTGAAAGGGTGATATATTTCTCCAGTTCTCCTGTATTAAGTTCTTAAATATTTGCCACCAAATACTTGCTATTCTCCTCCAGATTCTAAACCTTGTGAGCCATGAATCTTAGGACCTGTGTTATTAATTGCTTTGCAGATTTGTGGGCAGGTATCATTGGGGAATATGAACAAGTTATATTTTAATGAGTTTTGGATTGCTTTTCATTCTGGGATGCAACCAAAGGTTATTTACTGCAGTATTAGGCAAAGGAAAGGCAGAAGCTGTGTCAGCTTTTCATGCTTTAAGAGGATGTGACATAGTCTTAGGAGAGGCAGGAGAAGATAGGTCTTGCTTTGGAAAGGAAGAATGTCTGCCCTGCAGCCATAGAAACATTTTTCTGTTTCTCTTCACCACCTGCAGAAGTGATTGATATTTGCCTGAAGGATTTGCAGTTATTTGTAGTACTTTTGTTTAACTGCACCAGGATACTTTGCCAGGAAGTGGAACATTCTTCCCCCAGCAGTACCTCAACTAAACACACAGGAGAAGATTATGTTCTACAGGAGAGAAGCATGGACAGGAAAGTTCCTACCTCAGACTGATAATGAACTGTTCTCAAGCTTATGGAATATCAAACCCTAAGATGTTTATACTCTGATTGAATGCCTAAAATAGCAATAAAATAATTAAGTTTGGTTATCATTGAATAATGGCATCAGCTATCAGTCAGTCAGTAGAGAATTAGTTTTTTACTTTTTTTGGTTAAACTACCATCCCAAGTATGATAAATTCAGTCACTTTGAAGTGGAGGGAAATCAGGACTACCCTGGGGATGCAAAACCTCTGCAATACACAGACCAGGTAGTCCAAGAAGTCATGTGGTCTTGTGCCTAAATAACTTTATGAGTAGCACTGCCTCTGCAGAGCCAGACCCTGCCTCACAGTCACGGTGACACCATTTGCATGCTCTGTGCTCACCACTTCCTAAATGCCTGCTAAGTCCAGTGCCTCAGCCTCTCTGAGCACTATCCATAGGATAACTCTGGGAGAGACACGATAATTCTAGGAGAGAAGTCAGTGTGGTTTAGGTCTGCTTTCATAACTAATTTTCAATGATTTTTTAAATCATAAACACTCATGAATTTTTACCTTTTAGGAATCTGTGATAGACCCAGATGTAATTTAAGAATATACTTAATACCTGCCCAGCATAGGAAGTAGAAGTCAAATTCTGATTGCTTTTATTGAAAGAGAGAGAAAGAACATTGAAAATATGAGGATTTTATTTACCCTTAGAATCAGTTTTTTATTCTTCCTTAAGTTCCACAGACAAGGAGTGTGCCATGTGACTTGGCACACTCAGACACAGAGGAAGCAATGCTGGTCACAGTGATTCTGTGGCTGCTTCAAAGCATGATAAATCAGGCTATTCTGGAGGTGGTTACAGTCTGAAGGCCTCCTGGTTATTAAAATGAGATCAATAATTTTTAAGCAAGCAGTGTTTGAAAAATGGTTGAGCTGAATCTGAAATCAATTAGTATAAAATATTATACTGGGCATTTTAAGAGAAAAGGGGAGGGTCTATTGATGAACCTTGTTCATCAAGAATGAAATGGATTTTCATGCTGAGCTACACTGACTTCAACACAGCTACAACAAATTACTCAGTCTGTCTCTGAAGAGAAAAATCAGTTACTTCAGTTTATAATGTGCAAACATTTGATAAAGAAATCCTAACTAGATATGCTAAAAAGATACAATGACAACTTCAAGGAATCTCGTGGAGATGCATTTAGATAGTTGCCATGTGTTTCAAACTTGCAAAAACATCAGTTATTAATCAAACATTACCTTACCTTAATTTCACAGGTTAAAGATCACTCTTATGAACAATTAAGGATCCATTTTCTGCCTCCCTGCCAATCCAATCATGGAAGATGCTGCTTCCTCTACATTTGAATATTATAGGAATTACAACTCAGCAAATACAGTGTATGCATTTTGCACATTTATAAACCTCTATAACCAACATAAGAGAGACCAATTAAAAAAAAAATTGGTCAATTGCTAGTTATTGAATAAAAATAGGCATGAGAGATTCTGTGTACGTAATGTATAATGTCGAGGATGGTCCCAAATCCATAATGCTGTTTTTGTAGCCATTTTGTGTATTTTCTGTATTTTAGCTCTGTAACTTTCCCTCTTCCCCATTGAAAATCAGAATTACATCTAGTGTGTATTTTCTGAATTCCGTCTTTTACATATATTTACTGCATATTAGAATTTCAAAATTTGTTTTAAAGTGGTATTTACAAGGCAAGTTATTTACTCTGTCTTCAAGCTCAATTAGAAGATACAACCTGATGCAACTATCAAAATTAATTGGGAAAAATTATGATGACTAAAACCAGTGTTTCTATCCAATGAGAATTCTGACATTTCAGAATTTCAAATTGAAGTAACAGAAATTACTTACTTGTGGTTAAAAATATTTAATGATTCTACAAATTTCTTCCTAGCTATATGGCAGAGTTTCCATAGTACTCTTGCATATCTTCTCACTGCAGTGTAGTGGTCTGGTAGGACATTTGGGAATAGGTCTTACAATCTTATATCTCCATATTTATAGAGAAACTAAAGGTACTTATTTCCTTTTCCAGCTGGCATGACAGACATCCACACTCCTCTCTGAATCCAGCTCCGAGGCTCTCTTGGATACTGCAGGCTCTCTGAGACTCCAGCACAGCACAGTATTTTTTCTAACTTTTTCTAAACAATCTTTACCTATACATGACCCCCGTTATTCACACCATCCCTTCCTTTCTCTGAAGTCAGTAATGTGTAATGGTATTTCACCATCTTTTTTTTCTCCTCTATCTTTCCTAAATTACATGTGTAAGTCCATCCTATTATTCCAGCCATAACTGGAAATCCTCCACAGGTCTCGTGGTAGCTAGTTTTGCATTCTGACACAGTAATTTTGTTGTTTTGTTTTGTTGTACCAATCCAGTACCTTCATGCTGGCCACCACAAGATTTTAGCCGGCAGTTTCCCACTCCATGTATCAGTATTGGCACTTTCATTCCTCTGACCTTTTGATATTCCTTTCTCACTACATTACCATCATGCAGATTAAATGAACCTTTCCCAGCTTTGTTCCCTACTTTAAAATTTAAACTTTTATCAATCAAATTAGCCTTGATCTCAGTCCAGACCTCAAACTACTCTGTATGTGTGTGTGTGTATGATCCTCTTCCAAGAATGTTTCCCAATTGCAGACCAGCCCTAAGCCCTCCTATAGGGTCATCTGCTGCTCTTCACTATCAAGTTGCACCTTCTTTCTAAATCTTTAAAAAATCAAAGAATTCCATTCAATTTTTATGGATATTGTATTAATCACATTTAACTAGGTTATAATTTCAGACATTTTTTCCATGTCTTTCTGTTAGCTGCCAATTACTTCTGCAGTTGGAGCAGTTTTTCCATGTTCATTCATAAGCCTTGACCTACTGGAACAAAAGTGTGGAAGAGTCAGAAAGACCGTCTCTCTTATGTGGTTTAGATTAGCCAAACTAAAAAAAAGTATTTTAATGTCCTGAGTAAATCACTACCACTGACAGACACAAAAACACCCACAGTGTGAGGCACTGTGTCAAAACCAGCAAAAGCCAAAGCCCACCTGGAGCTGAGACTGCTGAGGGGCACTGGTTGGAACGAAGCAGATTCTGGAGATTGCTAATTGGAAAAGTAAGTTCAGGGAAAATGGGCTTCTGCTGACAGAGGCCCCTTATGACAACAGGTGTTGACAAAAATGGTGATGAACTCAGTGCCTTTTTTCTGCCTCTGTCTTCACAGCCAAAGCCAGCTCCTTTACTCCTACCTGTACAGACACAACTGGGGAGGGAACTGGGCAGCCAGCAACAGAGGAGCAAGAGGTTAGAGAAGCTGTACGTATTCGGATCCACTGGGCTGGATGGGAATCACCCCAAGCTTACTGAGAGACCTGGTGGGTCTGACCATGAGGAATGTAATCCTCATCTTCAAAAAAAGGCAAGAAGGAAGACTTGGTAATCATAGAATCATAGGATGGTTTGGGTTGGAAGGGGTTGAGGGTTGGAGGGTTGCCCTCTGGATGGGCCAGTCAGCCACATCTCAGTCAATGGAAAGATCAGGGAGCACATAATCAGTGGAGCCAACCCAGGAAGGCAAACCATGTTTGATCTCCTGAGTGCCTGCAGTGTTGAAATGTCTGGTCCTGTGGGCAAGGGTGGAGTCGTGGCTACAACAAACCTTGGTTTGAAAATGGCTTCTTACAACACCTTCCCCACCCTTCCCCTGTGGAAACAGCAGAAGCATGGACTGGACAAACTGCCTGTTTGGATGAATTGGAAGCTGTAAGGGTAGCCATCCCTAACTCAATATTTGGCTGGTAATCAGCCTGGGCTCAATACTGGCACCATATCCAGTGCCTTCATCAACAACCCAGCTGCAATGCAGAGCTCATTCTGGGCAGGAGCACCAAGGCCGGGGAGCAGCTGCTGGTTCAACCCAGAAGGACCCTGAAAAGGATCCTTAAGGATTAGACAGAGACATCATGATCCTTGTAAGAACTATGAAGTTCTGCCCCTGGACCAGCTGGGATTGCCCCATATATGGGTGCAGAGTGAGAAGTGGCTGGCCAAGTCACAGTCCTGTGGGTTACAGCACACACCGGGGTGAACAGGAACCCATGACTCTTCTGGAAGGAGGCACTCACTGGGGTTCATTAGAGGCACAGCCAGCACATCAAAGGGAATTTGCTGATAATCTCTTGTGGGTACTGGGGATGGCATGCCTGAAATAGGTTTGGATACCTCTGATCCAGAGAGACAGGGCAAGATCAGAGCATGTTCAGTGGAGGGCTGATAAGGAAGTTATTGAGGAGAGGCTGAAGGTGCTGGACTCAGCTGGTAGAAAGGAAGCTATGAAGTAACATAAAACCAGCCTACAAATGTTCGAAGGATCATTCAAAACGTGTCAGAGTCAAACTCTTCTTATCACTGCCAGTTGGTCTAACAGAGCAATTGCCACACTTTACAACCTGGGAGGCTCAGACTGAGCATCAGAAAATAAAATCAGTGAGTATGTGGGCACTAGAACAGGTGGAGTGGAGGAATGTCTGCCACTGAGGCTTTTCAAGACTTGGCCAAAGCCAAGATTGACACAGTCTAATGCTGACCTGCTCCAACTGAAAAACAACCTTCAGAGGCACCTTTCAACCAACATTTTGATGATCTTGCAGCAGGTCTCAGGTCTTCACATCTTATTAATAAAGCCTATTATTAAAATAATGTATTTATTAACTTGTTTGGTTTCATGAGTGGTGGTAAAAGATTGTCACCTAGCCTGTTTGGAGAGAGAAGACTCAATATATGGGAAACACCTTGGTGAGTTAACTGGGACAACACCTCTCACCAACCTACTTTATGGAGTTAGAAATGTAGCAAGAGACTTCCGCTAAGGAAATACTTTCAAGTCACACTTCTGCTCCACATCCCCTTGCCCTGGCACCCATTTGCCTTTCCAACTTAGTTGACTTAGGCCTCTACCATATTAAAATCTGAATATAAACTTAGCTGCTCCTTCCAACATATCTGAAATAAATAGTAATTAGCCTCTCTCTGGCCTTTTGTTATCAAAGCAGTATCCAATTTCTTTTTTCTGTAGGAAGTGGTTTAATATAAATAAACATGTTCTGCTGTGAACTATATGGATTCCATAACACCTCAGCCCAGTAGATTCCCACACTGATCACACCACCAATAGAAATTACTTTTACTTGTTTTTTGGGGAGCAATAACCTGCTTGTCTTCTGTTTAGACTGTGAATCTTTTATCCCCTGCTGTCAGATAGTAGTATAGATCCACATATGCCATACATCTGAATCCTTTCTTGTTTTGTGGATTTGATTTGGGTCCAGTATTCAAAGTTTCAGTGGAGAAATGGTAGGACATGATGTATCTAAATGAGAGGAGCAGAACAGCCATACTTGGAGAAACTAAAACTAGAATGTATCTGATGGAAGGCACCTAACCCACACAGAAGATAAAATAATGTAACTTTACCGAAGTTTCACAGAGCTGCATTTAGATATTTGTCATACATGTCAAAACCCAAGTAAACATATGGCATTACTCAAACATTAACTCACCTTAATTGCAAAGGTTAAAGTTCACTGTCACGTACAACCAAGGAGGAGGTTTTTTCCTCCCTGCAAATCCTGCAATTCATGGAATGTGCTGCTTCTTCTAGGTTTGAATTATGTAAGTTGTAACAGCATAGAGCTGGCTGATGTCATTGTGAGGTCACCCTCACTAATCTCTGAAAGGTGCCAGTGATCATGGGAGATTCCTTGGGACTGGAAAAAAAGCAAATGTCACTGCTTTCTTCAAGAAGGGCAAAAAGGAGGATTCAAGAACCTACAGGGCAGCCAGTCTCACCTCAGACCCTGGGAAAGTGATGCTGTGAATGATTTCCAAACATATGAAGGAGAACAGGGTGTTGGGGAGTAGTGAGGATTGATTTACAAAGTGGAGATTATGCCTCCCTATGATGAGATTATGTAAGTGACCTGGTGGAGGAAGGGAGAGCAGTGGGTGTTATCTGTGTTGGCTTTCAACTCTGTCTCTCATAATATCCTTGTAGAGAAACTGATAAAGTATATACAAAATCACTGTATGGTGGGCTGCATTGAAAACTGACTGAACTGCCAGACTCAAAGGGTTGTGATCAGAAGCATGAGCTGAAGCTCAAGGTCAGTCACTTGTGGTGTAACCCTGGACTTAATACTGCATAACATCTTCATTAATGGCCTGCATGATGACACAGACTGCACCCTTTGCCAATGACACAAAACTGGGAGGAGTAGCTAATACATCTGATGAGTGTGCTGCCATTCAAAGGGACTCTGACTGGAGAAATGAGTCAACAGAATCCTTGTAAAGTTCAAGAAAGGAAAATGCCAAGTCCTGCACCTGGGGAGAAAAAGTGAAGTACCTGAGGATGGACTGAAACACTGTGTCTGATGTAATTTTTTCTTTTGTTGAGGTCCAAGCACTAGAAATCTCCTCTTACCTGCCCTTGTCTCATGCAGTACCTGACCCAGTAGTTCAGTAAAAGCTGGTGCTGTTTGAACCACTGATGACTTCTGTTCCCATTCACCTATCTGTGACAGTGGGTACTTGGCCACGGAAGGGCTCTTCAACTTCTGACACTTAGAATATAAAGCTGAAGACTCTTTGGTCTTAAATATTGCAGATAGGAAACAGTGACTTTAGGGGTTGCTGGCACTAAGGCAGTGACAAATAAATAGGGCTTTGGATTAGATCATGGAATAGTTTGAATTAGAAGGGAACTTTAAGATAATCTAGTTCAACTCGCCCTACAATAAACTGAGACATCCTCAGCTGGACCAGGTTGCTCAGAGCCCTGTCCAACCTGACCTGGAGTGTTTCCAGGGATGAAGTATCCAACACCTCTCTGGGAAAACCGTTCCAGTGTTACACCACTCTCATTGTAAAAAACCTCTGCTCTATAACTGTTTTAAAACTAAATTCTTTCCGTTTAGAACCATTATCTCTTGTCCCATTGCAACAGGCCTTGCTAAAAAGTTCATCCCTCTCTTTCTTTTAAGCCCCTTTTTAATACTGGAAGGCTGCCAGGAAGTGTCTCCAGAGCCTTCTCTTCTCCAGGCTGAACAGCCCAAACTCTCTCAACCTTTATTCATAAGGAGAGATGCTTCAGCCCTGGGACTGTAGTTGTGACCCTCCCATGGACCAACAGATCCACGTCTTTCCTTTGCTGAGGACCCCAGAGCTGGATGCAGCACTCCAGGTGGGGTCTCACAAGAGCAGAGTAGAGGAGCAAAATTATCTCCCTCACTGTTCTACCCCCACTGCTTTTGGATTCAGCCCAGGACATGATTGTTTTTCTGAGCTGCAAGTTGCACATTGCCCATTTGCATCCAGCTTTCCATCCACAAGTATCCTCAAGTCCTTCTCAGCAGGAGTACTCTCAATCTGTTCATCCCCCAGCCTCTGTTGATACCGGGGGTTCCTTCAGCCCAGGTGCAGCCCCTTGCATTTGATCTTGTTAAACCTCATGAGATTTCCATGGGGCCCTCCTTGACCTTGTCCAGGTCCCTCTGGATGTCATCCCGTCCTTCAGGTATGGCAACCACACAACTCAGCTTGGTGTTCCCTGCAAACTCGCTGAGGGTGCACTGGACCCCACTAAGTCATTGATGCAGACATTAAAGAGCACTGGTCCCAGTCTGGACCCGAGGGACAGCCCTTGGCATCGCTCTCCACCTGGGCACTGAGCCACTGAACGCTGCTCTCTAGATGAGACCATCCAACCAAATTCTCGTCCACCAAACAGTCCACCCATCAAATCCAGATAGACACAGAAAGGGAGCTTAAAATGGGGCTGGGACAGACAGAGTCTCAGAATAACAACAATTAAATTATTCCAGCGGTTGCACTTATTGCCTCAGAAAGCACCTCCCTAGAGGAAAGGCTGCAAGCTAATTAAATAAAAGGATGAACAAATGATCCTATAGAATGAACACTCAAACTGATTATAGGCTTAAGAAAAATGCTTTGTTTAAACATGAACTTAAAAATAACTCCAGAACATCACAGCTCAAGCAAGTATACCTTTGAAGGGCCTCCTGGTATGAAAAATAAATCCCAGGCTCTGTACCAGAATTTACTTTTCTGAGTTGGGATTCAGTAGATAAAAAGCACACCTTTGAAGCTTAGTTCTAAGACTTCCAAACACTTTCAGATCTATCTGTCTGTGGTTATGACAGTAACCAGTACCATAGTCTGTGGTGCAGTTTTCAGTAGAGATACAGGCACTTCTAATTGCACTGAAGATAAAAGCTATTGAAGAAGAAAATGAAAAAAGAGAACCTCTACATTTTTATGCAATACTTCCCGATTGTATTTTTCCGTTTCTGCTCAGTCAATTGCTCAATTACCTTCTCTAACAGGGAGGTGAGTCAGGAGTTCTCAGATCCTTGGAGTCAAGTTCTAATCTTGTGATTCAGATCAAGTGCTTCAACAGCTCAGCAGTGGACCAAAAATCATACACCAGATGCCTGGTTCAGCCTGCAGTGAAGAACACTGTTATGCTGACACTGCTTCCAAAGCACTGTGTCCATTTTGGGGCTCCCCAACATGAGAAAAATGAGCTGATGACTAACAGGATTCCTGAAGGAACTGGAGCATATGATACTGGAGAGAGATTCATACATCTGGACTTGCTCAGCCTGGAGAAAAAGATGATGAGGGGAAATATTACTCTCTTCTGCAACTACGTAATAGAGGTGGAGGGGAAGAGAGAGCCAAACTCTTCTTGGTTGCACATTGTGGGTGAACAAGAGGCAGCAGACACAACTCAGGGCACAGGACATTCCGATGGGATGCAAGGATGTTATTTGTTTTCAAACTCTGGAACAGATTTCCCAGAGAGGCTGTGGAACCTCCAACCTTGAAAATACTTAAAAAGCAACAGGACAAAGCCACGAGCAACCTGCTTTAACTGGACCTGCTTTGCACAGGACGTTGGACTTGCAGCCCCCAGGGGTCCCTTCCAACCTATGCAATTCTGTGAGTCACAACTGCTTGAGGCCAGGATTTTTTCAAAGCCTGCAAAGGCTATGCAAGCTCACTGCAGTATCTGTACCTCCACTGCTCTTCTCACCTCCCAGTGCATTTTTCCTTCAGCTTGGCTGGCACTAATGCAAATGGAACAGTGAAGTGACCCAGATTAAAAAGAGGCTTGCAAAAAAAAAAGTTTTCTTAAGTAACTAAACCACTAAACTGCTCTGAGATGGTTCAGGCTGTGCTGCACAAACTGTTCTATTGTACACACTGTGGCAGAGGTTCAAAATGACTATTAACCAGGGAAGGACCTAAAGACCATTTATCCAAAAATATTGTCTTGCCAGTGATCATTGTAAAAATTTTTACTATTACAGAAATTCTCCTGTTTTAATAAATGTTAGTTTCATCTTTTTCTCTGCCATTTATACCAACACAACATTATTCTGCCAACACAACCATAGAGAAATAGAGTAACACAAATACTGACTTCTCAGAGCAGTCAGTACCAACTCTATACCAATAAACCTAAAATGAACTTCAGTATCATTAAAGGACTAATTTCACAGAAGAATTACAGTGGGGAAATTTGTTGCAAAGATTCCCAGGCGACTGCTAATTCAGCTTAGCCCAGGAGAGAAAAGGGTTACCGCAGCTTCTGATTTCTTCTTATTGAATAATAAATAATATAATAATATCTGCTGAAGAGATCATATGGATGCAGTACTTCGGCTGTGCAAACTAAGTGCATTCATTATTGTTACAGTGAAAAATATTAAAAAATATGTAAACAGGCAGGAGCCCCTAATCTGAATTTGATTGATAGATCTCCACTGGACCTCATTTTCTCCTCACATACTGTGTTCTTCAGCTTGTTCTGAGGATCAGTGATAACTCCCAAATTATCTTGAAAGTTTAAATTTCTCAGAATTCTTGTTTGGGGAATGCTCAGTGGTTTACAATGTACCCTCTTTAGGCATGCACACATCAAAACAAATTCCCAAAACCTGTTCAAGAGTAAATAGTATTTTGAAAACCATTAATAAGGAAATTACCTGTTTTAAGGAAGGCTTGGATAATAAAGAAGGAAACTATTAGGTGTCATACTCTCCTTCCTTCCCCCTGTTATTATTGTAATTGATTTAGATGTCAATCTAAAGTAATCAGAAACACCCATGCTGTCTTCTCAATATAAAGTTATTGGCTACTTGGCACTCAAGCTGTTTCCTCTAAATGCCTCCCCATGTCCTAGATCAGACACACATATTCAATGTTTTTTGATTTTCCAACATCTACTTATATAACTATTAATGAGTTAACCTAAACTGCCTATAAACACACACAATCAGCTACTGGCTGTATAATGTTCTCTTTTTTTGTAACCATACATTATTTTCTGTATTATCCTATACTGAATATTACAGTTAACCTAGACTTTTGTAGTCCTGAACAGTAGCTTTACATCAGTTTAGTTTAAAACCTTTCATGAAGCCTGAGATCACTCTACATTTGTAGACAAAGCATACACCTGGCAATATGATAGCATCAATTCAAACTGGGGAGAGGAGGGGCAGAGAAGGGAGTTGTTGAGGATTAAAGCACAATTTAATACAGAAAAGCACGAGCTAATACTGGCTTTTCGCACTTTTCAGCAACTGTTTCATTAGTCGGTGCCAGGATAACAATACACCAGTAACAGTATTTGTTCCACTTACAGGTGGCACACACACACTTTTAATGAAACAGTCCCTAGGCTGCTGCACATTTCCAACACCTTTGTGAAACTGGTACCCTGTTTTGGGAAGAGGTTTGTGCTCACTCGCCCATACTCTGGTTAACAGCAGCAATCCAGACACATTACAAGGCTGTGGTACAAGCTGCTATTAAGGGGATGCAGCTGACAACCACAGTGAGAGCCAGGTGCCCATTCCTTCTGAGCCAGTCACTCAAGAGGAATACAGTAACACTGCACAACGCACCAGTGGGTCTTAGGACATCTTTTAAGATGTCTTCAACTAACAGGGCTGACAGAATGAAAGCTGAAGATCCATCTCTGCATATTCCATCACACAGTTACTTAGCACTGGCTACTTCTGCCATTTTCAGCAAAGCTTCTGATCTGCATATTGTCACTTGTTCAAGACCAAAAGGTCCCCGTGTCAGAGCTGCTGCAACTCCCTCTGGTCAGCCATCTGCTGCAACAGCTCATTATTAACATCCCAATGTATCCCAGAGCAACCTGGCAAGGCAAGTTGGGATAGTCACTGTCCAGTGGGTGAAAAGGCAGCAAGGTCTTCCACACCTTTTCAGGGTCTTGGGCTTCTTGAGAAGTCATCAGGACTACAGCTGTAGTTTCTCTATTACTTCTTCATGGGCAGGGAGGATCTTTCCACTGGGTCAGGCAGCAAAAGACTAAAACTCTTCTCAGAAACCTCATTAATGCTCCTTTCCCCACCCTACACCACCGTCAACTACAGTTAGTTTCAAAGTCTTGTAAGTCAGAAGCTGTTTCCGCAAGCCCTTTGCAGCACTTGGCTTTCCTCTCCAAGCACAGAGGCTAAGCACAGTCCCTGCAGAGTGTCATGTCACTGTCTTGAGGACTGTCACAAGGCTGAATCCTCCCTGACAGCCAGCACCACTGATAGTGGAACATATATAAGCTACACAGTTCTGGGTGTCCCACGGGGATCCTCCAGTGTTTCTGCTGCTTTTTGCTGTATTTATTCCAGCTGGCAACAGCAGGATCCATCGTGTGCTGCTGCCAGTGCCAGATGTGCACCTCAGCCCATACTAACATGCTTAAATCAGCTGCTTCTTTAGGAAGAAGATGACCTACTTTGGCAACCCAAAAAAATCCCAAGTATTTCAATTGCTGGCAATACCTACTGCAGACATGGGCACCTCACAGTCCATGAAAGCCAGGACTAGAAACTCTTCCTACTGAGATGCTGAGGCAGCCTGCTTGCTCCTGTGTGTCAAGGTCTGTTTGTTTGTTTGTCTGCTCCCTCCAGAGGCCAAGCACGTGAAGGCATTCAGCTGATCATCTTCCTCAACTGGGAAAAAATTCATTAATTTAACCATGAAGAGGAGTCGGGCTGATTAAGGAATACAGGTGCCGGTGACCATGGAAGAGACACCTACACCATCACAGCCTAGACACAGAATGACAAGCCAATCACTTTTGCAGGAGGGAAAAATGAGTGCCTACAAAACACAGTGAGAGGGCTTCAAAAGAGAATTTACTGCTAAGCAGGTGATACAGCAAGAGGCCCCAGGTCTCTGTCAGCTTCTGCTGAAGCTTTCCTTCCTTGAGCTGGCAGCCTGGATATAAATAAAACTGCTGTGCAAGTGTCCTCTCCACAAACACAGACAAAACATGAAGAACAGCTCATAGGTCAGACAACACAGTCAGTCTCATCTGTGCATTTTTTGAAAGTACTTTTTGTCCAACTAAACTAGCTGCAATTACTAAATGAAAGCACTCACAGTTTTCAGTTTGCCTCTTTATTTGGTTGTGACTGTATTTTATAATCACAATGTTGAGCTCTGGCATTCAATCTGATGGGCAAGATAAGAGCACAAGCTATAACCTGAATTAATCGATGGGAACTCTGATTCCTGCTTCTGGTGATTAAAAATGTAGTGAAGCCAAGGCATCCTCCCTTACTTCTTCTCTCTCCTATTTCAAAAGGAGGGGCAATTACAGCCTGAGAAGGAAATTCTGAACTCATTTTTGCAACAAAATGAGAAAGCACTGCCAACAGCTACCTGCAGAATAGCCAGCCATGGGCCTCAAATTTAAAGGGACAAATAAAGCCGCACTCACACTACAATGAAATTATTTCAAATACTTCCCTCTTCCCACAGATCTTCCAAAAAGCTACACTTATGTCTTCTCCTATGAAGCAGTCAACCTGCCTATCGAATAGCACAGTGTCCACAGATGAAAAGCTAGGTTTGAGTCCTCCAAGAAACTGTAGGGTAACTCAAGTCCCTTGATATTCATACCCAGTAACAGCAAATAATTATGGATTAGCCTGGACCTTGCTCAGCAGCAGAACAGTTGACACTCCAATTCACCTGAAAGCAGGACTTACCTTATGGCCAAGGGCCTCAGGGAGCAGCAGTCCCAGCATTATTTCACACACAGAGATGCCACCAGTCCTACCAGTTTATCATGAATAACCTGGTGGGAATGTGGCTGGATCAGCTCACTGCCCTTCACGGCCATCACCCAGAGGACAGAGCACCCCCTGTGCCAGCCTAACCTCTGCAGGTTCTATCTGCACACTAATTCGTGTGTGTGTATAACATGGTACCATATATGAGATGTATGGCATGTATCACAGATCTGTATGGCACTAGCACACAGCACCACTGACGTGCATGCTGGCACATGCAGAGCAGTCATGACACAACCTCTCAGCACTTACAAACAAATGGCACAGAGCTCAGCAGTCATGGGTTCCCAGCTCCTCTTCTTGAGAAGGGAACGAGAGGTTGTTTCTCATACAGTTCTTTTTCAGTTGCTGTCTCTGGACTGTACCTAAGGCTTAGAGTGGAAAAGCATTAGGGCTGTCCAAGCACAGCTGCCTCTATTGTAAGGTGAAGAGACAAGATTTGGAAAAATGGACAAAAATAATTATTCAACATGTAAATTACAGAGAAAACCTCAAAGTGGGAAACAGAGAACACAAAGTTTGTATTTTAGTTGTGGGAGATTAACTTTTGTATCCCTGCTGTCAATTTTGCACTCCAGGTAAAAAGCCAGCAGCAATTCTCACAGTCACACAAGAATAATTAAAAATTTATCTAGGAAATACTTTTACAGATGGAGCACCTTTCATAGCTTTAGAGTCAGCAACCTTGCAATCCTGCTGGCAGCTGCTGTTTTACCACTGTTCTCCGCACAGAGACACAGGAAAGACAGCTTCTTGTGCAAGCTGTTTTTCCAGCCCCAAAGAAAAAAAAAGGGCAAGAGGGATGACATAAAGTTGCCTAGATTGGACTGTGAAAGGAGCTTTAGCAGATGGAGAAACAAGGTGACCAAGGGTACTCAAGAAGGCAATACAGCCCAGCTTATGAATAGAAACCTAAGAGTGTTAAGCTGGTGTACTAATAAGAAATTAATAGTTACATAAGAAATTTCCTTAAATTCTGCAGTTTAGGTTGAGCCAGATATGAACATGGGAGCCCATAGAGACTGGAAATAACCTCAGGGCAAACCACAACCTATTCTGACAAGACCAGTTTCATTTTTGACCCACAGCTTTGTTATACTGAGAACTGCAGGCTCCCTACAGCAGCAGTGTGTACATCTTTCCCCTTACCACTGACTGTGCACTTACATTTCACATACAGAAGATCAGCTTTGGCAAGAACAGTTCCTATAATATCTGTATCTTCTGTACACATCCCCTGCAATTTAATCACTAAACTTCCTGCTAGTACAAGTGAAAGGACAGACACCTTCTGCACTTGGATCTCAAGAACTCTGAGAGCTTTTAACCATTTTGAGCTGCCTATAGCCAGCTGAATACAATGAGGAAACCAATGAGCTTGGGAGTGGTTTATAAGCCTTATTCTGAAACATTACACCATTTATGTTCTTTCACAATTGAACCTTACAGGCACACAAAGACAGTAAATTGATACATTTAAGATCAGTCAAGTAAGAATGTTGTACTGGTAGTATCTTTCCCTCAATATTTAGGAAGTTTTACAACAAATAGTTAAAATCCATGAAATATTTGGCAAAATTACTTAATACTAAGAAAGTGTTATTCCTAGAGCAGGGTACCTGATCCATGTAAGGAAAATTGACACTGTAATGAAAGTAAGAAGTAAAAGCATTTTTACAAAAGCTCTGGAAGTTTAAATCTTCTGAAAAAACAAGTAAAGCAAAGAGGCCACTCCGTATTTAAAGCCATTTTGTTTTTATCTATTGGGGTAGTCACTTTACATCATACCAAAAAGACTGTATAAGGAATACAAGTGTCAAGAATCAGATCTTTATGGCACAAAAGGAATTTTTCCATTAACCTGCTTTCAGAGTTGTTAAATACATTATTAAAGACAAAGACACTAAGGCTACCACAAAATAATATTTGCATGATGACGTTAGTCTTTATTCAGTTTCTCCACTGACTCCTCCAGTCTGAAGGTGGACAAGAATCTTTCCAGTAGTTTGTTGCATTGATTTATTCTGGATGAAAAGATTCTTTCTACTTTTGACACAAATTAATTTTCTTATTTATATTGTTACTCAAAGTTCACATAAGCTTTTATGTTGCACCTTACAATGTATGGAATTTCAGATTAAAATAAAACTCTACTCTTAACATAACCTTTTATATAATGTAAAAATATTCTACATGTTTAACATACCAAGAAAGTTAAGCATTTACTTTGGGGAAAACCTATTTTATGCATTTTTCAGTACAAACCCAACTGTGAAGGTTCTGCATTTGTGTCTCCCTGTTCAGTCGGGTGCCACCCAGTGTTCATCGTCTGCAGCTGCAGCTCGGTCACTGCACCAACCGCAGTTTCCAAAAAATGGCAAATTTGAGATGCTGCTCACTTTCAATCTTTACTCCTCTCCCATCCCTCCCTCCACCATGTGAAATTTACATCTTTGAAATAATGAATGTTTTTAATTATCAAAATCAGTATAAAAATAGCAGCATGCTACTAGACGTGAAAAGCAGATTCATCATGCATTGTGGCTTTAAATGCAGATTTCTGCCTTCCTCTTATATTATCAAAATCTTTTTTAAAGTTAACATCAAGGCAAGGGGTATAAGGACAGACACTGCATAGTATGATTTGATACTAATCTGAACTGGGTTATTTGCCTTTAATCAAAATCCATGATAATTACAGGGTAAACAATTTTTATTTCAAAATACAAGTTTAACTGGAATTGTAGTGATGAAAGCAGAAGAGGGAAAAATGCAGTCTTTTACAGCCCATGTCACTGTATCTCACTTACATCCAGAGAAAAAAGCTCTAATTGGTGAAGAGACAATATTTGTGGCATGTCATTGAACCTTTGTGATAATCCAGCGTTATCCATTTCTAAAGAAATATAAATACTTTAAAACAAACATCGAAAATAAATCCTTTTGATGTAACAAACTACACTCTTTACCGAGAATTTTCAGTCTTCTTAAAAGCAAGGGACTTCACCCAAAAAATAATCGAAGTATCAATGTAGAACAATCCTTGGAGGAAAAAAGTCGGAATGTAAACCTCTGTTCCAAATTAGATCTGAAAAGCAAAAACATCACACCATGTATTTCATCCAAGTGTATTTTTCATCAAGCAATTATTTTTTTGAGTTACTTTACAGCTCAACAGGAGACTTCCTAAACTTAGCACAGTCCTGGTTTTGCCTCAACTCATACCCTGTTTTCCTAACGTGAACAATTACTCCCTGCTTTGTCCCCACCAGCCCTGTGACAATGCTATGGTCATGCAGGTGAGCAATTCTGCATAACCACAGTATCTGCAATACAATTACATATCAACTGAACAGCCATAAATTAGCCCATGATTCTCAAAAATGAAAATAAAACCAAGTTTGAGAGTCAATTCCCTAAATAGTGACTTTCTAATCATTCTTCTGATAAAAAAAAACAAAGGAGAGGCTCCACCAAGTTCTTCCTGTTAACAACGACCTTGGAAGCTGCCCTTTATTCCAGATACATGACGGTGATCCTTAGAGAGGTTACTCACATCTTTTCTTTACATCTTTTACTTTCTTAAAGCATGAAATTAATATTTTATTGATAAGCTGACAAAAGCTTAAGAACAACCAAAGCTGCTCACTTAACCCCACACGCAGATCCATTAGTTTGCAAATTGGTCCTACAGCTACTTATGTCTCTTGGATGTCTTACAATAGCCTCATTAAAAGTATGCAGTACTAGTTTTCCTAGCTTCAATGAGCTAAATCTTCAGTAAGCTCAACCACTGACAGGCCCAAAGTACAATTTTCAAAAGTCTAAAGAAAAATTCCTCAACATTTTGGTATTTTAAAATACTTGATCTAATGAATCAAATATTGAGAACCTTGTAAAAGTCAGAATAATGTAAGCATTTTAAAAGAATTAGTCATATCATCATCTCAGAGAGAAAGGACTAAAAAGATGAAGAATTAAAGCATAGTAGTATACTTAGAACAGTCTATCCAATTAAGTTAAATCACTAGCTCAGTAAGTTACTACTTATCCTCTCAGCCAGCTGACCCTGCACATACTCATTTCTCAGCTGTAAATTAAAGTGCATCAGCTTAGAGAACATTGCACAGCAGATTCTACTTCTGCAATTCATTATAAAATTTGAGTAGTAACAATTTTACTACTATAATTTCAGAGTGTGTATGACCAATTAATACAGCTTAGTGGTAAGCAGTAACACAAGTGACTGTGACAGTCAAGATTATGGTTAACTTTGGAAAAATGACTAAGATGCAGCTTTTTGTAGTTTTTATGTAAACAACAATGGAGACTTGAAACCTTTGCTTTTTAAAAAGCAAATCCCTCAATTATTTCTGCAGTTCTGATGAGACAGTGAGGCTGTTAAACCTACAGAGGGGGGCGGTCAAACAACTGATTTTCTTTTAGGCACCTTCAGACTGCTCCCCACGTGTGTTTTAGCACCAAGTGTACCATGTGCCTGGAGGTCAGCTCGGGAATGACTGTAGGATAGGAGAGAGGATAGAAACCTGGCAGGTGCATGCACCACACCACTTCCTGAGGCAGTCCCTGAGGAGCAAAGCATCCTGAACACCAATGTGTTCCTTGCTGTAGAACTAACAACAACAGCTTATTGCTAAAGATGACAGCTTCATGCATATGATAAAAATACACATTTACTACTTACATCATCAATATCTTCATCATCATCTCCAATATCATCAAACTGGATTTCATCATCATCTCCAGGACCAAATGTGTCTGTTTCATTGATTTTAGCTATGAAGGAATTTAGAGAAGTTAAGGAGTGTACTCACATTTGTGCCAAGACAGATTGAGTATTCTTGTCCAACATGAACTTCCAATTTGAAGTGAAAAGATTCTTACCATGTTCTGGAAGCTCCCCATATGCTTTCAGGCTTCTGGCTTCATCTGCATTGTATTTTAGAATAACATCAGCCTTGTTATCCTAAATAAGAATTTATTAGAATATATTAGTCATTTAAGAAGGAAAAATAAAACTATTAACCTCAGCAGACTGTATTATTTTCCACATCTATATTATTTACAGAAGATTAACACCTACAGTATTTATAGAAGAACATCTTGTTCTTCCTTCCCCTTCAGTTCCTTTAAATGTGAAGTAAACACATTGGAATATTTTAGTTTCTTCTGGGTGGTAACTTAATTATCTCCAATTTCAAGTAATTTATAGATTCATAGAATGGTTTGGATTGGAAGGGATGTTAAAGATCATCTGCTTCCAACCCTCCTGCCATGGGCAGGGACACCTTCCACCAGACCAGGGTGCTCAATGCCCCATCCAATCTGGCGTCGAACACTGCCAGGGATGGGGCATCCACAACTTCCCTGGGCAACAAGACAAAGACGATTTGAGACAAATGAGAAATGTTGAGAATTCAACAACTTGACAAGTTCGGTTTCATGCCTTTGAAATTAACCTTTCTTCAGACAATACACATAGTGAGGCATTTGATGGTCAACCAGAAGTGTCAAAACTGAAAAGTTCCTACTTTTAAGTACTTTAATATTTACAGTAAATGACAGTATCTTAAATGTATTATAACCCTAATGCACATTTCAGAAGCAGAATCTACCTTCAACAACTGATGACACAACACTAACATTCATGAAAAGCATTCACCAAACTGAAAATTTGTCATCTGTTTCCCACTACTGTTTGGCTACTCCGTTTTCGGAAACTTAAGTACAAACTAATTACTGACTAATTTGCCTCTTAAGGTAAAAGCCTAAATATCAAGGATACAAAATTCTGACCACCAAAAATTCTAATTATCACAACAAAATGTCTGGTACTTGACTCAACCTCCCTTTACATCACAGGATGCAAGCACCATCTGGAAAAGAAAGGTCAAGCCTGATGACAATAAGCACCTTCACTTACAGAATCTTAGGGTGCAATTTAGAAGAACAAGTCCAACCAGAATTTGTCTACTCATTACAATCTTCCTGTAGTACAAGGAAACTAAAAATCATGATTTAGTGTAACTAAATACAAACGCAAAGTTAGACAGGAATTTCCGCACAATTCCTGCTGCAATTTAACAGTAAATGAAGCTACTTGTAAGGTACTCCTTATAGTGGCATATTATACTGAATTTTTACCTGGTAGTCTCTTAAGCCAATCAATATAATATCAGATGTATTTATCCAGACCTGAAGGAGAAAACATATGTTACAGAAATTCACTTCTGTCGTATAACACAAGAACCAAATAGCATATTTAGATTCACAGAGACATAAAATATTTCACTACAGCCACAACCTTTATTTTCTAACCATAAGCTGGAAATACCCAATTTAATGTTTTAACAGCAAATGCAAGGTCATAAATACTCATAGTTACATTATTTTTACATGTTATGGAGCTATCACAGGGTAAATCAAACTTCTTTGAAGAGGTTCTAGCCTCTTCAAAGGCGGTGGTTATTAAGCCTCCACTTCTGAGAAAACAGAAATAATGCATCAAGGCACCACTCATGAACTCTGTAAACTGAGCTCCTCAAGGGCAAAAATTAAAGAAAAAACCTGATGAAGGGGGTCATGAACAAGAACAGTGAAGAGCACAAGAAAATGAACAGACTTGTTTCTAGAAACTATGTTAGCCAGAAATCTGCAAAACAGGATATGCTTTTAAATGCACAAGGTGGTTCCATGTGAGCTCTATCCCACATCCACTTGTTTTTTTTCGGAGATTGAACTCATTTCAGTTCGATTTTCCTTTCTTTTAAACATAAGGAATAACTAAGTGGTGCTTTTTGGAGCAAGAAATTAATTCTGCAGCACTTAGTGTTTATTTATGCACATTCTCCACCACCTTCAACAGTTTCTCGCAGGCAGCTGTAGCACAGGTTACACTGATCCCAAGACATGTGCATTCACTGCTCTCCAAAAAATGGAACAATCTAGAATGAAGACGGTGAATGTCTGTTTTTTGGGAACAGACTGAGGGACCTCCTCCTTACCACACACCAGCAGAGGACAGGAGGATGTAATACCTGACAAGGGCCAGAGGATCTGAAGATGGCAAAGTTAAGAATGCAAACACATACACCTGACAGCCCTGAAGGTACGAATTTTTGCAGAATAGCTTTCAACAGAAATATTTTGGGAACTGATGAAGTGGACAATGAAACAATGGCACTGGAGGTGTATCTGTATAGTCACCAAGTTCCCCACCTGCAATCATGGAAATTTTTATTATTTTATATATGTTTAATTTTCTGGAATATGAAAAGCTAGTATTTAATAAGCAGCCAAAAAACCTTCCCCTGAAATGTACACGTTGAAAAGCAGCCCATCCTGTGAGCTTCACCCAAAAGCCAAAGACCACCTATTCTTGTGCCAGCAATGGAAACAGAAGGACAAAGTAGTTTACTATCAAAAAAAGTAGTTTAAGACGTTAAGAGAAGTAAAAATATTCATTTTTGTAACAAGCCACATATGTAAAGTTTTACAATTACATATCATGCATAATGTCACTGTTTCTATTTCAATGCTTCAGAGTTACCTTTTTTCTTAGCTTCCCTCTAATATGACATAACCTCTTCACACCATCAAAACATAATGCCTCCAGTCTTCCATTGCCTAGCATCTTGATCACCTGGGCATATTCTGAAAGAGAGGGTAACACACAGAAACACAGAATCATTTAGGCTGGAAAAGATCTTTAGGATCAACAATTCCAACCATTAATCCAGCATGGTTAAGTCCACACCGCTAAGCCACGTCCCAAAGTGCCACAGAGCGAAACTTCTGAACAAATCCAGCTTCAAGACACAACCAATAACTTTTCCACTGTAACTCAAATTTGCTGTAACATTTTATCGAATATGAACTGCTGAGAGGAGCTCCAAGCACCCACATAGGCTGCTGAATGTATCACAGTTTTGTATCACTGTTGATGTTAACATTCTCAAATACGGCTCCTTCTTGGTTGCAACCACTCGTTTGTTCCCTCTGAAATGCTTACTACAGAAAATCTCAGAGTTATGGAGTCACACTCAGAGTCTGAAAGTTTATGACAACATCACAGCACCTGTCCTAAAGGACAGCATCTCAATGCCGTCACTGAGGGAGGAGAAAGCTGCAGATCCTGTAAAATCACCCACTGAGACTCTGAATCCCTCCTGCAGAGGCTCTGTGGAAAACACCCCACTGTCCTTGACAGGACATGACCTGGTGTTATCAAACACTGTCAGAAACGCGACCAGCAGACTTCAGCTGAAGTCTGTGAAGCACTCTCCAAATACCCACCTTCAATCTCTTCACCTTCCATTTCATCTTCTCCCTCACCAAGCTGCAGAAATCACATACTGGAGAACATCACACAACTTAGATGGCCCAATGAACCACGAGACTTTCATAACTGAGAATAGTGTTTCATTAAATAGATTTTGCTTGGGAGACGTAAAGGATCTTAAATTTCAGATGTGCATAAAAATAAACTCCTTTTCTGCTTACAACCAACAACAATACCAGAAATTAATTCAGTGGCACTTCTTCTACAGTGATTTAAATCAGAACCTTTCCCATATTTCTAACAAAGCAATGCTTAATTGGCTACTAGGGAAGCACTCACATTATGTGAGCAACCACCAGAGTGTGACACACCAGACAGGGTGAACTGAAAGGGAGGTGAGCTCACTGACAGCAAAGGCAGAGCAGATGGGAATCCCAGTCATCATTCCCTGGCTGAACTCTCCTGTGCCTCACTTCACCTGACAGCATCCCACCTACTGCTCCTGTTTTAATAACTGTCAGACTTTCAGCCCAGGAGCCAACTGAGCTTATGAGGGGACAGAACAGTGGGGTGAGCTGCTCTACCACAACAGTGACTCTGGGGAGCTCAGCAAAGGATCCAAGAGATGTTAGGGCCAGTATAAAACAGAAAATGGGACTGTGCATCCCAGGGACTATTACAGGCAAGACTGAACTGCACCTGCTGAGCCAGCTGCTCACAGACCCTCACACAAACCTATCAAGGGGTTTCTAGGGAATGTTTAAGTGTTGTTTTACACAGAACATTGCAGTAAGGTCAAGGAGAGGGAAACTTCATTCCTAAGTGGTGAAGCTATTGAAAATGTCCCTTTTCCTACCGTCTTTCTCCTACACTCAGTATGTCATTTGAAATTCAAATACAATCCCAACAGAATATCTCTGTCACTTAGAGTAAATGACTGAAAACAATGACATTGCCATATTATAGTTAAAAACTCACCTTGCCCATCTTCTTTGAACACCAGTTCTCTTTTCTCTGATTCATTCTCATTCTTACCTCGTCGCCTGTTTTTACCTCCTTTGCCTAAATTAAAAGCGGGAGAGGTAAAACGCATGTGTTACTGTCTTTAGATACAGTGAGTGAAAAAAACCAAACTTACGGAGATTTTTATGTTTGTACTCTACATGGCTATTTTAAGTATCCTACCCAGGCCTAGATTTTTTGGCTTACTTTTAGGTCTAAATTTTTAGCTGAGAAGTAACAAAATAATTAAACATTAGAGCCTCCACTGTTTAAGATTTCCTGGTTGCTCTGGAGTGACAGCAACCTTCAAAAGAGATTTTCACAAGATGGCCATTTTCAGTTTGTGATCTCTGCAACCAAATACCTCATAAATAATGGTGGGATAGCCTGATGCACAGCACATGAATAACTTCAGTTACTGTGGTGCTGAAAACCCTGAAATAATACGCTCCAACTGAAGCTGCCGTTTTTAAAAGGCACACACGTGGCAACAGGATTAAATGCTCCTCCCGAAGAGAGTAAGAGCAGCTCATATTTGCCCCGCTGTTAAAATCTGCTACTCCCTTTCCCTCGCGGTTTCTGCGCTTCCTTTCCGGGGTGAGAAAGAAGGGAAGCAGCAGCAGCGCTGCCCAGCGAGGGCACGCGGGGCCCGGCCGCCTCCTCGGCAGGGCCGCTCCTGACAAGCGAGCCCCGGGCAGGGCCTCCCGCTCCCGGCCGGGCCCCAGCGGCCTCCGACCCGCGCCCGGCAGGGGGAACCGGCCCGGNAGCCCCGGCCGCGGCCTCGGGAACGGCCTGGGGAGCGGCCCCGCCTGGGCTCTGCCAGCGATTTGTGGTGGAGTTCAAGGAAAAGGAGGAGGAGGAGGAGGCAGCGCGCAGCCAGCCAGCTCCGGGACACCGCACAGCGCTCGGGGGGAGCGGTGTTAGTGGTAACTCCTTCCAGCACCTGCAGGGAACTGGCAGGAAAGATGGGGCAAGACTGTTTACAGGAGCTCGTAGTGACAGGACAAGGAGGAATGGATTCAAATTGAAAGAGAGTAGGTTTAGGTGAGACATTACGAAGAAATTGTTTACTGTGAGGGTGGTGAGGCACTGGCACAGGTTGCCCAGGGAAGCTGCGGCTGCCCCATCGCCGGAGGTGTTTGCGGCCGGGCTGGATGGGGCTCTGAGCAGCCTGGTCTGGTGGGAGCTGTCTCTGCCTACGGCAGGGGCATTGGAACGAGATGGTTTTCAAGCTCCATTCCAACCCATGCTATTCTATGATTCTGTAAATCAAAGGGTAGGAGGGTGAGGAAGGCTGACAGCAGGAGCTGTGGTATATCGGCCACCCTTTCTGCCTTTGCAGTTTCTGGAGGCTTACAAATTACCCAGTTTACTTGTAAATAAATTTAAAAATGTTTTTAGACAGGCAGGATAAAGCCTTGTGTGAACAAAGGGCCACAGCTACGCACACCTCTGATTCCAGGTGTGAATTTCACTGAGGAAGTCACAGTATCCTTGCCCCGTGTCCATTACCAAATCTCTCCATGTTCTCTGATGCTTTTCTTTTAGTACACTTATCAAAACCTCTGGTTACATTCATCACAAATCCTCTATCACAATTACTGCAATTTTTTGTAGACTATGCAACCTTTAAAAATCTTCCATCTTTTCCAGGTTGCAAGGTTAAAAAGAATTGCAGGTGTAAGTTTCCAAGTTGTACGAACTGCTAAAACATGGGCCTGTTGTTTATGGAGTGCTTCTGCATATAATATTGTTTCAAATGTTTACAAAGTGCTTTAATTATCCAACATGCCCATATTTTCAATGTCCAGAGCAATGCAGGCATTGCAAATGTTATTTAGCAGCCTCCCTTTAAGTGGCACTTTAAGAGTCAACTGGAATCGGACGGGGTATTAAAATACAATATCCTTGCACTGTGGTATTCTTGTAACTTATATCAGGTCTATAAGCAGCAGCTGAACATGAGTTTTTCCTTTGTCCCCATGTTTACCTTCCTCAACATGCTGCAATGTTGGGACATCTGCTTTTTACAAACCCCTTCTGGTTGGCAAAGCACACTCAGTGTGCTGTGAAGGTAGTTCAGAGTTAGTGATGAACAAGCAATGACTTTTGTAACTGAATGATTGAACAAATGATTCCACAAAACAGCCCTTTAAGATGTTGAAAGTTTATTCATAGTAGAAATTTCAATTTCTTTTGAAGACTACAAAACCTGCCATTAGACAGGAAAACAAGCAATGATAACTTTCCAAAACTGTTCATAGTTACATCTGGAACAGTTTTAATTACACACTAATAGCATGATTGGAACATCTCTTAGATCAGACTCTGAATAAAACAATCATTTAAAGTATTCAGTACAATTAATTATTTTTTTTAAACTAGCATTTCAGTTCTATGACAGCAGTGCCAAGCATCTAAGAGATGCTATTGTAATGGTCTAGAACAAGGTACAATACCACTGATTTCCTGGAACAGTACCCTAGACTCAGTTACATGCCATGCTGAGAAAACTAGTATAAAGTATGATTGTATAGAATCGTAGAAAAATATTTTAT
Organism: Drymodes brunneopygia; assembly: GCA_013400955.1. NCBI lineage: Eukaryota > Metazoa > Chordata > Aves > Passeriformes > Petroicidae > Drymodes > Drymodes brunneopygia. The sequence goes on from VZTZ01046186.1 coordinate 48,627, forward strand.
CTGTGATTTTGTCATTTTTTAAAAATTGTTTAAGTAGACTTCCCCCCCCAACTAGGTTGCAAAATAATTACATCCCTCATAAGTACACCTTCCCTTTGATTAGGTCAAGAGTATCAAGATAAAGCTAATCATTTACATCATTTTCATTAGTGAAAATTCATCTATTAACCATTGCTGCTTAATAAGGGCCAGCACACTTTGAATCCTTTCCTTCCAATAACAGAAAAGCACAGCTTTAGTTGGTAACACCACATTTACAAAAGCAGAACACACACACACGAAAATCCCAGACACATAAATCTATTTTCTTACGGCCTTGTCTGTTTAGAAAAAGGTTTTAAATATTTTCTTGAAAAACTCCTTGTAAGTTTCATTCAATGTTACAGTGATTATGAACACACAACTTTGCCCTTACTGGATATAGATGGCATTTAATGGGTATTGCAACTACACTCTTCCCTCCGTTCCCTCATGCTCTCAAGCACAGTAAACAGCAATTTCACATGAAAAAAATCTAAAACAAATCATGGTCAACACATAGAAAATTCACCTGTATCTTCATTCTCCGTTTTTTACCCTCTAGAAAATTCACCTGTATCTGCATTCTCCTTTTTTTATTCTCTATGACTCTCTGAGTTACTTGCTACACTTTGCAAACCAAGCAGCAGTCCAGCAATGAAGGTACACAGTGTGTCATATACTCACATCCTAACAGAAAGGTGCTGAGACTCAAAGAAGCATTATGTGGATTTCTTTATAGGTTATAACAACTGCAGCTATAAAAATATAAAAATGTGAAAGTCGTGAACATGGATCAAAACCAGGAAGTAAGGTACATAAACCACGCCTGGCCTGTAAAATACACCTCCCTGATTAGGCAGGCCCTTTATACCTTGGTTTAGAAAGTAACTTAAAAATATAGTGGATCTAAACGCCAACACATTCAGCTTAGGGTGTGCTAAATTTTCCTGTTTTGCTACAATTTAAAATGCTCATCCTCTGCTGATATATATACACATGACTTAAGAGCAACATTTATAAAGTCTAGACTAAATTAACAGCTCACCTGAGAGTGCAGGTATGTAAAACGTAGGAGTTAACATTGCTTCACTATTTGGCTAATGATCAGTGAGCTTGAGGACCACGAAACACGGCTACAATAAAACTACTAAAAGTACTTTTATATTATTTTAATGTGGATATTGCCAATAGTGAGGCAGCTTAACACTTCCTCTTTTTGGTCTGTTCTTTGCCAGGTACCTACATGCACACACTGGACACAGTAGAAAGTCCTTCCTGAAGTGAAATGTTATTACTGACACACTGGCAAGTACTGCCATCCTTTTATTTCAACAGCGTTGAAATCATTTGGTTGACTACATATGACAATCTCCTAATTAACACCTTAAAAGCCACCAGAAGGTACAGTTTCTAGATTTTTGAGAAGCCTGAGTTGAAACTGCTCACAGAGCTGAAAAATACATTTTTTTTGAGACGTAAGGTTTTACTAAATCCCTCTGGAACTGCTGACACTGTCAAAAAAAAATTAAGATGGCCTTTTTCTGCCTCTACTTAAAGATGTTTCTTGAAGGAAGGATACAGATGCATCTGTACAGCTAAAGGAACCTTCAATGCGAGAGCACCAAGTAAGGCAAAAATACTAATTGCTTGGGAAGAGCTGTGTTTTCAAATTTCTGAGAGCTATTTTAGTTTAAGAATCCTTGCTTATAAAACCAATTCCTTCACAATTATATAATGGATTAAATATTTAGCAAATTTTTAAGGGCAGTAACAGTGGGATCCTTTGCAAGTCTAGCAAAGGAAGCTTCCCCAAGGAACTCAGAAATTCTGGCAGAAGAAACACTCCCATTCAGAGAAAATCTGTGGTTCATAAGGATTATTCTTCCTTTCAACAAACTGTGGATAATTTCAGGAAAATAAGCCAATTAATCACCATAAAAGAAATTTAATACCACTAAGCCAAGAAAATATCTTCTTATGCAAAACACAACATTGCATCTTTTAGTTTTAAAATTGTATTGGTTCACCAATAGCCATTCACCCAGATCCATAATTTATTAAAGCTGGAATTCCCAATAGTCGTTTTCATATCTAGAAGGACTTTACATAGCCTGTAATTTTGGTGGAATGGAACTCCCTGTATTCAAACACATTCCAGTGCCCCTTCTCATTTGGGCAATTTCATCTTTTCAAGACCAGCTATCAAGATGGGCCTTTAATTACTTTAGACGCAGAGGCCAAGAGTATTAAAAGTTTATATCATTATTTAAAGTGAGTTTTCCACCCTCATTACAAACTTGCTTCCACCTGTGGAAAAGTGAGAATGTTCCCTCTGAATGGTTTCATCTTACCTGTCTGGGATAACACTATTTTCATGGAAAATTAAAATGACCCTTTTCTAACCCAACACATTATGACTTGCCTCTCATTTTGCTTTTGAAGTCAATTAAAATGATCAGAAAGTAACTGATAGAACATTAGTTTTGCAACTGCAATGAATGCAGTTTAAATCTACTTTTTGCAGGCTGCTGCTTATTAGTGACCAATATGTTTTGCTTTATCTTCAAATGTTGCCTATCTCCTGTAATGCCAACATTCATTCACTGAACAATTCCTTTGCAGCTTAAACAAAAGTCATAGAATACAGATAAAATATTAACAATGGATTATAAGAATAAACCATATAGAAATGTCCTCTATCAGAAAGTGTTTAGCAATAATTCCTGAGTCCAGAGATTAGATGGGAGAGACTAAAAGGGAGGGGAGGGGTAACAAAGACAGTGAGATACAGAGCAAGTTATCTTTTCTCTGGGTTATATTACCTGTAGTATATATAGTATGGTGAGAGATTCACTGTTTAAATTTCATAACATGACATGTGGCATCAAAAACACAGAAATGTAAAAAAGACATAGGCAAGGAAAACTACTTATCCTTAGTATTACATTCAATAGCTGTTTAACAGTCAGGCTTCTTTTAGAGCTGTCCAACAATACTGATTAATCCAGGTGAACTGTTTAATCAGATCTAATTGTCATAATGATTAATAATATCTAAGTAAAACAAGGCATGTATACATTAAGGAAAACAGCACGGAAGTGTACTTGTGAACTGTTTACAAAAACATACAAAATGTTGGATGGCACAAAGTATATAGTGCTAATATAAACAGATTGTTTAAGCTAAGTGCTTAACATAAACTGTCCATCTCGACCTGTAACAAAGAATATTTTAGGGGACAAAAAAATATTCCTTATAAAAATAATGCTATGTGGTGCAGAGTGCTTTATTCAGTGTATTTTTGACAGAGGTGGCATTTGTAATTCTTCTGGTTTACTCAGTCGCGAACATGATCATTTTCATTGTTTCCACTTGTCACTCCATTTGCAGCTCCAGTACGATCAGTTACTTGCCATCAACAGTTTAAAGCGAGAGTAGATGAAAGCAGTAGCAGCAGCAGGAGCAGCAGCATTTTAGGTACCAGCTGGGACAGAGTGTGCTTGCAGGTATCTGTCAGATATGTGCTACCTGTCGCCATGACTTGTGCTATCATCTTATGCCATGGTACCAAGTGTCTGGTTGAGGTCATTTCACAGGGCTGTTGAGGTAATTTTTTTTATACCTCTCCTCTGAGCAAGAGTAGAACGGCCAACTGGCTCCAAAACTGGTGACTGATTACGATTCAAAGCAGAGTAAGTTGCTGCCATTGCACCCTGTGGGGCAGAGGGGAAAGAACAGTAAAAGTATGTTGTGACTGATGCACACACTACAGCAGTGCTAAATGCTGGAAACTCTGAACAAGTTTTAACTTTCAGTCTATTTTCATCTACAAAACAGAAACATATTACTACATTACTCAAGTCCTAGCAGTGTTAGGAGTGAGTGTATTTTAGGGTAATAAATAGTTTTACATTGCTTACAGACTCAAACCCAGAAGGTACAAGCTAGGTTGCCAAATTAAGTTCTGTCACTATATTGTGTGAGAGAGTTGGGGAATAAAATCCCATTGGTAGACTGTCTCTGCTTATCACTTATATAAGCGTTTCAGTTTCCAACAAAATATTTAAAAATCACCCACATTATTCAGCACATAAATTTATTTTAAAAAAATTTAGAAAGTTGTGAGCTGTGGGATCAGAACTCCCCCACTTTCCACTTGTGTTTTTGCATGCTAGAAATTTCTAATAGTTGACTCAGAGAGAGTGTTAATTATATTCTTCAGATCCCTTTTATGTTGCACAAGAGATTCTTGAAAGTAGGACTGGAAATAAGCTTGAATACAGAGAAGTAGAATTCAATTATTTTTGATTTTCCTCTGCTTGTTCAAAGTGAAAAAGTTTCAGTGTTAAAACCACATCTTGTTTCAGAGTGCAGAAGTATGATACCATAGTAATTAACACTGCCCTTTTGACTTCTCTGCAGCTTTTACTGTGATCACAAAGTATTTTGTTTTCCTTCAGTTACTGGCAAGTACCCTCCTCTGAAACTGTAAAGTTAGCAAACGATTTTACAGCTCCCCTATAGTCACCTGGCATTTTTCACTATGAGAAGAATGATTTATGTTGATTTCTGAAAGCATGTAAGCTTTCCAGCGTAAGTCCAATAGGTTTCAAACACAAGAAAATGAAAGTATTTTTCAAATGTATTAGATATATTCCCTGTAAGTGGTTTTTCATTAAATCCTATTACATATTACAAGTTCAATTTATGGCTTAGTGCAACATCCAGTCATACCAACTTTTACACAGTATTTCAAGGAGACATATGCAACCCCCTAATTTTAAAAACAAAACCCCCTTTTGTTTACACTAATTTTGGCTAAACAGCAAGCCGAACAAATATCTAGTTACCTTCACTAAATGGGGAGCATCCTGCCTGTTCAACTGGTATTGAGGCAACTGGTCACAGTGAACTATCCAGGGGTGACTGAGAACTTGGGCTGCAGTCAGTCTTTGATGTGGGTCAACATGAAGCATTTTTGAAACAAGGTCCTGTCAATGAAGGGTCAATGGAAATGACAGAAATTCAACTTTAAAACAGATTAATAGTTCAAAACTATAAAAGAAGATTCTAGATGTACAAAAATGTTTATAATGTCAGTTTAAAACAAATGAAAAACCACCCAGCAATGCTAACAGTATATGTTTTAATCATGTGACTCAATAGACATTTGGTAACACAAAAAGAAGGTATCCAATTAAACGAGGAAAATTTTAGCATTTTAAGCATCCATATAGAAGGGGCATAAAGGATATTGCACACTGAGGTTCAGAGACTATTTGCTGTCAAAAACAGGCTTCTCAAAAATGTATAAAATTTTTATTTTGTACAAATGCAGTAAAAAAAAGTGTTATGCTTAACTGGTTTTCATTTTCATGATTTAGACTATCTGTATGATTTTTGAATGTCATGTTTCCACATGAAGTTTTAACAAAGCACTTCTCACCATGGATAATTGTGTGCAAATACTGATAAAACACACTGTATTTCTAAGGACAGCTGTTAACTACTATAGTGTAAGGCACACCTTTTTTGTCCTCCTATATGCAAGTGACTGCTGAAACATGAAAGGCTTAAACCCAGGAAACACAATTCTAGGCACATAAGGGATTAGATCAGTATTTTAATATAACAATAGGTGGAACTTACCCAATCATATATAATATAACATATACATTATAATTAACATGTTACATTGCAATCCATCCCTGATCCCCCAAGGGACAAAGCAAAGATCCTTGCCTTAGCTGTGTCTGAAACACTGTTCCAATAACCACCACTGAGAGAGAACTTTCCACTTCCTATTCGGGCCAAAATCTCCTCTGGGGTGTCATCAGGACCATTTGCAAAAGGAGTGTAGCTATTTAACCAAACAAATTCAATGTTAGTAACTTCCATAACCTGGGCCTTAGTAAGTATTATAAAGCTGATTGCATTTCAGCATAATTACGGGCAACAGATAGTCGAACAGTTGTAAGAAGAATTTATTCTTAACGCGTGAAAATACACTGCACCGACTACAGATCTGTTCTCACTGCATGTATTCCCTCTGTATCTGGTCTGAAAAGCAGGTTTTTCCCATAGCAATTCAAATACTGGTGATTCCTGAATTACAGAAAGTATTCCTTAAGATTTCATATTCTAATGAAGTACTAAACCAGTCCATTCTGTTATAAATCTAAATGTTTGAGAAAGAATAAATGCTGGTTTAATACTAGAGGAAGAAAGGTGCACCAGTTTTCCTTGCTTCATTATACATTTGCTGCTATCTGAATGTCCCCAACCAAAAAAGAGATATACTTAAAACCAAATATGTTTGTCACTTATTTATTTTAAAATATGAAAATCTCTTTGGTGATGTACACTCTTAACTAAAGTGGCAACCTGAATAACCTAGCATAAAAAAATAGTTGCTATTGCATCTGCTAAATAGATTTTATTTTCAACTTCTGGTACTATAGTTGAATTTCCTGTCATCTTTTGTACAAATAATTTCTGTTGCATATACAAATGCCCTTCTATTGCATTTATTATATTTTAACTACTTCACTTCAAACATTCAGTGGCTAGATTTTGCACACAAACATGATTTAATGCATTGCAATTGTATTTGCAACATATATTTTCTTCAACATATAGGCAGCTTTTCTTTCAATTTTCATATGAAACAACAATTCTTAGTGCAAAATCACCTTTAAGCAGAAATTAAAACCTAAAATAGAGGTGACATTAAAAGCAAAGAATTTTTCCCATCAGTCCCTGCAAACTTGGATTCTACTAAAGGCAAAACATATTCCCAACCCCAAGTTTAGATTGATCAGTGCTTTGATAGAAACATCTGCAACAGTGGGCTTACATGTCTTACTGGTTTTGTTCGTATTGGTTTGCTATTCTACAGAAAAGCAAACTATAATCACCCTTACCCAGTGAGCATGGTATAAAGTAGAACACCAAGGCTCCATATGTCACATGCAGCATCATAACCTTGCCTCTTTAAAACCTGCAGGAGACAAATAGTTTTTCTGAAAAAAATGCTTAGAAATGCTTTGACTATGCTATAAAAACAGTAACATTTCAAATTGATTCTACTTGTTACACATGAAAAACAAAAAAATCCAGCTAGGAAAAAATTCCCAATAAAATAAAGGCAGGCATATAAACTATCCTGGGTTTTACCTCTGGTGCAACAAAATTTGCTGTGTAACATGGAGTCATCAGAAGACCATTTTCTGCTCGCAGTTGTTTTGCAAAGCCAAAGTCACAAATTCGAATTGATTCTGGATTACCAGATTCATCAACATAAAGAATATTGCTAGGCTTCAGGTCTCTGTGAACAACCTAAAAAAATGAAACAAACCACTAAATACAATAAGCTAAACATGTGAAAAGCTTTTTATTATCATTAGCAATTCTGCTACTTAAAGTCTCCCATCAGCATGCTCAGTTTCTGGAGTTGCAGCTTCTACAATCAGCTCTGTTCTGATGCTTAGAGGTGTATGGAGCACTATAATTCTAACTTGGAAACTCTAACTATAAAACCCCCTACAGACATCCCCACCGCAGTAGTTTGTTTTTACAGACAGTTCCAGATGCCTTTTCTAATGGCTGAACCATGTATTTCCTTTTTAACATGGAAAACTACCACACTCTTTAAATCAGAACCTTTGGCTATTTCTTTTGGAGTCAGGAGCGCCCATAGCTGCTGATGTACCACCCTGCTATGTAACCACAGAGTAGTTACTGCTGGACTAACTCTGTATTCCGTTCTCTTCATTCAGACAGTCTGAATTAATCTCAGAAAAACACTCAAATCCTGATTAAGAAAGATTTTTAACAATAAAAAAACCCCAACAAAGCATCAAAGAGGTATTCTCCAAATATCAAAAAAGCCAGCCTGTACTGGTTCCCAAGTGGCTGCTTTTGCAGGGGCTTGAGATGTAAAATGCTTGACAATACTGGAGAAGCTGCCAAGGTTCTGGCGGAATTTGAAGCTATGTTGTAACAAGCCTTAACAAAACCTGGAATGCACAAGGACAGTCTGAAACCAGATGACCTGCTATATTTTCTTCACAAGACAGGCTAGCCTACAGCCTCCAGAGACTTTGCTGTCTTGCAGTGGTCTGTACCCTCTTCTTTACAGAGAGCAGAGTGGATCTAAGTGTCCTCTTTTAAATGTGTAGATAGAACATGAGGGCCTTTATATTCCTTGCTGTCCTGTGTGTTTTATTAATATTAAACACAGCTTTTCATGGTTAAAATTGAACAGAAGAGATTGTGAAGTATTTCAAAAAAGTAATCACATTAGAACAAGAAGATACGCCTAGACTTTTACAAGTAAGTGATGTCCCGAAAACAGAAACTCAAGACACTCATCCAAACCTAGCAGCGTTTCAGAAAAGCAATATGAGACCAAGGAGTAAGAGTGCAGAGGGTCATGCACATTGCAAAGCCATTTAACACATTAAGTCTATTTAGTAGAGACTTTTTCAGCATGCAAATCCTTTGCAATTCTCAGATTTAACGAATCAAGTACTTAAAATTATGGAAATAAGCACCTTGTAAGCTGAAATATACAAATGATATTAAAGGCTTTGACTTGGAACTGTAGGTGTTATGGGGAACATCCTGGTTTTAGATGTCAGTGTACAAGAGAACCGGTTCCTGATTGCCCTTGTTTTATACCTTTTCCCCTAATAATAAGTGAAACAACCTTTTCTGCTCCAAGAGGCAAATAAAAACCCCAGTTTTATTCTTGTTGATGTTTTAGGGTTTTTTGGAAAGAGATTCTAAAAGGGGTAGAAAGGAAGTGAGCAATGGAAGCAGCAGAGAGCTGGGGACTTGGCAGTTTCTAGAACAGTCTGCTTGAGTTGTATCCTTTTTTTGGAAGAAGGGGAAGCAATTCTCAAGTAGGAGGAAGGGTAAGTCTAACAGTCTAGTTCAAATTAAAACACTACTTCCCAAGCAATCAAAATGTATATGTCAAAGAATAAATGAAACACCTTCCTATGTTAAGCTGTTTTCCCAAGGGTAAATTTTGAAAACATTTAAAAACATAATGCTTTTTAAAAAAATTCCCAGATTCTTTAGTTTATGTTGGTATTTTGTATAGAAATAAAATTTTATTTTAGAGCAATAGAAGAGAGCAAAATAACATGCAGGAACTTTCTGTTCTTTATTTCTTAGCATTGTGCCTTTGACTAGCAGTCTCAATTACCTACCAGCATTCACAAGTCTGCTGCTCCAAGATGACATGACACTTGTTTATCTGTTTTATGATGTCTCTTGTGCCAATCCTTAATCCCTGTGTGCTGGCCCTAATACTTTTACAATGCTTTGGGTGAGTGTTGGAAGCACTGCTTACCCTGAGGATTTCACTCCTTGCTTAGCTAGTTTTTCAGTTCAAAAGTATCTTATGGATGTCCATGAGGAAACTCTTCCTGGGAAGGGTTGTGGAGACTGCACATGGATTCAGAGTCTGGCAAACCAGATATTACCTAACACCAAATTCAAATAAGCTCCTGCAATGTCCAAAGGAGTTTCAACAGGAAAATCCACTGAAGACGTGAAGGACCCTTCCAGAAAAGAACTAGACTACTGAAGTGCTCACTATTTACATACATGGCCAGCTTTCCTGTGGAGGTGTACTTAATATAAGACTTGAAAATTTCCAAAAGCAAATATCCCAAAGTGCATGTGGTCTAATACAAATTAAAATGCCAGTATTTACAGATATCTATGATAAGGAAACAAAAACCCCTAAAATCTCTTACTTGATGCAGGGACACTGGGCCTCTTTTGGTCAAATGTGGCAAGAATGAACCAAGTTATGATTTGTTATTCTATTATCTGTATTTTCCTACAGAAAGTATCAGAGTTTGATCATAATTCTCGTGGATGTTGCTGACCAAGGACTATAGTCTGTGCACACAGGCTCAAATAAAATCACTCATGAGCAAGTGACTGAAGTGATGAATCATAGAATGAGATACCAGATAACTTTGATCATAAGCTGAAATAACAGCTTCCAGACATGACAATGTGCACTGAATTGCTATTTGTTACTTAAAATAATTTGAGTACTATATGTTCCAAAGCATCTTTTCTTGGGTAACAACATCATGTATTAGCAGCTTGACTTTTTCCTTGCACCCTTATTTTCTGCTTTTGCTCTATCCCCTTTTTCTTGTTACTTAAAAAAGCAACACAACTTGTCTTTCTTGCCATGCAAGTATCACACTGTCCTTCCCTAATTTTCTGCTTTTGCTCTATCCCCTTTTTCTTGTTACTTAAAAAAGCAACACAACTTGTCTTTCTTGCCATGCAAGTATCACACTGTCCTTCCCTAATTTTCTGCTTTTGCTCTATCCCCTTTTTCTTGTTACTTAAAAAAGCAACACAACTTGTCTTTCTTGCCATGCAAGTATCACACTGTCCTTCCCTATATTTGAACTACTTCCTCTGTCTCCAGATGAATTTCCCAAAGTGTTAATTTTCTGTCTCCTACAAGTTCCTGACCCTATGGCACAGGAGTTACAAGTCATAAATCACGTTCTTCAAAACCAAGAAGCCAAAGGAGTTACAAGTATGACAGGTGGAAAATAAATTTCCAGGGTCTATCACAGGATGAGACTGAAATTACATTATGTCCCATGGCTATGCAATAACACCAGTCCTAGCACTTCTTCCTGGAGTTTCTTCCCTTCATATCCTCTCTGTTAGTAATTCTCTGTATATTCCACAGAACTGCTGACAGACTGCAGGAAGAACAACAGAAAACAGTTGCATCATCTCAGTTATCTGAACACATACAGAGCTGATAAGGAAAGTTTTGATTTCAACACAAATTCCTGCTGCAACATAATTGTTTACCAAAAACTACTTAATTACCACACAGAAGAATATATCAAGATATAAGTTTATGCTTCTGAAAGAGAAGAATATCAGTAGCTATAAATATTTTGTCTGAGATGAAAACTTACCCCTTGTGCGTGGAGATATTCAACCGTTTTTGTTATTGTGAACAGAACAGCACTAGCTTCTCGTTCTGAGAAAAATTTTTGCCTAAGAATTTTATCCAGCAGCTCTCCTCCTTTCATAAGTTCCGTTACTACATACACATATTTTCCATCATCATACACCTGCAAAAAGTACATAAAAATTTAAACATCAAAATATTTATTCTCTGCTGTCTTCCAGTGAAATGCACAGAGATAATGCAGGTGTGTCCACAAGCTGCTTTCTTCAATTGTTTTCCCGGTATTTCACAACCCACACACTATCCAAATATTGTTCATCTTCAGAAATGAACACAAAACCTTTACAAAAAAGCAGTACTGTACCAAAACAACATAAAAATACTGACATGTAAGTGTTTAAAGATAAAAAAGGATAAATAACAGGTAGTTTCCCCCACAAAGTTTCAGTAAAAGTAAACTAGACATGTGAGAAATTAGGTAGTAGAAAATGGAAACTAGTCTAATTAAGGCAAAACCAGAGCTAATTCAAGCAGCAATTCTTGCACCAAATTACAAACATGAGCAGAGATCATTCCAACAGTCAGACGAAAAGAAAAAGGAAAAAAAATTAATCTAAGTTTACCCCAAATAGCCTCTGTGAACAGTGAATACCAAGTTGCTATGATAAACATCTAAAACTTATACATTACTCTGCATATAAAGCCTATACCAAAGTCTAAAAGTATTAAAATATGCATATTTTATCCCTTAACTTGTAGTTATGGAAAATGGCTTAATTTATGCATGGTTTTTATTGTCCAGGGAAGCATTTGAGAATTCTTTACCATTCTCACCAGGGGGCACTACAGACTGAGTGATACCAAAGTACATTTTCAGGTACTTACACTTCAGCATTTCATTTCAGTTGCACTTTCACAGAATCATAGAATGGATGGGTTGAAAGAGCCCTTAAAGAACACCCAGTCCCAATACCCCTCCATATGTAGGGGCATGTTTCACTAGACCAGGTTGCTCAAACCCCCCTCCAGCCTGGCCTGGGAGTTCCAACTTAATCCACTAATAATTCCTGCTTTAGTGAAACCTTTTGCAGACTGTTCCCTTTTATCATTCCAGCCTACCTTTATGGTGATGTTGCAATTGGTTTTTTCAGTAAAAAAAGTGAAATAAAAAATAATTTCGGTTTAAATAGAAACAATTATCCAAAATATAGTAATATAAATTTAGGAATACATATCAGCTAAGTAACAGAAAATAATAATAATAAAAAGGTTTTCATCCCAATTATCTTAAGCTACCTGGGAAAAATATGCTAATAAAGTTCTAAGTCAAAAGTCAAAATTTTTGTTCTCCTAAGGATACTAAAAGGATTTATTTTCTCACCAAATAAAAAAAAAAGAATGTTAAATAATTCTGTGGGCTTTACAAGCTTATGAACTTAAGGAGATGAAGACATGATGGGTTTCTGTTTTCTCATTTAACAGGAATATTTCCCCCATGAAATATAAATGGCTGATCATCTGAATGTGTTTGTACTGAGACTTTATTACACAGTATTCAAAAGCAGAATTATCTAATAATTCTAGATACTAAACTGGATTTTTTTTTATCAAAATGCTTCCTCTAATCCTGGTATAACATGAGGAGATCAGCGTATTTCACTTGACACGACACAGCACACACATCTCAGGAACACGGAATTCAAGCAAAATTTGCATTTGGTTACTATTTTATCTGCTGGTGCTGTCTGCCAGCCAAAAAACCCCACAGATAACTCATCCCAAACCATTCCTGTCACACCATTTCCTCTAATGGTATTATCAACTTAAGTTGTTTTTGAATAAATACTGATGAAGTTCTCTTCACAGTTAGGTGCACAGTATGATGCTAAGATCACAAATGTGACACTACTTTTTAAAATTAACTCTGGGCACAAGTCACAGGTCAGTCAGTATGTCTTCTCTACCAGGCAAAGTGGAAGAAACTATAGTGAGAAACAGACGTAGGCACATGAACAAAATATAATGCAATGGAGAAAGAAATCAAGGTTTTTGCCAAGGGAAATAAGATTTTACAGATGTATTATAAGGTTTTTTGAAATCATAAATAAGCACTTCGACAGGGAGACTGGATGTCTTGTATTCAGGTTTCTAAAATGTTTCTGAAAAAATTCTTCAGGCAATGCTTTAAATAACTCAAACCAGGACAAAAGTTCTGTTACAGAACAGTAACTATTATATAAAAAGGGTAAAATACTTATAATGGTCTGGCACAGGAAGTTTCTAGGTAATGTTTTGTTGGAAGCTGTGTGCTTCCTCCCTTCTTACACTGTTTCCTAGGCATCCACTAAGGGCCTCTGTCAGAGGCAGGATATTGGATAAGAAAGACATTTGATTTAGCACAATATAACTCCTTTTGTTTATATACTGTGTAACTGAAAAAGACCACTGATAACAATCAGAAGGAAAATCCCCAGAGGACTGTGCACTGTAGAAAGAATTTGGTCTCTTGAATATCCATTGTTTCAATCCAAACACCTTCAGAATTAAATTACATAAAAAGGCTGAACAAGAATGAAAACTTACATCTTAAGCAAAATTCAAGTATTACTGCATTTCTTCTTGAAATAGAAGAAAAGAAAGAAATTATTTCTTGCAGAGTAATAATTTCCAAAGCAGACACAAATGCTGAAATATTTTATTGTGGCACTTCAGATTAGAAACATCTAAGTTTTGATGTGGAACTAAATGAAAAATTGAGCAGATCAACAATGAGTTTTATTTTTATAATAGTACATGGTTCTCTAGAGTTTGAGATCTGAAGGCAAAATACTCCTTATCTTCTCTGAAAGCTGTAATAGCACACCACTATAATGTGGGATATGCAAGCAATCTGCCCCATGGGTCTGTATTAGGACAAGTAAAACAATGTTAAATTTCTACAGATTTATACAAGGTTCTGTTACATATGAATTCTATATCTCTTTTATGGACATTGTTCCATAGTTTCTGCTTGGGGTACTGATCTGAAGCAAAAGTCAGTGAGAATTACTGATCTGAAGCAAAAGTCAGTGAGAATTACAGCCTTTCTCCCTCTGTGGGCTTAAGGCTTTTTTTTTTTTGTAGTCTCCTGTTTGTGCATCACTGTTGCTGTGCATGAAAAATGGTTCCTGTTGAAGATGACTGATGATAATAAAAGATGAATTACAAAGTGAAATAATTCAGCATATATTGCAGCTGTTTAAGGCTGTTTGGATTTCTAGTCTCAATGCAGAATATTCATCATGCTCAAATTCAGGTAAGTGCTCATATTCTCATGTTTGTCTTCCTGCTTAAAGAAGCAGGAATAAGCTCTGTCATGAATTAAAGTAACACATGAGCCCATCATGCAGCACTAAAAGCACCACGAATGCTGGTGCAGGTTCTGTTCAGCACAGCTCCTTTCAAGTACCTTTATTGTCCGACCACATGAAGCAGAACAGAAAGTGGGACTGTAATTGTGGTATCTTGCTTGCAATAATAAGCTCCCTGGTGGGCTCCCCTGAATATCTACCTTATTTTCTCTGCCCAAGAAAGGGCCAAACAGTGTGATATCAATAAAGTGAAGACAGATTATAGTAGACCAACTTCATGCAGAGCTCTCTAGTGCTCGTCTCCATGGTATTTATGAGCTGTTGTTTTAATGACTTCAAAATGTCTGACAATCTCCTTTCAGCTGAGCTCAGCTTCCTGGAAATGGTTTGCTGCTTTGCCTGAGGTTTAGTTTGGAGGACCAGAATATTTTCCTGCAGTCTAAGAAAGTCATTAAGCATACGCCTTTTGAATTTTTAATCCTCTTTAATGAATAACCAAGGAGAGAAAGACAATTTTCTTTTTCAGTTAGATCATCAGAATATACTATTCACTATGAAAACCCTCTACCTCCCAGTTTAAGTTATTCCTTGCTTTTTACAGACCAAGTAAAAAGTTCCATGGTTAGAGCAAATAATATAAAGAAAATAATATAAAGAAAAAATACCTAGATAGTGTTCATACAAAGGCCAGATAAAGATACTGGGTAAAAAAGAGTGACAAGCCATGGACATGGAAAGATTTTGTCTACTTCTGAGTAATACTTGCTACTGTCCGTGAAAATTAGTTTGGGTACTGTGCTAACAGTGAGTCCTTTCTTCTATAATAATGTACATGAAAAATGCTTTGATTACGTAGGCAAAAGCAGATTCAAATTTAACTAAGCAATCAAAAAACTTCCTTGTTTCTTTAAAAATACAGCCAATGTTAAATAAATTATTCTAAGATTTATGAAGGATGAATATTTGCCTCCTTAGAATAACATTGTGCCACAATATAAGCATCTTTAAGAGAAAACACTGAGACGTCTCAGTAAAAAATTAGATACTATTGAATAAATTGCATTGGGACCTTGCTTTATTTTTAAATACTGAAAAACATGAACATAAATCTATAACGTGCAGCTTGTCATCTCTCAAGTTGGAAAGTGATTCACAATTATAATACACTAAAGGATGCCTTTAAAACACTACTTACATCTTTCAGGGTAATAATATTTGGATGCTGTCCATAGCGCAGCAGGATTTCAATCTCTTCTGTTGGATCTCTTTTACTCTTGTCAATAATCTGTAAGAGCACATACAGACATAGGCATAATTCTTTCTGTGAATCTAGTGTAATGCTTTGGCATGCTTATTAGCATCAACAGTTAAACAGTATTTATTGTTGCAAAAGGCATGGATTATAATCAAACACAAGTTTGTTAAACTGGAAAAGCAAGGCAAAGCAAAAAATGTTGGGAAAAATGAAAAAATCTTTTTGAAAACAATTTTGAAGGATAAGTGATCTGATCCCTTTGGCTGTGATAAATAATGCAAGGCTGTTTAGTAGACAAGACTTCAGTAATCCATTATTTAATAAAATAGGAAGTTCTTAATTTAACATGAGATACTGGTTGGATGATGCTAATGGACTGATTTTCACAATGCTACTCTCAAACAAATATTTGGTGCAGCAAAAGATAAAGCAGGAGAGAATGAGAACAAAAAATTTAGAAAAAGTAAAAATTTCTTAGATTTAATTCAAACACACATTCATTATGAAGTTCATTTGAATCTCTGGCTCTGAAGTTCACCCTGTGCAAACAAGTAAAATATTGTTTTGCCCTGCTTAAATGTATTCTTGTTCTTCTAATTTTTTTCCTCACCTGACCCGCAGAATTTCCTATAATGTCTTTTCTATTGTTGTGTTAGCCCTTGATCTGTATGCCCATACTGCTACCTATCCCCTGCTAAAACATCAGACACTGATCATCTTACTCTTTTTTTCAAGATTCCTTGAGGAAAAAAATTCCCTAACAGAGGCAACAGAACAGCGAGTGAATCTTCATAATAAATGTTATAGCTGAGGGAATTATCAGCTATGCCAGGACTTTCTTGCAGTTTCAAGAAATTACTTCAAATTGAAAGCACAGAAGTCCAATCTGTTCCCAGACAGAACCAGAATAAAAATAAGTATTTAACTACCAAATTGAAATGGGAAGGTTTCCAGGAGGCAATCTACATACTTAATTCATCTCTGTATTTTACATAATTAAGTAGTAAGCTGTTCAACAATTCAAAAAGAGTAGTAGTATATCCTGCATCATAGTATAGGATTTAAAGGCTGCTTTTTTTTCCCCGCCTATAAAGTCTGCTAATCCATACTCTTGCTTTCATAGTAACCATTTGATCCCAGGTTATTACACAAAGACAAAAACCCTTATCATTGCAGTTCTGGGAAATCTAACTGATTTCAACTGAGAATTTAATGCCTTCAAAAAAGCATTAGAAAGCCCTATAGAATAACATAAAAACAACATTAAAAATCTTGCTGAAAACCAGGAAGCCAAGACAGAGATGAAGTTTATTCTGGAAGTTATAGCAGACTGAAGACTGTTATGAACTCCTTATGCATCTGAGAATTTATGAATTTATTCTTACACTGCTGATAAAATATTTTTATAATAAAAAATTTAACCTTAATCTCTATGTTTCTCTATAGCAAATAAAAGATGACCAATGCTAAAATCTGAAAAGTATGGTTTATAACAAAGTAATTACCTTTACAGCATATTCCATGTTTGAAGCTTTATGAACACATCTCTTGCAGACAGAGTAAGAGCCAACTCCAATATCTTCCTTTACTTCATATCCATCAGTAAACTGAATGCTGTTCCTGTGCAACTGCTATCAAAATAACATTATCAATTGATGAATATTCTTAATATGTAACTGATCTTTTGATTAAAGTAACTTTAAAAAAAATTCCTATTGATTCGTTTAAAATTTTAAACTGATGACTCTACTAGGTCAAAGTGGTCTAAATCCCCACTACTTTCTGTTCTAAATTAGTATAAGATAAATTATATATTAGATATATTGTAATTAATGCACACTGTATTTTAGAAACTGACAACAATATTTTTCTGATTACTGCTTTACTAATTTAAAGATAGAAACTCCAAACCAAAGAAAAACAGATGACTTCAAGGTAAAACAATGATACAACAATGGTGAAGAAGTATCGCTGTTTCTATTATCTGAATAGACAGATGAATGCCAGCTGGAAAATTCAGACATACTGAATAGAATCAGATTGGCTGGAATTGCCTGGAATAGCAGTCAAAAATCCTCTCACAGAAATAAAAAGCTGAAAGGAGGACAAGTGTTCACTCTTGTAAGGGAAGGAAATGGTGTTCTAGTGCATGGAGTTTGTGCAAAGGATGCAAAGCATTTGCAGGAAACCATCTGGGTATCCTGCAGCACAGAAAAGAGGAAATAGGAGTGAGGAAGTTGTTGAGGGGCACAGAGGAAAGGCAGCAGAGAAACAGACCTTTACAAGAGAAGGAACCATATACATAGAAACCATATACAAAGAGCAATAATACCATCTACAAAACTACACAGGAAAGAAGTAGCAGAGAGAAGCCTGCAGGAACTTCTAGCAAGATAGCAGGATCAGAAATGATTCTAATGCATACATCAAATCAGAAAGCTTCTTGAGAATAAAAAAGGATCTAAAGTTATATTTTAAAAAAAATCTTATTACACATGAAAAAGTAATGCGTAGAAAAACATGTCGCAACAATTCTAGACATAAGAGTGTGAAATCAATACAAGGACTATTCATGTTCTGTATAAATTGGGGGTTTTATAAAATTTTCTCAGATGTTTTCAAAATTCCAGTGCAGTGAAAAAGACAAACCCAATCATATACCACACCTTTTTATTCCTACCTATACACTAAGAAGTTTTCAATACTATTTAGATCATGACTTGGTTTTCATGACTCAGAATTATTAAAAGCAAAGAGAGGAGGTAGAAATAAGATTTTTGCAGAGGTCTCCTCTTCCAGGTGAAAATCTCACAATTATGAATACAACAGACTACTGGAGTCATTCAAATACATCAAGAATGCCAAAGCTTGAGTCTGCACACTGAAATCAGTCACAAAATAGCAGAGATTAGCAAATTAACTTCAAGTGTCTTGGGAGGGACAGATTATGTCCTTGGTCATGGATTCCAAGATGCACAGCAGTCTGGAACATCTAGATACAATTCACAATCATACTCCAGTACCTCCTACTACTGCATTGCAGGAGTCAACTGACATTTTCATGTATGGGGGGAGAAAAACAATAGATCAATATGTCTGTTATTCCACTCCACCTTATAATTATGGCTTGACATTAAAGAGTTAACAGTACAGATGGCAGAATGTTTTCTTTTAAGGCTGAAGCTTATTTGGACCTGTAGCTGCCCAGTAATTAAACAGGTCTTGTACCTTCAGAGATATTGTTTGGATAAAATAATCTGATCTTTATTTTTCTTGTATAAAAGATGACAATGACTTTGTCATGATACTTCATTCTGTGACAAGGAAACAATCCACCCACTAAGAGGCAGCACTAATTTTTTTTTAGTAGATATACTCACCTGGACAATTGAATGCACTCCAACCGTCTGCATTGCTTGGCTTTCATCATCTGATGCAATAGCTACAAAACTAAATCCCCGAAAAAGTTGATGTGCATTAGCACTGGGTGGAATACCAGGTGAATCTGAAAAATACACCATCTACTTACAAGCAGAGTCTTTAACGTGTAGATACGAGATTAAGTACTGAAATTTTGGTAGCACCTTGAATTTGTAAAGACAACAATTTCTATCAAATTTTGAATGAAAAAGTTTGAAATTCAAATTCTATCTTTGAATATGGAAATTGTCTCATTCATATCTCTTTACCTTTTGGAGTTTTTGCTGTAAACTCAGGGTCAAAATAAAATGTATCTTCAGGTCTGCCAGTTGCAGGTTTAAAAGGAGGATGAATTTCTCTCCGGTACAATTTCTGAAGAGAAGGAATACATTGTAAATGGAAAAGTTACATGATACCATGAAACACATAACCAAGAAATCTACTGGATTGATTTTTAATTAGATACTCACATTCCAATCTATTTTGGAAAAGAATGCATGCCTCTTAATTTCTTCTACTCCATCTGGACCTGCTCCTTTTATAAGGAAGAAAAATGTCTATGAATTATTTTCTTCCTGGTCAAAGGAATGGCTAGCAAAATGGTATTTCTTATTTCTTCTGCATTAATTTTAGATGTATGACTAGCAATAATGATAATACATTGGTGATCACTTGAAGGGCAAACTACATTCTTACTTTAAAGCCTCTTTTACACAGGAAACAAAATTTTAGTCAGTTTAATGATCACTGATGTTATGAATACAATGATCAAATTTAAAATATTTTGCTAAAACTTTACCTAATCTGTTTGCTGGGTTTCTTTTGAAGAGCATTCGCAGGAGACTCTGTGCTTCAAGACTCAAGAACTGGGGCATTCCAAGTTTGGCCCTACAGAATAAAAATAATTAATAGTACACAAACGTATCTAGGTAAGAATTAACCCTGCACTCCCCCTGTCCTTTCTAATTTATCAAGTCCATAATAAATGAAGTAGAATTACCGAGAAATTGCCTTCAGACATCAGACACAGAGCAAAAGTGCTGTCAGTCATGTACACATTTGGGTTTTTAATTTTTTTTTTTNTTTTGAGTAATATAATATTTTCAGTAATGACTCAGGAACTCAAGTAGAGTAAGAGGTGGAAAAACATGTAGAGAAGAATAGCTACACGATAGCATTTTAAAAACTTGTAAATTTTCATAATATGTTCTGATCCACTTATAGGTCCAGTAACTAGCAAATGATACCAAACAAAGCATTCTTACAGCTATATAACAGAAGGAGTAAGAAAACTACCACACTATAACACACAAAAAGACCACCCAGGAAACTAACTGGAATACAGAAATTGAATTAAGGTAGGACAGGGACACGCACCACCAGTAGCTGAATCTTAGTCATGCACTTTACATTCTGTTGAGTTCATTGCATGCTCACTTGATGCCATTTCATCTCCCAGTCAAGTATCACAGAGCTACACTGAAAGCAGGAAGCAGGGAACACTGAGTGCAGAGGCACAGTGGTATCATTTACAATGTTACTGAAGGTCTGAGAACAGACAGCTATGACAGGACTGTGCTGGAATGGGTGGGAATCTTTTTCCTGTTACAATCCAAAACAGCATCAAGACTAGGAGGCAGCTCTGGAGGTTCAGTATGAGAGGTCAACTACCTAGAAGAACCTAAACCCATAAAACAAAGCACAAACCAAAAACCTACGTACAGTTAATCTTATGGAGAAGTAACCCAATAAACAGAAACAATAAGCAGAAAAAATTCTAAAGGAGTGGTATGTGCTGCAGTCCACAGTGGAGTGAATGAGAGGCCCTCGTGCAAACCACTGTGATTTAACTCATTGCTCCTTCTCCCTCATGAAGGAGCACCTTTCACAAAATCCTGTATCAGGCACATGACGGAGGAGAAGGAAGGGCAATTGCCAGGTCTTCAGAGTTCCCATATTACACAACTACATGAGTGACAGCAATTTTTTTCTGACGTTCCTGATGGACAATGACAAAATTTTATATGAAGGCATACCTCTTCAGTAAAGGAGAAAAGATGCTTAAAAATTTAACTTTGTTGCTGCAATCTATGATTTCTTCAAACTGCAGAGTTTCCCAGTTTTAGGTAAAACACATAAGAATAAGCAAAAATGTCTTGATATGTTGTGAGAAAGAAAGAACCCAAAAAAACATTTGTTGTAAGAAGAATGCATTTGCTGTGGATTTTTAGGAACATACGGTAAGAAAAGCAATATATCGTAAATATACACTATGAAAACAGGAATTCATATGCACACCTGTCCATTTTAAAGTTTTATGAAAAATTTAAGGAAAAATATACGAGGTATGCAGAAAATAAAAAGAAAACATAGAGCAGGAAAAAAAAGTGTGAACTTATCAGAAAACACTTTAAAATATCTTCTGGTTTTCAGCTGCTTATATTACCAAAAGCAAAACACTTCTATGCAAGATAATATTCATAAACATATAAAATATCAAAAGAGGGTAAAATATCTTTACATCATAGCACACTTTCTGTGCAGATATTTCAAACTATTAGCAACTGCAAAGACTAGAAGGTGAAAAAAGAAAGAAGTTGGAAAGGGCATGAAGAGATACATTCTCAAATGAAATCTGAAAGTAATTACAGAATCACAGAAACCTGTAATTGCTTAGGTTGGAAAAGACCTTTAAGATTACCAAGTCCAACCGTTAAGCCAGCACCACTCAGTACGCCACTAAACCATATCCCTAAGTGCCACATCTTTTTAAAAAAACCTCCAGGGATGGTGACTCAGCCACTTCCCTTGGCAGCCTGTTCCAATACTTTACAACTCTTTCAATGAAGAAATTTTCCCCAATTTCCAATCTAAACCTCCCACAGTGCAACTTGAACTCATTTCCTCTCGTCCTGCTGCTTCTTACAATGGAGAAGAGACCAACTCCCACCTGGCTACAGCATCCTTTCAGGGAGTTGTAGAGTGATAAGGGCTCCCTTGAGCATTCCCCCAGGATAAACAAACCCAGATTCCTTCACTGGCTCCATTGCTCTTCTCTGGACTCGCTCCAGCACCTCAGTGTCCTCACAAGGAGAAGCCCAAAACTGGACATAGGATTCAAGGTGCAGCATCACCAGTGCTGAGTACCGGACGGACAATCCCTGCCCTGGTCCTGCTGGCCACACCATTGCTGATACAGGTCAGGATGCCATTGGCCTTCTTGGCCACCTGGGCACACGCTGGCTCATGTTCAGCAGTTGTTGACCAACACTCCCTGGTGCTTTTCTGCCAGGCAACTTTGCAGCCACTCTTCCCTAAGCCTGGCATGTTCCCTTAGGTTGTTGTGATCCAAGTGTAGGACCTGGCACTTGGCCTCACTGAACCTCATCCTATTGGCCTCATCCCATTGATTCAGCCTGTCCAGATCCCTCTGTAGAACCTTCCTACTCTCCAGCAGATTCATATTCCCTATTATCCAGGTTGGGGGCACCTGCAAACTGACACTCAATCCCCTTGTCCAGATTGTTGATAAAGATGTTAAACAGGACTGGCCCCTGGGGAACACCACTTGTGACCAGCCACCAGCTGGATTTCACTCCATTCAGCACCACTCTCTGGACTATGAATGATTATGAACATCAATTACCTGGAGAGATGCAAGGATATTCTACATGGCAGCTGAATACAGAAGATATTTATAGCAACAGTGAAAAGATTGTTGAGGAACAGAGCGGAGTCACATGCAGGCAAAAGGAAGAAGAGAAAGATGTGACTCATGAGACATAGATAGAAAAAAATGCATGGCTCCTGAAACAAGTGAGAGTGCAGCAGAGCTATCTCAGACTAGCTTCTTGTAAATAGGAGGTGGTCAGAAGGAGTTTATGCTTGCTGTGAACAGATAGAACTTTTTAGTTAAAGACATTGCGTAATCACAACATGAAGATTTGATCTGGCATGGTGCTGAGGCAGCAGAAGAAACTAGCATCATTAAATATATTTGCAAATAAGATGAGGAAGAAAAACAAGGGCAAAGAATAACATAACATGTATGCATTATGAAAGCAAAAGCCAGGAAAATAATGAGTGTGTTTTCTAGTGGTTTTCACATTCTAATTACTTAGAGAAAAGATGAAAGATTTCCATATATTTATTTTTTAAAACAGGCTGTTGGTGCAAAAGAAATTCCAGCTTTGATTTATGGGTAGACAAGTGGTTAACAGGACTGAGAACAATGATAAACAATGAAGCAGAAAACAAATGAGAAAACTAAGATAGTCTTATGAGCTGCCATGGAAAAAAATGGTACTAGTTAAAAATGGAAACAGAGAAGCGAACCTATGATATGAGGAAACAGACTTGTTTGCACAGCGTTTGGCTACCGTCCCAGGAATGGGGCAGTTACTCCATAGGTTGTATTAGTTTAGAGAATATGTGGGGAATTGGCAAAGAAAAAAGCAGACCTTCATTAGCAAAAACAAGAACATTAACTGCATGAAGGAAAGCAATTCCCACAATAGAGCTAATGCAAAATCTATGCTGAAAATAGCAAAGGGGAAAATTGGAGCTTAGGCAAGTCATAGGAGAGTACAGAAGGGAGGAGTATTGGGGAGGCAAGTTGTTGGCAGCATCATTAATATAAAGAGGTAGGGTGAGGAGCTGGTAAGATAAAGAAGGAGTGAAAATATTTTCTCAAAAAAACTCCAAAAACCTAAAACAAAGTAAAAAAAACCCAACAAGGAAAAAATGCAGAGGTTATCAAAAAGGATAAGAAAGATAAAAAATATTATGGAAATAAGATGGGAGAGATCATGTGGTTGGAGGAGTTATTATTAGAGATTAAAGAGCTGCTATGAAATCCTTTGTACCTGGTATGGTGGAGGAATAGTGAAGCAAATTAGATACGCAGCAAAGGGAATTAATAAAATGGAATAGGGAGTGAGGATTTACCAGTACCTTTGAAAATGAGGGAGGAGTAGAAATTAGATATTGCAGCCCGGAGGGCATCCCTGTAGAATACCTGATGAGATATATAAATAAGAGTGTACTCACTTGAGAATCATAGTCATGGTTTCTTTTCTGTCTTTCCCTTGGAAAGGTAGAGTACCAGTGAGCATTTCAAACTGTATAGAGTAAAACTTTCATCAATTACATTACCTGGACAAAAACTAATTTTTGACAAAACTACTTAGCATCTTAACCTTCCAAAATTCATGCATGTTAACAATCAAGTCTGCGCAAAACAACTTCATTGTACAGTTTAAATTGCTAAGAACATTGAGCAGCCTTCGTAATTTTTAAAGCTGCAAAGTATTTTCCTATATTGATAACTTGCTTTACATGCTTTTATCTGAACAACTTAGACTATAATGTTCTGTGTTTCATTTCTGCCTAAAAGGTTTGTTCTAGAAAGATTTGATCTGTACAACTGTATTTTAGTTTTAAACAAAGGGGAGGGGGAAGGGAAAAATGTTTTCCTTCCAAAAGTTAGTGATGATTTCTCCTCATGCAGAGTTTTTTAAAAAAGGGCAAAATTTTGAAAATTGGCATGTACATAGCCTTCATTGGGAAGGGAAAAAGGTTAGCTGATTGACAAAGACATGCATGATGAAAAGTGGTTACTGTATGCATACAGTGGAAATAAAGCCTGAAGGAACACGGAAGAGCTACACAGTACGTGCATGCACATTCTACAGTGCCTGGCAGTAAGCAACAGACACTGCTAAAATACTGATTTGTTCTGAAAGTGACTGAGTAAAAATAGATCAATATAAAGGCACTCCCGTTGGACTGCATTATACTGCAGGGATAGAAGATCTAAGTGAGGCAGTGAAAGCAGTCTGGCAGCAGACATGGCAGCCAGCACTTCAGCAGAAATCTGATTTTTTTGGTTTAAAAATTGCAAAATTATTTAGTTCAATGCAATTTCATGCATACAGTTAATGACATCAAAATTAATTATAAAGGAACCCTCTGAACAGCTTACACAAACTTAAGTCATCCTGAACACAAGATATACTCTATTCCCCTCTTTTCTGGTATGACCCAAACATTCAGCCTCCTAAACATAAAAAAATGTACGTGGATAACTTCAATAAATAATGTGTGACTGTAGTATTTGTAGATCTACAATAAGAGCATGAAGTCACACTAATGGTATTCTTTAAAACACCATTTTATTGAAATAAAAATTTGAATTTCTCACTGCCATCTCTTCACTACTGGTAGATACTTTAAATAATATTTTTAAAGATATATTTTTAAAAATTGAATTTAAAAATAATGCCAACATGAAAAAAGCCTACTTTTAACTTTAACGCTTAAGACAATCGTCAGGAAGATGTGAGAAGGATAAGTCAAAATTATAAGAAGCAAAAAAAATTTTGTTTGTTTGTGATTTAAAAAGATCTTCATGAAGCACACTTGAAAAAATAAAACCTTTCTAAAAAGGTAAATTTGGAGTGCTCCACTTACACTTGCTTGAAATGCAGTTTCTTTAGCAAGCTCCTAATTTGTCACAAGCACACATATTTGTATTAACAGCTCAACGTGTATTATTTGTCACCCCTCCCAAAAACTATATTCCAACATTAATAGGCCAATAGTACTTAAAGAATTGTATTGCATCACTTAAAACTGTCACTCTTTTAAAGGATGGATTGGAATATATTTCTTAACAGTGGCTTAAGCACACTTCATGTCCAGCAGCACAAGAAAAGAAGCCAAATGATTTGCTGAAATATCTTTAAAGTCTCCATTTCTATGCTATAACTTCTGTTCACTCTAGTTACTGTGTACTTACACCACACCAACCATCACTTGGATTTTTGATCAGCTCAGGAATTAAGAATGAGTTAAAAGTGGATACTTAACAATTGGTTATGAAAATTACAAACTATATATGCAAGCAACAAAAATGTGTCCTAGAGAAAACTGCACTGTATTTCATATACTACTGTATAGAATTTGGTTTTTAAGGTCATATTTTTGTATTCAAAGTAGAAGTCAAAGTATTTAATATGCAGTTCACTAAAGACTATGAAAACCACCCCAGTCACAGCTAACATCTTAGAGCAAATTTCAATTATACCATATCCACTTGATAAACACCAAATTATGTTTTCGAGCTTTATAAATTAAAGCTGAAGTTTAATTATGTTTGTGTGATCAACAACAAATATTCTGCAACTACATTGTAATTATGTTTTAATTGACTGCTCTTAGTGATAAAACGTGCAGTTATGAGGAGTGTAGTGTGCTTGTCTGGAGAGAGTTCAGTTGTCAGGTGCTACTTTTACATAGTCAGTTTTCAGACCACAGCAGCATTCTAATCATCATAAAGCAATAGGATGACCTATTTTCAGACACAAGAGTCCTTCTTGTACTATAAAGCACACACATTAGTTGTACTGTTGCGATCATATGTAGCACAAGCAGTGAGAAATGAATACATTTATATAATTATTTAATTTCCATGTCAAAAATGCACACAAATATTTTTCATATTAAAAGTCTATCAGCATTCCTTAAATACCAAACATGATCTATTATTCTTTTCCAATTAATACTCCATATATATAATATTTCCCCTGACCCTGCAACTTTACAGTAATTATCCCTTGCAGAAATACCATAAGCAACTCAAACTATATCCCATATCAGCTCAATGTCATTTAGATCATTTTGATGTGTGAGAACAACAGCTGTCATTATTCCACTAACTTGTAATTACACCGTACACTCTAATTAGAAAGTCACCAATTTCCTTTATCATTTTGAATGTAAATTCAAATTTAAAATTTGAATCTAAATTTTTTTCCCACTTTGGAATAGACAGTATTTTTTGTATACTTCTGTATGTCTCTCGGTCTCCATAACATTCCAAATACTATAGAAGCAAAGTATTTGAATAAAATGCAAATAAAAATATGACATATTGTTGATGTTTATAGTCCATGTTTTTGATCCAAACTCTCTGTGGTATTAATTTCACACAATTTAGACTTCCTTTGCAGTTAAAATTCATGTAAAGCTCACCTTAGGGGCTAGTGTTTGATTTGTTTCACTAGACCTTGTAAAGCACAGTTTTGCCATTATTTACATTTACCAGAAACCTACCATTAAAACACCAAAAGACCACCAGTCTGCACTCTGTGTATGGCCTCGTCTGTTAACAACTTCTGGTGCCATATATTCCACTGTTCCACAGAAGGAGTAGGCTTTTTTTTCGTGATCAATTGACTCCTTACTTAAGCCAAAATCTAAAAGGAAAAAAAAATTCCAAATGTAATTAAAAAAAAACCCCAAACCATTCATGGTTGATACTTTCAATATAATGTGAAATGTTGTGCTTTTATCATTTGTATATACAACTGAACGCTAATATGGGAATTACAGGATTCTCCTTCCCTCCCCACATAGGTCCGTAACATCAGATACATTTGTAAATCAGGTATCCAATTGAAATATTTATATATTTCATTTATTTCAAGCTAATTGCGCTACTTGCTTTCACAGCTAAATTACTTACCTGTAATTTTATCATATTGGTTTACCAAAAGGAGAATGCAAAGATTTTATTTACTATGAACAAAAATGATCCTAGTATTGCAATTCCTTTATTTACCTGTCAATTTGATATGCCCTTCTTCATCAAGCAGGATGCTAAAAAACAATAAAAAGAATATAAAAAACTAATTAAAATATCTTTTAAATGTTGTTTCAGACAACATATAACAACATTTAGGAATAAACAGAAGAGGATACACAAAGACAGGGAGAATTAAACATGCATGAAAATGAATTATTAGAAGATACATTCAAATTATACATTTTCCTTCTACTCTTTTTAAATATTAAGAAACAAGTTTATTCGAGTTTTATTCAACTATTTGATTAAATTCAGTATGTAGTAACATTTATATTTAGGTTTCAGTTTTGGCCATCTGCAGCACATGCAGCACTATTGTAACTGTTAAAAACAGAGGCATAGCTCTGTTTCTCTTATACCAGGTATGTTTTCCTATGTATACAAAACAGGTATTAATTTGTAATTACCATTTCAAAAGTTGCTAACTACTTCAAGTAACATCAAGTAGTAAACATTCTCATGTTATACGAAAGGACAGGACCCACAGGCCCAAGACTCAGACCAGGCCTTAAGCTTCCACCTTTTCACTTCAATCACAAGAAAGGCCACACTTCTCCAAGATGCCAACTGTCCTTGACCACCACTGAATATCATTGCAAAGCATGCAAAGTACTCAAGAACTGGATTTTGTAACATCCCCTACACAGTGGAGTTAGTTCCTCCAGCTGCATTTCATCCTGGGGGTAAGACATGAGCCAGGCCACATCCCTTTCCTCTTCCACTTTGCAGTTTTCATGGCAGGAACCACTAAAGCATGTCCTAAAGTGCCATAGACAAACATTGCCTTCCTGCCCACCAGCAGACCAACACTTCCACCCAACTTGGTGGTGTCTGTGGGCTTGCTCAGGTTGCACTCAATCCCCTTGGTCCAGGTCTACAGTGAAGATGTTAAACAGGACTGGTCTCAACACAGAGCCCTGGGGAACACCACTGGTGACCAGCCTCTGACCGGATGTAATTCCATCCACTACCACTCTCTGGGCCTGGTCATCCAATCAGTTTTTTACCCAGTGGAGAGTGCACCCATCCACACCATGGGAAGGCAGTTTCTCCAGGAGAATGCTGTGGGAAACGGTGTCAAAGGCATAGAAACACAGAAGATAAGGGGGTAACGTCTCAAACACTGAAAGTCATTTGGCAATGGGGCCAACCACAGATTGTTGGTAATAACAGATAAGAATTGCTAGTAATAAGCAAGGATTGCTGGTAATAACACACTGTGAGAAAGAACAAGATGTGCCCAGAGAAGAGGCCATGCAGAGATAGGGCAGCACTTTCCCGGGACAAACATCCTTGTTCCAGTTCCTGAAGATAAGCACAACCCAATGCAGCACAAGTACAGGAATGAGGTCAAGAAGCAGGCATGGACTGTAGGGGAAGAAAAGACCACCCAATATCCCCAAAAACCTCCAACCCATTTCCAGAAAGGTCTGAAAGAGCAGACTGTGCTTAACAATTAATTTGTATAGAAAACAAGAAACTTAACTTCATGGCAGGGAAACCTATCTATAAACACATACCCCCACTAAGCCCAGGTTGTTTCCCCCAGACCCTGGATATCCCAGCAGTTGGACTGACACTGGACCCAAGACTGGTGATCTCTCTCTCCCTCTTTAATTCACCTTTTCTTTTCTCTCTCCCTTGTCATCTTACCTGTTTATCCAAACTCCACTGCTTTTATAGTAGGTCAGGGACTAAAATACTGATTTCCATGCCAGATATACAATTTACTAATAAAACCTTGTGATTTTTTTCAGACCCTCTGACTCTTGTTTAGCATTTACAAATCTTGGGTGGTCCTTTCCCCTTAAGGGTTGGATGTCACAAAAGGCTTTACTAAAGTCTCAGCACACAAAATCCAGAGCCTTTCCCTCATCCACTCAGCAGGTCACCTCCTCATAGAAGATGATCAGGCTGGTCAAGCAGGACCTGCCTTGCATAAACTCAGGCTGGCCTGGCCTGAAGCCCTGGTTGTCCTGTTACATAATGGCATTCAAGATGACGACTCCATGACCTTCCCTGACAATGAGGTCAGGTTGACATGCCTGCATTTTCCTGGTTTCTCCTTCCAACCCTTCTTATAGTGGGTGTCACATTTGCCAACTTCCAGTCACCTGGGACCAACATGGTTGACCTGGACTAAGAAATGACTGAAAGTGTCTTGATGAGTTCTTTTACCAGCTTCCTCAGTACTCTTGGGTAAGTTCCATCTGGTCCCATTGGCTTTTAGGGTTCTAAGTTGCACAGCAGTCTGCTGGCCATTCCCTCCTAGATTATGGGGGCTTAATTCTGCTCCCAGTCTATGCCTTCCAGCTCAGGGGGCTGGGTAGCTTGACAACAACTGGTCTTGTTATTAAAGACTAAGGCAAGAGAGGCATGAAGTACCTCAGCCTTTTCTTCATCCTTTGTCACTATGTTTCCCCTCACATCCAACGAAGGATGGAGATTCTACTTGGCCCTCCTGTTGTTGATTTGTACAAATATTTTTTTGTTATCTTCTGCTTCTGGGATTTCTAACATATTGATAGTCCTTACATCCTTGCTAGTGCAAGGACCTCCATCCCCTAAGTCCACTGCTATGGCAGGCCAAAGGACCTTGGTAGAACACTGTCCCTCAAAGAGTGGTGTGCCACCCACAGGCTTATCTCTGTCTCTGTCCCTATTCCCCTTCAAAGAGAGTTTACAGTTCTCTCAACAAACCCCTCTAACTCCTGAGCTAAGAACCATTTTCCCCTTTGAGACAGGTGAAATCCAACCTTTTAAATGAAAATAGCTCATAAACTTCTCCCACCTCCCTCTGTTCAATTTATAGAGTAAATTACTGAAGTTTAGCAGTTGGGGAAAAGTGCATAGATGGAAGTGCTATAGAAATGAAATTAATATACTGCATTTCTCACAGAGGAGCCTTACTTTTCTGGTTTTAGGTCCCGGTATATTATTCCAAGACTATGTAGATGGTCTAAAGCAAGTGCTAATTCTGCCAGATAAAATTTAACATCATCTTCTGTGAACATCACCTGAAAAAGTAACACAATGTATTCCACATGTGAAATCTGTAAAGGTTACACCAGCACAAACTAAACAACAACAGTGGTTTTTCAGAAGGGTTTCTTACAATGCTTGAATTCATTTCTACACAGAATACTAGAAAATTCAAATTTCTTGGTTACATAAAACCCAGGATTTTATAACCCACACTATTTCATACTTGAAATATTTGGACACACTTGAAAAAGAACTTTAAAAGGCAATATATTATTCTTTCAGAAAACCAGGAGATTATCTGTTTCTGATTGTTGAAGAAAACAGACAGACACCTTGTAGTGAAAATGAAATATTTTGGCAGCACTTAAAGAATGCGACTACCACTTGGTTGGATGGGATCATTTCATTTCCAGACAACAAATAGACCAAAGAAGTCCAAATGACTGAATTTCATCCACAAAGTAAGAGAAAAGGAAAGTATATGTATCTTGGTTTTAAGAAAGACTGTCTCTAGGTACTCTGAGAATGAAGTTAACAGTGATGGTAAAAGCCCCAAGGTGCACATTGAGATGTAACTGCAGAAAAGGCAGATCAAGGAGTAAACTAACAGGAGTTAACAAGGAGGAAAGTGAACAGCCTGCATAAGAGCACAGGGAGGATCCCAGGTAGCAATCCCACTTTTTGGATTAGGAAGACAAACTAATCTCTGTTTATGTTCATTGAAATGAACATATTGTCTCAATATATCAACTGTTGTGATCCCTGACAGAATGCATTACAATTCAACTCTTCTGAGGCTGTAGAAAAAGATAAAAATAAAAGCAGATCCTGCATGATTTGATTCCATTCCAGTTACTGCTCAGTTATTTTATTTGCTTTGTTTTTAGAATCTAAGACTAATACCTTAAGATATAGCATACAGACCCAGAAAAAAGAATGGCAATAGGGAGCAAAGCTGAACATTATTTTAAACAACAATTAAGAATGGAGAATGTGTTTTCCCCTCAGTAATTTCATGAGAGATAGTGATACTAAAGTTGGTACAAAAGATTGTTGCTGATGTTACTTCTACAAAAGAGCCAATATTTAGTGCAGGCATATTCAAGAAGGGAAATCTATAAGAAACAATTAAAAGGTCAAATAATAAAAGATCCCATAAGGAAGATGATACACCCACACTATATTCTTTAAAAAACCATTGCATGGGAGTCATCTTTCCTAACATTAAACATCTGCAGTGTGGACATCTAGCTTTGAATTAATAACCTTTCCCTTTGTAGTCAACAGGAAAAAAGCAACAACTTTTAGTTCATCTGATCTATTTCAAAATCATATGGATTGATATGAGGATGACATTAGGAGCATCCATCGTGCCCATTTCACTCAATAGTTATGGACACTTCACTAAGATTCAGGTACCTATAATGAATATTTCTCATCTAACCACATTAAGTTTTATAAAAATCGAGTGGCTCAAGATGAAGAAGTCATCAGCAGGAAGACAATAATGAACTATGAACTTTAAGAGAAAAGTATCTCAGTTTTAGAGCACTAATAACTTACTATCTGTGGCAAAACAAATGACAAAGGGCAACTTGAAACAGATGCCATCATCAAAATAAATGTAATAATTTATGTGGTCAGCACAGAAGTAAGGGCACATCTATATACCAAGTAAATTCTATTCTACTCTCCTCTTAATAACAATATAGGTTTGCAGTGGTGACTCAGCTGTCCCAGATACTGCTGTAGCAAAAGGAAATGGAAAGCAGCTACAACTTCAAGTCCAGGCTACCAGATACACACTGGATATAATCTCTATCCTGACAGATTTTTACTGTGAGTTTTTGAACATGAGCAACAGAAAACAAAAACTTTAAAAAATATGGTGATATATTAGATATTAACATTTATTTTAGGAATTATAATCAAATTAAACTGAGGTAATGAAACTCTTCAAAGTTGTCATTTCCTATATCTACACAGACATATTACCATCATGACAGAGGCAAAACACTCACTTTTTGAAAATTACTAAAATAAGTGGAATACAATTCTTGCTTTTTAATTATTTATACATAATGCAATTTTGCATTCATGGGGGTAAAAAAAGAGAATATCTTATCTGCCCCAAATTCTGGATATTTAAACCAGACATAAATTTGCTTTATATAAACCCAGGTTCTGAGTCATATTTAAACATGGTAGCAACAGGAGAAGATTTTGCCATGTATAAAAAGCAACACAGAAAGACTGCTTGTCTAAGACTTTTTACAGAAATAATTTAAATTGCCATCAGCCCTTTCATATAGTGACTGTGCAAAAAAAACCCCAACCAAACAAAAAATGCACCTGGTTAAAAACAGATTAAAAATTTATTCAATGAAAACTGAATTTAAAATATAAACTCTCCTAATACAGACAATTCATCGTCAAATTCTATCAACAGACAATTTTTCAAATTTAAAAAGTGTACCTCTTTGGACAAACGTGTAAACAAGTCTCCTCCCCTGAGAAAATCCAAAATAAGATACAGCTTCCCTTCTGTTTGAAAAGCTGAAAAGATCAATTAAAAAAATAAATATCGCCTAACTTAATCCATGATCAGGAAAATAACATACCAAATAGTTCACCCTTATTTTCATTATTAAAATTATTTTTCTCTTTCTTCTTTGTGGAAAAATGCATTGAAATGAATTAGGTAACTGAACCTCTACCATGGATCAAGTAATTCCCATGCTATGAGAAAGTAAAGCAAATAATAAATAAAATTCCTTAAAAAACAAACTTTGTTTAGGTTAGCAAGCATTTTATTCCAGATTTTAAAGTAAGAAGTCAGACTTAGAAGGGCAAACTAGTAACTAATGCACCTTTTACAATCTAGAAACTCAGCTTAACAGGGACATTTAGTCTAGTCTGCAAAAGAATGGCAAGTAAAATAGTGAAATGTACATAATTGAAGCCATATCAGAAAGTGAGAGAGACATGAGGTTTAACTATTGGAAAAAACAAACCCTAAAAGAAAAATATGAACTGAAAAAAAAACCCAACCCAAACCAAACCAGAAACTCCACTTTTTTCCACATGTTAAAAGTACTGATATCCTTCCCCCTTACACATCAGTATTCTGTTACAGCTGCTCATACTATTAAAATTAAAAGGCTGATTTCCACCAATTTCGATGCAAGTGGAATTAATGCCATTGCATATATTTTCTAAAGAATAAAAAAAGCAACTGTAAGAAATAACTTAAAAAGTGTATGTCATACAAAAGATTAGAGGTTTTGGAAAATAATGGCTAGGTATTAACAGATAACTGTTTTGCAATAACACAAAGGGCTACGGACTCTTAGTCCCACAAAGATTATACACTGAAATCAGTCATGTGTTTCTTTTGCATGAGAATTATTATGGACAATTGGGACTTAACATACTAAAGTTCCATGATTTTCTGAATCACAAGGAAATATTAGGAACTATCTTAATGTTTTGGGTTGACTATATGATCTTTGTATTCTTAATTGTCTGTTTTGCTTATGCTAAATATTAAGTTTTATAGCTTTAAGGTTAGGTTCAGAGAGACAGAGAGAGTGAAGCGGGGGGAGAGAAAATGCTGCCGTTTGTCNACAAACACACATTTTCATGCTACAAAAGTGAATTTTTCTGCAACTCACCATAATGTAACTTGACAATAAAAGGATGGTTAACTTCTACTAGGATATCACGTTCCATTTTTGTCCGAACCCGATCTCGAACTACAACAGAACATGAGCAAGATTAAAAAAAAAAATTACATTATGATTCAGTATCTCATATGTTTCCTGATGTACTTCCCATCTGTAATATTATAATTGTCAGCATGTCATTATACTGTACACAGCTGAGAACAGAGAATTTATTCTACATTTTTTTCTGATAAATATCTTAATGCATTTTGATTTGCTTCAGTTTTTGCTATTGACAAAACCAAACACTAGGCAAATAAATTCAACAAAAGCACATGAGAAAACATAGCCACCCCTTCAGTCTGCTCTGTTCTTAATTAACTTTTTAAACATTACAACAGAATTGCCACAGCTATGTATAGAAAACATTCTGCTATTGAAAAGCATAGAGAAGTGAAGTCATAGCAAAACAGACATAGCATAAATATAATCATACTACCATAAAGATGTTTATATTGGTTTAACTCATTAAATAGCTCACACTATTAAGATATTAAGCTGTTTACAATTTGGAAGGGAAGTTTTTTTTCATTTCCTTTATTATGAACTTAAAAATGCTATTGATTCAATGTAGTGTATCCTTCAGATTATCTTTTTGATTTTAAGGACGTTTACTGAGAGTAAATGTGCATGGAGAAATATATCAGACATTCGAAGCAGCTGCTGCTGAAGCTGCCTGTGCTGTCTCTCCATGGTGGCTCTGAACAGGACATGTAAGTGCCCCTATGCCAACCCAAATGAGCATCACATGCCAGTCACACAGGAACACAGGCAGGGTGGTCAGCTGAGCACAGCACCTGCTTCAGCTGTCCTCCACAATGCCCCTGCCAGCTCCAGACACTTGGTTCCCATCTGAAGCTCTGAATCAGCCAGGACACAGACAAAATCCAGAACTCCACACAGGGGAGAGCTAACAAAGTTTGCTTTCAGTGGTTTAAGATGTCACATTTTTCTCTTTTCCTCTATTCTACATTTTGTTACTGTTCTTTTCACAAATGCATCTTCCTGAAGGAAGCACCCCAGAGCAATGAAGTCCCGCTCAAAGTTTAAGTCAACGGAATTCCTTGTACAGTTAACAAACCAGAGTTCCCAGATATTAAAACATAAGAAGGCAGGAAAAAAAAAAGATAACAAGAAGCCAAATGGTGTTTAGGCATTTATCTATCTTTTCCCAGAAACAGGCATTTACAATAATACAGGTACTTGTAAGAAAGTTATATAGATACATTTTCATGAATGAATACAACTATGAAGTTTCCATCTGCCAGCACGACACATTCCTAAAAATGGAAGTTCATGAAATAAGTGCTCAAACACAGAGCAAACATCACATCTGAATGTTGACCTTTCCATCTAAAACCATTAAAATGTCACAAGATAGCTGTGCAGTTTAACTGTTTCAGCAGTTCATCTGAGTTACAAGATTCTTTTTTTTTCAGGCAGGTTAAGTTGAGGAAAAAATCTGAAAGACTTTCAAGTGCCTGCAGCTATGCAACAGTTACATGGAAAGTATGGACTCACAAAACTCCAAGTAAAAACAGTATAAAGAACTGAGCTCATTTCAGTCATTAACATCAGCCATTATTTGACTTGACAGCTGTCTTTTGTTTGACTGTAATTTCCATATGTGTTCTACTGGAAGCACTGATTTTCTTAATACATTTGATGCCAGACGCTCCAGCAATGTTTTGGCTCCATTTCTCTCTACCCATCATAAAGGGGCACTGAAAGACAACACCTTCTATCAGAGTGTATTAATAAACTAGTCTCTGCAGTAAACAAAATTATATGTATATATTCTTGGATTTGCTCTAAACATTAAAAAGTTGGACTGTGTAGTTACTTGAATGTATACTGGCTAATACAGCTGCATTTTATGAAAATCTTCTCTCTAATTTTGATTTGTGGAGCAGGTAAACTGTTTTCATGTGTGGTCTTTTAATCTTTAATTATAGAGCACAAAAATAACTATGAAATAGATCTGAAAGAGCTAAAGAAACACAGACAAATCAAGTAGTACAATGTATTATTTAAAAATATAGTATTGTATGTATAAAAAAGTTGCAATTATGGAACATAGAATTAATTCCAGTTAATTTCATATTAAAGTTTCAACAGTAACCTGAATTGGCTTGCAACTCTGCTCTTCCTAAAACATGAATCACAAGCAAGCAGTGCATTAAAAGCACCTGATAATCCAGATACAAAGTGCTGAGAAGAGTGGCATCCTCCTTGTGGTGTCACCTTTCTGCTCAAGCCTTTTGCATTCTTGAATTCTTAGTGCCTCAGAGAGTCTCCTTTCCCAATTAAAAGTCATGCTCCAAATTTCAGTATTTATCAGTGTCCCCCATCTGTAGGCAAAACTGGAACCACAGCTTGGACTGCAATTTTTACACAAGGTTAAACTACAATCAAAAGGTGATGAAGAGAAGCCCTTGAACATCTTAAAAAAGCAGCTGCTGAGTGACCTTTGACCAGTCCTGAGCTATTAACAGGCTGGGGAATGAAAGGCTGTTGAGGATATTAATGTACCTTAAACCAGTGGAAATCAATTTCAGAAAAATAGGAAGTAAATAATGAGAATGACACGTGCCACAAAACACAAAGGAATCAAAATATAGGAAACTGTTCAAATACACACCCTCTGTAATAGTTTTAAGTGTAAGATCTGTGACATTCAGCACTAGATCTTAAGTGAAAAAATTATAGCAGAAGTCCATAATTCAATGTTTCTTTCTGTTCCATCATTCTATAAATATTTTGCTATAAAACTACACGTCAAAACTGAAATTCAATATAATAATCAATAACATAGGTTAAGCACTACAAGCTGTTGGAGCCATCCCAAAATTATCATTTCAATTTCAGTACAGTCATGAATTAGAAGAACTTCACATAGACAAAACAATTTAACAATGGCATAAAACAACAAGCATACAGTCTGGTTAAGGTATTAGTGTGAAAGATGACTTTTCTTTTGATCTATGGTAAAAAGTGCCTTATTTCTTTTTTCTTATAGAATTCTCTGAAAGAGAATTGAGATTGTTCAGGCTTAGACTTATTTTGCCACTGATAGCATTCAAGATGAAAACCACTCAAGAAACAGATCAATTCACAATTTGTTTTTGCTCAAGTAACTTAGATGATTAACTTAAGATTTTATAAAATACATTCTACATCGAGATCATGTGCCAAGAGTTTGGGGAAAATGTACTGTATAGGTCTGTTTTAAAAAATAAGACTGAGTAAAGTGCTTAGAACTTCTAGAATAAAACAGCCAATATAATGCGCTTTTAAATAGCATGACCTAATTATAAACTGAGCAAAAGGCATTAACTGTATCCTTGGTGACACACAGCAAAGGAAAAACGGAAGGATATTAAGTTTCAAATAACAGCTCAGGAGCAAGTCAGGTGGCAGATGTAACACAACCTTCCTATTAACCCACCATCACCTAAGGAAAGTGGCATGGGAAGGAACCTGCTTTCCCCTGTAACTACCAATATGGTATTGTTAATCCTTAATCCTTCCAGGTTTACAAGACAAAGGAGTGTATTCTGCTACTTCCTGTT
Source organism: Drymodes brunneopygia (assembly GCA_013400955.1). Classification (NCBI taxonomy): domain Eukaryota; kingdom Metazoa; phylum Chordata; class Aves; order Passeriformes; family Petroicidae; genus Drymodes; species Drymodes brunneopygia. The sequence goes on from VZTZ01046186.1 coordinate 86,577, forward strand.
TCAGGGACAAAAACTGTAAGACACAACCTGTAGAGCAGCACCTGTGTAAAAATGAAGTTTTGGTACTATGTCCCTGATTTGTCTTTTTTATTTTTCTTCCCTTGTTCCAAACAATGCTTACCTTTCAAGGTGGCCTTTTTCAATACCTTCATTGCATAAAGCTGTCTAGCATCTGATCCTGAGATTTTTTTGACAAGGAAGACCTGCATTAAAAATTAGAAAGAATTCTTAAAAGTAAATAAAAGCAAGTCAGATTAATATATTTTGCTATGAAATTCAAGTAGCCACTATGATTTTAATGAAATTCTATTTGACAGCTTTAGATTCTGCAAAGCCAAACCTCCTTTTGTTTTTTTCCTTCTATTCCTTCATTTCATAGTCTAAAAGGTTCATTCAAGATACTCTACCAAATTAATTTCAGTCTAACTTAAATGATTTCAGTGAGTAAAAAAAAAGTAAAATTTGTATTCTCTCAGAAGTTCATCCAAATTTGAAACACAAAAATCAGCTCTTCAAAATTAATCTCTAATTTTATCTTCTTGCAATTCACAGGAGGGCACAGCAAATGTGCTAATAAAATAATTTTCAGATATGACAAATATGTTAACAAAATTTGATCCAGAAACTTATACAAATCAATGTATAACTAAATAACCTTTAAAAACAACCTAGTGTTGCATGTATCAATAAAGAACAACCAGCTTCAATTAAAGGGCGTTTTATTTCCTTCTTAAGTATCATGGGATTTCTTGACTGGTATTGTTTTTAAGACCCTTAACACAAAATTAATTGCAATAGAGACAAATTTTAGATTTAGAAATGAAAAAAATAAAGAAAAACAACAACTGTCACAGGTTTTCTGGCTATGCACATGTATAGAGACATGTTGTGATACATGAGAAAGTTAAACATGTTATATGAAATCAGTTTGATGCCTGGTTTCGTGCCCAATTCTCACTTCTGTTAACATCCCTTGCATTACACAGATTACCAGAACATCATCAAGAGACCTTGAAAAGCATGCAGATTTATTTTTTAAAAACTAAATGGGAAATAATGACATCTTCACAAATTATTAGAACAAAAGGATTTATGGAATTTTTTAAAATTAATGATTTTTTCATAAAGGCTAAGGCAAATGAGGACAAGACTGGCATTTTTGTAGAAATTTGAGTCAGCTAGACGGTTTATTATTTTTGCTTTTTTAAAATTCACATTCCCCCTTCTCCCTTCCCTTTATAGTACTGAATTTAGTATTATCATTAAGATAAAAGTGATTGCTGAAATGATCATTTATTAGCTTATTTTTCCTTGCCCATGAATAATTTACTTCTCATGATCTGAGGATTTCCAAATAAAAACTTTGTTATGATTCTGGATAAATCAAACCTTTGGAATCAAGTTTCCCAGTGAATTCTTACTAGCATGAGTACAAAATTTTATAATTTCTAGGCACCTAGATTTCCAAGCTTAGCGGGAACAATAATGTGACTAACAGTAACTTACTACCACTCAAAGAGAATTGGGCCTATTTTTCTAATTTCCACCCATATCTAATGTGGATTTTTTACATGCTAGAGCTTAACAACACATTCAGAACTGCAATTAAGGCTGAAAAGGGATGTAAAGGTTCTGTTGTCTTGCCTTACATAGTTCATTCAGTCTTTATGATCTGTCTTGCCATGTGAACCTTATGTTTTGCTTTCAAGTTGGATTTGGACAACTAAAAGTATAAAAAAATGTATGCCTAGTGAGATCTCAGTACTCATGAAACACTAGAAACATTGAGCCTTTAACAGATGTCCAGATAAATATCAAGGTACATTGCACCTTAACCAAATTATGACAGACAATGAACATGACTGGGGTGTATCACATTTATTTCAGTAGCCATGATTGCCCAAAATTTGCTCATTACAATTGCAACATGCTACAAAAACCAGCTTCTGTATTGGTGATGTGCTACCATTAGCAAGCAACAAGGAATACTTATCAAAAAAACCTTTCAACCCTCACCCTCTCAAATAGAGAAGAGAAGCTAGAAAAGAATGGCATTCCATTTTAACAGTAAATACCCAATTACTTCATATCGAGCCATTTTTTTGATAGAACTTTGAAATCCACACATCTTGCTAACATGAAAAACAAATTACTGCTTTAAAAAGATCCGGCACAATTACAGAGCCTAGTTAGCACTAATTTAGAAAGCAGTTTTCACTTGCAACATTGCCTTAATGCAAAATCGTGGCTGTTCCAAATATTTCACTGCCAATATTCAATGCTATATTCCTGAATAATTGGCTCCACAAGAGTTCAGTTACCAACCTTTCCAAAGGATCCTTGTCCTAGTACTTTCAGAAGCTCAAACTGAGAAGGGTCTGCTTTCTCATGTCCTTCCTTGACATGGTGAGTTATTGCAATTTCTTTGATACTTCCTTCTTCCTGGCAGAGGAAAACAGAGGAATAAATTTAGATTAATGGGTTACAAATATTTACAAATTCACAATACGTTGAAAAATACCTGTGCCACTGAACCCAGTGAACTAGATGATCCCAAATATAGGCAAAAAAACACTTAGCAATGCTATTTGCATAATAAGGACAATAAGGATCAGTAACAGGATCCAGACAACGAAAGAGTTGACAAAAGTAAGCAATTCCCAAGCTTTTTCTCTTAGGCTTATATTATTGGGTTCATATTTCTCTTCCAGATTCACAACCAATTAATGGAAACCAGTCTTAAGAATTTAGCCATCCTAAAGCACACCTAGAGTCCATCAAATGGACCAGATGTCTTTGGAAAGGCCACCTTTTTTAACACCTGAATGAGGACTTCTATGCTGCACCAATGCTGATGTTCACCTTTTAAGACAGTGTGAGACACAAGACATTTCCACGCAAAGCAACACTCGCCACTCCCACTTCAGCAGCAGGCTCCACCTGCCACTGACAAAATTCTGTTGAAAAAAATATTCTACCTTTCTTCTCAAGGAGAGTCTATCCTGTAAAAGCTGCCCAGTCTTCATCATTTCCCCTTCCGTGAGAAACTGGTCACCAGAAAGCTCTAAGGAGCAGTGAATCTTTTTTGTGCTGTGCACTTAATTCAGTGTTTTCTGCACTGAATTTGAAAATCCCCTGAAAAGTGACACTCCTTTCCACATAAGGGAAGAATTTCAGAACTTATCAGTATCAAATAAGTAAAAAACCTGTATTCTTGTAAACATCATCTGAAGATCTACCTAGGTATTACATGCAGTCCAATCTACTGTAAGTTAACACACAACTGACTGCTAGTTAACATACAGAAAGCAATATACTATCTACAGTTCTAACTTACTGTTCATTCTCTTTGTATTTCTTCTATGGGTTATAGTGAATAAAATAAATCTGAGAATACTTCTCCTCTATTTAATGAGGAACTCTTAAACCTGTTTCACAGAATTTCATGGATGGTGACAACCTCCCTGTGCAGCCTGTGCCAGGGCTCAGACAGCCTGACAGTGAAAAATTGTTTCCTGATTTTCAGACAGACTCCAGTATTTCCCTTTTTGCCCATTGCCTCTGGTTCTGCCACTGGGCAGCACTGAAAAAAGCTCTTTGCACCCTCCTCTTCAGGCTGGTCAAACATCATTTCACCATGGAGAATCTATGCTGAATAGCCCCAGCTAATTTTGTCCTTCATGTATAAAGAAATGTTTAGTTTTTCCATGATTTTCCTGGGAATTAAGGCCTGGCTGACCAACCTGTAGTTCCCTGTATCCTTCTTGCCCTTTTTGAAGGTAGGAGTTGACATTTGCCTTCCTTTAGTCCTCAGTCTTCTCTCCCAGTCATCATGATAATCAGAAATAATCAAGAGTGGCCTCACAATGACAGCTGCCAGGGCCCTCAGCACTCATGTGCATCCTGTCAGGGCCCACAGACTTAGGTACACCCTGTTTGCTTAAGTATCCTCTAACCTATCCAGTGGCAGGGGAGAGGATGTGCCAGGGGAGGTTTAGGTTGGATATCAGAAAAAGGTTCTTCACCCAGGGGGTGGTTGGGCACTGGAACAGGCTCCTCAGGGAAGTGGTCACAGCACCAAGCCCCACAGAGTCCAGGAAGTATTTGGACAATGTTCTTAGGCACATGGTTTGACTCTTGGGGATGGTGCTGTGCAAGACCAGGAGCTGGTCCTCAATGATCTTGATGAGTCCCTTCCACCTCAGGACATTCATGGTTTTCCTGTAAGAGTATGCCTTCTTCCTTGCTCCAGTCTCTCCCTTTATCTGTAGGCACCAAAATGTGCACAGTTAGTTATAGTGATAGGTTAGCAGAGGCAGAGCTCTAAACATGTGTTTCTGAAGCGCTAATTTGTAAGATTATCAAGCACTCTGCAAAATTTATGTGCATGAATTAGTACTGAAAGTATCCTTTTACATCTGATCATTTCAGTACTGTATAAAAATGCAAAGCAACTGTCCACCCAGGTCAGCATGTTCCAAAACATGTTTCTCCCAGATTGACAGTTCTTCTTCAGAAGATTATTTTTTTCAAAAGACTTCAATGTTGGAAACAAGCTGCACATAAGAAATCCTCAGAGTATGTGTGAGTGTCTGTATAAATTAAAAAACTCCAGCATGTGATTTGGAATAATGCACAGAACATGCTGGCAACTTTTAAACAGGGAGTGAAAAAAGATACTTTAATGTGAAGAAGATAGTTTTAAGAATAGTTTTAGAACACCCAAAACAAATCCAAGATGTCCTCTAAGTTTAGGTGCCTGTTTCCATTTCAAGACAGCCAAAATTTTGCATGTGTGCGCACATAGGCATCCTGAGTACTCCACCTAATAACCTAAACTCTTTGGTCCTCTCAGGAGAAAATGCTACAATCATCAACTCCAGGCTGAATTGTAACAGAGACCGAAAGAAATGTTTCCTTTTACTTGTTGAAGGAATAAACTGCTGGTGGACATTTTCAGTTTTATCTTTTAAATTAGTAAGTGATCAGTTGGATTACATACTACTTAAACCACCCACTGAATCTTAGAGAATCCCAAGGGAGGAATAAAAGCAAAACAGACTGCCAAGTACACATTACTTCAGATACTTTGAACCATTTCTGCTTAACTGTTTTATCTATTTGCTCCATGGCATCTTGGGAAAGTCAAAAACATGTGAAACAGAACTTTCTCAAATGTTTTTTATCTACTCCCTTCAGAGATGCAAAGCAATCAGGTGATCATAGGAAGGACATGGAACTGTTGGAGCAAGCCCAAAGAAGGGCCATGAAGTTGGTAGGAGGACTGGAGTACCTCCACTATGAAGACAGGCTGAGAAAGTTGGGGCTTTTCAGCCTGGACAAGGGAAGTTTGCATGGAGATCCCATAGCAACCTTCCAGTATCTGAAGGGGGCCTACAGGGAAGCCAGAGGGGGACCCTTCATCAAGAACTGTGGTGATAGGACAGGGAGTAATGGGTACAAACTGAAAAAAGGGAAATTTAGGTTCGGTATTAGGAAGAAATTCTTTACTGTGAGGATGGTGAGATACTGGAACAGGTTGCCCAGGGAGGTTGTGGATGCCCCAATGCTGCTGTTCAAAGCCAGGCTGGGTAAGGCGTTGAGCAACCTAATCTAGTCAGAGTTGTCCTTGCGCGGGGCAAGGGGATTAGAACTAGATGACCTTTAAAGTCCCTTCCAACTGAAACCCTTCTATGAATCTATATTGCTTTAAAAGTATTATAAAACTCAACAAGAACAAGAAAAGAAGAAAATAAATTAACCTTCTCTCTATACACAAACAGAAATTATTATTTTTGAATGCAATACAATTATTATGCAACCAACTTTCCAGTGGTTATTTTGAGCACTCTCTAAAAAACAAAACAAACCCCAAACCACTACTTCACATTCCTGATACCAAGAGAATATTCCCAGACTTTGCATTTTCTCAGGGCTCAGATACTATTCAGTCCATAAAACGCAGACCTAATAGAACTCTGTTTCAAACGAAGAGAAAACTCAAACAATATTCAACTTTAGTTTGTCTGTAACACTTGTTTAGGAGCAAGATTTACGATGAGTGGTTGCCCACAAATTTGCAATTTCCTTTTCTGACATAACTGCTGAATGTTTACTATTTTAACCTAAAGAGTGTCCTGCAAATGCAGTTAAGAATACAAAAGCTAAGCCTTTTATAGAAACACAAATTATATGCAGAGATAATCAACCCTCACTATCTACCTGAATTAAAATACAAGTCTCACACACTGTGGAAAGAGATCTCTATTCTCAACCAACTGCATTAATTACATCAGATGATAGATGTCATCTTGCAGTAAACTGGAAGAGAAGCCAGCCATTCCATCTGGTGCTGAATTGTTTGATCATTCCCTGGTACTTGGCATAAACATTTGTCCCATGTGATGAATTGATAGTAAATGAGATGTTGGAATACTTGGGTCCTCCTCTCCTTTCTTCCATTCCTTGACATGCAAGTACAGACAGTCAATTCACCAGCTGCAATGGTGGGGTTTTCCTTCAAGTTACAACTATACCCTGCTGCCTAAAATAATTTCTGTTTTTTATAGGCTTGGAAAGCTCCCTTTTCTCTAGCATTATACTGCAGCAGGGTCGAAATAAAAGTCCCAAGACATGATTTCCTCTTCTAGGCCCACAGTTCTCCCAAGGCATTCTTCACACTAGAAAGTTACACTGTCTCAGAAGGACATTTAAAAACGCCCAAAGCAACCACGTGAGTCAACTTTAAGTGGTTGCTACTGTCTTTCACTACAGTGAAACCAAATACAGAATACAAAGAAACAAACAGAAGGTAACATTACCCTGAGTTTCCCTAACAATGCAATGGTGCTAAATCAGTACTGGCCTGGAAGGGAAGTGAGTGACAAACAAGTTTAGTATGAATTTTAAACACCATATTACAGATTCATTTCCTGTACTGATATAGTCTGCAAGTCAGAACTATTCTGAGCAGTATCTCAGTATAAGTAAGGTCTTAGTAATATACCTCACAATATATGTCTATGCACAAGAATGCATAGATATACATAGGAAAGAACACCAAATAGACCATATTGAAGAGAAAAAATATAATGAAAAGCTTTAAAAAAAAAAAAAGGTAGGGGGGATTCTGCAACACCAAGGGTAACTCATTTTTCTCTTAAGGAATCAGCTGCAAACTGGAATAGGAAACATGCTTGCCAGTAAAACTAAAAAAGAACAGACACCTTCGAGGGAAGCAGTGAAAAACTATTTAATCATTATCAGGCTATAAAAATAATAGTTTAATCATGTTGCTGGGAAAAAAAAATCAATATTTTAGGTACTTAATGAACATGAAATATTCATTTTGCTTCTAGTCATTAAATTTATGTGAATTTCCTTTACCTTCACTTTTTAATTCAAGAGTAAATTAACTCTGCTGCAACATAAAATACTTGTATTTGTTTCTGAGATCTTATTACAGGAACAACTAATAGATAACATGTTAAAAGAAAACCAGACTTCAAACCCTAAAGGAAGCAGAAACTATCTTACTAGGTACAGTAGTAATGAAAAAGCCCAGAAAATCAAGAGAAAAACATGTGTTTATCTATACATAGGTGCTCCTGCAATTTACCCTTCAGAATTCTGAATTTTCAGTAGACCTGAGAACTGCTCTGTGTAAAGAAGTGGCCCATGCAGAGCTGGATGGCATAAGCTCACCAGTGCAGAACAAGCTGTGTGTTATCTGCAGATCTTTTTCTGAGCAGTATGTTCCAGGGATAGCTGAAAAGCTGGTCTAGGACTACTGAACTGGGCTCTGAACTGGTATCTAGGAGGACTAACAGTAAAATCCACAATATCATTGCAATGCTCGTTAGTGTTTAAAGAGCATCTCAAAAAAAATGGAAGCATTCTTAGTCCACGAATTTTATATAAAAAAAACAGAGAAGCAACCAACTAAAGATTAAAATAATTTAAAAAAAATATATATAAATGTATGCTCCAATAAGGCAAAATAATTCACAAGGAAATCATCCAAAGCATCTAAATAGACAGCACAGGATCAGATCTGTGCTCTCATAGCAGGAAGGGGAAAGCTATTCAGAATAAGGAATATTAGCACATGCAAACACCATAGGAGTCTCACTGCACCTAAAATTCTCAATCTCATCTCCCTGAATAAACTCACAAGCAAAGTGTGACCATGCACGATGACAAGTGCTTGGCAAAGAAATTTCAGGATACTGAGACAGAAATGGGAAATTCAGCAAGAATTTACTATTAGAGAGGTGTAAGATTTAGATGTGAATTAACTTAAACAGAGTATCAAAGAATAAACTGGTATGTCATGTATGGAATGCTTACTAAGGAAAGGTACTCCTGGAAGACAGATTTCTCCTTTTCTAGATACTCAAAATTATGGGAGTATGAATAGAAATATTTTAACTACTTAAATCTTAATGACAGCATATTTTAGATAACAATTATTAAAAGAATAATCAGTTCATTAGCTTCACGATGAATGTCCAAGATTTGAGTATTTACTTATCAATATACTGAAAGTATATGTTCAAATTATTATATGCACAAATTACTCCAAAGGGAAAAAGCAGCAACTACCTAAAAAATGTAAAGTTTTAGTGCAATAACAATAATGGAATGGTGCATTCACATTGCTCCTACACAAAGATGATATTTAAAGGCTGTAAAGTCATGAAGTGACATAGAATTGGAAAGGTAAGAAAAAAAGGTACATAGAAACATTTACAGCTTAAGACATTCAAACATTAAGGTAAAATACTATGTGACTCTAAAAGTAAACTGGACCCATCCTAAACAGAAAGACTGACTGCATAGTCTCTGCTGTCCGCTCCACTGAAATGAAATGAAACAAAGTTAACCAAAAGCAAGATACCCAAAAAATAGTTCCCTAACAAAGATACGCATGCACAAGACTGGGGGTTAGAAGGATCCAGGAAGATTTTATTTGATTATAATAGTGTGGGGCTTAAAAAACAAACAAACAAACAGCCCAACAAACCAACTTTCGGATTAACTATGCAGAGAATAACAAAAACCCCAGGTTTAATTTTATCATACCAAAAGCAAAGATAGGTATGTGCAGTATACTCGTATGCCACGAGTACCTATAGATTAAGGCTTTTTGAAAGAACAGTCTATTTATTTTTAACATGTTAAAACACTTTGAAAGGATTGACACTACTTTTTGGATTATTCTGAGGCCCATTATTGTGGAAAATGGATGTTCTTATTTGATGACAAGAAAGGAGTAACAGCAGCTAAAGGCTAAACAAAATAAATGGCTCCTTCACCATACCCGAGTTCCACCTGGAACAAATTCAGAAATAGATTTCTGAGAAAGTTCTCTTTATAAAAGGTTGATTTAGGAAATCCCTGAAGTCATTACTGCGTGAGAGATGTGATGAATAACTATCCTATCTTGAGTCCTTTGCATCAGGAAGGGGATATCGAAGATAACACCCAACATCCGCATGCTGTTACAAGAAGGGACTCACAAGAACTGAGTGCAAAACAAGGCTGGCTGCATGTTCACTTTCCCACGAAATGGACATTACCCAGATGAAGGTGAAAATCTCCTCAGAAGTGCAGTGAATTTCAGCTGGCAGATGACTACTGATGAATACTGATCAAAAACTTCCCCTCTGCACACTCGTTGGCTATACAAAATACAGCAAGAAATACAACACCAAACTTGTAATGTCATAATAAAAGGTTTTATGGCTGAAGAAAGTAAAAGGCCACATACCAATCCCTTCTGCATCTAACAGAGATGGAAGTTATGAAATAAAGGACATAAAAAAAGGAACAAGGACAAAATATTAACCTCACACTCCTTTTAAATCAAACCTCTGAATTTTACAACACAGTTTCTGGACAGAAAGAAACCCCTGTAGTACCTTTGCTTTTAGAACTGAGAAAAACTTCAGTAGGACTTTTAAATAAACTGCCATTTTCCAACAAGAAGCACACATGACCCAGACAGATGTGGCTATACATACTCGAATTCATCAAAACCCAGTGGGAGGGAAATCTGAGACATGCAACAAATGCTTGGATGGGTCCAGTAATCAAAGAAGTTCTTCCCAGACAGCAAATATTGTTGATATGCTGACCAAAAACTGTAAAAATGAGGTTAAGACTTTGACTTAAGGTGAACATTAGACAAGAAGATTAACAAATTTTAATCTCAATAAATAATTAAAACATTTATAATAGCTACGCCATCTTAAGTAACTGCTGGAGAAATTAATTAAAAAACTGATAATCCTGGGTCCAGCATTACCCAGGTTTCACCTTTACCTGTTAATTCTGTACTGATCTTAACAGAGTAAAGAAGGTACAAAACAGAACGATCTTTGACACAAAGTTACTTACAGACATAAGTCTTAGGTATGACTTAATTTGCTTCTTAAGAATTTTTTCAGATTTTTCACTGTAAAGTGATTTTCCAGCTCCTGTTCTTGTAAAATCTTCCCTGGATAATTTTTTATTTTTACCGTTTGATTGTTCATGTTATTATGAAAGTCTCTGTATCACTGATTTGATGCTGCACATAGAGCAATAGCCCCCACGCTTCCAGCCACAAATCCTCCCATCTCCACCTGCAGTGACCACAGCTGCTGAGGGACCAACCATGGTGCTGTGTTTAGTGGTACTGAGAGTCCTTCCAAAAGTCAAGTCACTCCCCCAAACTGTGCAAGATTTTTTTCTTAATATACAATTTAGCACATAAATGTGCCAATATTGTGGCTTTAATACTTCTTTTAAACAGACCCTATTAATACATTGAAAAATGTTGGTGGGATCCCATCAGAAACTCTTTAGGGAACTATTTAATGAATATTTTCTGTTTAAAATTACATATTATAGTATTTTTTGTATCTATTTCATATGGGGATAATTTACACATGAAAACTAGCCAGAATCACCATTAGGAAAAATCACAGTTCTGGAACTTCAACTCCTATAGTCAGGAATCAAAATGAGAAGAAAAAGAAAAATCCTTTTGATAGCTTTAATCACAACAACTAAGTCAATACTCTACTGGTGAACACTTCCCTCAAACATCAGCCATTTTTCAAGATAAAACCACAGTCCTAAAATCAGTTTATGCTGTTGACCATACAATTTTCAAAAAAGCAAATCCAATTAATAAAGAGCTAATTGCAATCTTATTTTTAGCTTGAAAAATGTGCAGCAGCAAAGATACTGCTTTTATCATTTTTCATTTGTCAGTATTGATTACGTGAGAACACAGATTTTTCCATTTTCATTACAGAAGTAGCAGCTTTGTTTTCACCCCTCTCAATCTCTGTTCAGGAATGTTTTGCTTCCTTTAGACAAATGCGCTTTCCTGAGGCACATGCACATTCAGTACAAGCAAAGATAAGGTTGAAAACAGAAAAATGAATTCCCCAGCAATTTACTTAACACTGCTGCAACGATGCTTATAGGTTGCCTTTCACTACTTTGTTAGCCTTCACTGTGCTGCTAAGAGCTCTGCTGGACATGGCTGTGTTAGGCAAAATAATTGTCTGTCACAGGCATCACAGTGTTGATCCCCATAATCAAGTAAATAATTTCTGAAGTATTGACTATGATATTAAACCTTGGTGCTGAAGTTACATAAAGCAGTTATGTCCTGTAAGGACAGCAAGCTTATTGGATATCAAGTGATTTTTAAAAGGATGACTCAATGTTGGCACAGCTCCCCAGCTCATATACAGAACTTCCTTTTCCTCCCCTCCCTTGAGTCAGGAAGTCTCCTAGATGCATTTTTACTTTCCCAACTTATTATCAACATAGGAAGAATTTTCAGCATTATCTGCAGAAATGAAACCATTCTTTTGAGCTATACTTTTTGAAGTAATAAAGAGCCAACAAACTGAAAACCAATTCCTTTTATCTCTTGTATTAGAGCTTATAGAAATCTTCATTAAGGTAAAAATGGGAGTCAATAATGTGAAGAGTGCACCAGTCTACATGTTTATAGAATCTTAGACACATTTTGTATACATTCACACATTCTATACTTTTTATACTCCTACCTTCAAATTCAAAATTACCTTAAAAATAAAACTCACAGTCCAACAAGTACTTCACAGTCTGCCATTACTTTGGTAAGCAGTGTTAGTGAGCTAAATGATGGACTAAAAGCCATTCCTGTATCTGTGACTAATATTCAATTTGAGTCCCTTTACAGAACTAACCACTACTTAGATGCTCAGACACAAACAATTATTCCAAAAGCTGATTAAAAATCCTACTTCTGAAGTAGCTATCATTCCAATACAACAACGAGCAAAGTAGTACCACACATAACATTAAGTCAAGCTGACCTAAGGATATTCTGTGTATGTTGTCTGTTTTACACTACTACCAAAGAAAAGCAAGAGTAGAGCAGAAGTTCTAATTAACATGGACATCTGAAGTCAGAAATACAGGCCTGCACAATTTGTGTCTTTGCTTCTTTTTAAAAGATGGGAAAACTTACAGTTTCAACTAACATCATATCACTTGCTGCAGACAGCATCTAAAGTTTTACCTGACAGAAAATAAGATTTCGTATAAGAAAACTATTTGCAAAGGTTTAGTTTCAGAGTCTGTTACTTTTTAAAAAATTCTTAAATTGTTAAGTCACTCAGAGAAAAACAATCTTTCACTGCAACAATTTGGAGATCTAGGAGGATGCCTAAGTCTGTATTTGCTCCATGTAGCAAATTCACAGAATGAAGACTGCACACCTGGTTATTGAGACAGAACTCCTCCCATTCTTTTGGTTGCACAGATGAAGCAAGACAGGAGTTTGAAGAACAAATCCTGTCCCAGAGAAACAAGCCAGAGGTCAGGTAAGGCCCTATGGATAAATGCGGTTCACCAGGCTGGGAGTATAATTCTGAAAATGCTTTCTTTCCTTAGAATGAAAATATAAAAGGACAGGACAGAAGCAGGACATTGCCCCTTCCTTCCCAAAGGAACTGTGAGCAGTAGGTTGGTTGGCAGGTAAGCTGAGGAATTCCTGTAAGCATTTTAAAAGCTCAATGTCACCAAAAGCAGTTTTGCAATGCAGTTCTCTTTCAATCAACGAGCACAAAATTCTCATGAACTGAAATGTGCTTGTCAGCACTGGAAAAAAATACGCATTGGGTGGAACTTACATTTCCCAGTAACTCTAAGTTTTTTTTCCTACTTTGTAAGCACTAACATTTCAGAGAATTGCAATTAAAAAAACTAATTAAAAGTTAAAAAGCCCCAAACTATTTAGAAGGAAAAACAATCACTGAGCATATTCAGCACTAATCTATGAAAGCTACAAATCCTGTTTTATTATCATAGTTTCCTAAACATAAGCTGAAATCTATATGGGCTGAAAACATTTACTTTGGTCTGCAATAGCTAGCATTTTAAAATCAAGAGATCGTTAAAGACAACCTAACCAGGTTGCTATAAGTAGATAAAACAATGTCATTTTTTGGATCAAATTTCTGAGGAATACCTTCCATGTTGCCTGTGGAAAAGAACTATAATTCAGGACTATGAGTTGGTAAATACTTATTTTACAAGGTTTACATTAAAAAAACCCTTGATTATAATGCAACCTATGTCCTATTGTTTTACATTAATGTCTTGTTCTGGTGTTTCCCTTATGACAAGAAAATTCCATTCCATTTTTTAATACACACTGCAAAAATTAATACAAATTGTTTAAACCAGTACAAAGGCTAGTAGGTGTCTACTGCTTTTACAAGTTAATAGACCTTCACTTAAGATGTTAAGTCATTACACGAGAAGGTCATGGGGTTTTGGGTTTTTTAGCCCCTCACTGAAAAGTATTTACAGACTTATAGAATGATAAACATGAAAACTGATTTGACTTCCAGCAATAAAATGTTCTGTCCCATTGCATCTTTACATGTATTGTTAAATAGTTCTGAAACAGTGCTTGGGATGATACAATACTCCACTAGTAATTTTTCTCAACTCAAACTAAACTATTTAATGCTTAAATATATGCCCAATGAGACAAATTATACAAATTAAACATTTGCTATGAGTAAATTATCACTTGAAAGCTGAAATAACCTTAACACTTTTATGCAAGCATCACTACTTTTCATACCATTTCAGACGTAAATTTAAGATATTAATAAGCCTGAGTTATTTTAATTATCACCACACAGAACCATATGTTAAAGTACAATATGAAGATGTAACTATTAATATAACTGCTAAGTGTTAAAGATACAAAGGTTTTTCATAAAACTTGACTCTCAGTGAGAAAACATACAGCTAAGCTCGTATTCAACACCCTTCATCTCCCCCTGAAATGTAAGTTTTACATTATTTACATAAAGGCAACAATTTCCTAATAAGGCTAAATTATCAGCTGGTATCTTAGAAACTTCTACAACATCTGAACATACCACAGACTTTTTTATAAAGGAAATACAAAACACTTTGTATCCAAACAACACTGACTCCTTAGCAGCGAAAGACTAAAACTGCTCTGAAATTAGAAGTTTAATTAAAGTAAAACTTCCCCCTTTCCCCCTTATTCTCTTAAATAAGAAACTAAGCTCACCCGAACAGAGCGAACACGCAGAGCCAGAAACTTAAACATGACTAAGAAACCATGATGTTTGGATTTTCTGACTGAGCGATCATAAGTCTAGCAGGGAAGACCAACCCTGGCGTTTTTGCTGTGACCAGCTGTTCCGGCAATTAGAAAATTTCCTGTCAGGCAAGTCAGACACAGCTGGGGGGTGGGGAGAGAGGAGGGGGAAAAAAAGGTCAGAAAAAAAGAAAAGACATTTAGAAAAAGACACTGATTCCACACACACACACACACAGAGCTGTGATAAAGAAAGACTGGGCAGCAGTGGTACTCATGTTGCTGATGGTTATAGAGATCAGGACAGGAAACTTAAGCAGATTGACTGATAGCAACAGGCTGTTGCAGATGTTACTGATTCCTGCTTCCCAGAAAAGAACAAAAGAGACCAGCATCTATTTCAGAAATCACACTCCTATGCAGCATTTCACTGATTAAGCATAATAGCAAGTATTTTAGGTCCTAGATGTGATAACTGTAATTTTATGAATTTAACTTTACAAAGTATTTTAAGATCTCACTGCCTTTTAGACTTCAATGCAGAGAATGCCCAAATACTGATTTTATTTACCAGAATTTAGTTAGGACCAAAATGACCTTGTGCCTAGTCCTTTGAAATCCTGCACATAGAAAACATTACACAGATGTTCTAGGCCAAGGCAGAGTGCAGAAATATTTGAATTGGATTGTCCAGCTCAAACGTCTGACTTATGCACCAATACTGTATTGCTCTGAAGATAGTGAAATTTTTAAAATAGAAAAACCCTAAGCTTTCTTTCAATGTTTAAAAAACCCCAAACACTTCAAATGTTTTAGGATTTAGAATTCAATCTAGTTACTTCAAAGAGTAAGAGATGAAGTTTTTAATTTGATCTCTCTAGATTAAGTGTGGGAGCTATTTTCCTTAATATTGACATTATCTTTAGCTTTTTTGATACTTACTAAAACAATGAATTCCAAAGTACATGCTTCTTTAGTGGGACAAGACTGTTTTTCAAGTAATAAATAAACAAAAGCAAGTAAAAACCTTTAGTCAAAGGCATAGACAAGTATTCAGCTATAAACATATCCAGGTGATTCCGTTTAGTGACTATGTATCAAAGGAAAAATACAGCAAAATATTCTAGTCCTGCTTGCACAAGACATGAAAACAAACCCACCCTACAAACAGCTTCCCTTTACTAGGTTTTAATAAATATCTGGATTACTGCATTTTTTATTGTATTTCAATTCCTCTTCAGAAGACAAAGCCAGTAATTTAAGTGACTGAACACATTGCTGCTATCTCTATCCCACATCCTGGCTGCCTGCAGCATTAGTTTCTAGCTTTCCCTTTAAATTGGGATTACACATCACCCCAGCGTGAGGCCTAGACTTTCTTGCCAAAATGGAGAGGCAAAATGAAGACCTGACTTTAGCCATATCACAGAAGCAAAATTGTGCCCTTTTAGTGTTCTCTTTACTTCCTCTGGGTCTTTATTTGTGTCACATCTCCAGGGACGATCTTTCAAATTCTGTATACTGAATATACACAATTATTAAAATAATAAACACAGGCCTTCAGGAACTACTACTACACAAAGGAGGACTTAGTGACTCAACTGAGGGCTCAAAAGTCCTCAATGCCAGTGTGCTTTTTACAGTCCAGGGTGCTACAGCCTTTTTGAAAGAAGCAGTCTTTAGCACAACAGCAGTAACACAGCATGAAGAATTATTAAATATTAGTTTCAGGATGAACAAAGCTTCTTGAACACAAGGAACTTGCTGCAATACAAGGATTTCAAATATTTCTTAAATAGCATAAAAATTACTTGAAGCTTTCCTCTTCAATTGTTTCAAATTTGCAGCTAATTCGTCCTTCAAAACTGAATACCTCAAGAATTTAATTTTGCAAATTAAGAGCAATATAGTTATTTGCACTTGGAAAACTTATAAGAAACTTAAATAAATAAGTGGGAGACCATTCAAGCTCCCTGCGCTTACCCTGTCAAGAATAGATACAATTATACTAAAAGCAGAGTGACCAGGAATCTTCAAGTCACTAGATTACACCCTGTGGCACCAAAAAGAGCTAAAAGACAGAAATGGAGGGTAAATGGTAAGAGCTGCTCTAACTACCACATTCCTTAAACATGAAAAGATACTGTGGGTAAATAATAATTTTCTTATCTTTCAGCTGTAAAGGTAAGAGCATATTTTGCTGCAGATATGCTGTATCTGCTAGGGTGACAGCAATAAGGCATTTCAACTGAAACATTTGTACAATTACTGACTACTGCTCTCCCAAACCTTTTATGTGACCTTCCAGTGAAATACAAAGCACAGTGCTCAGGGGTCAGTGGGGTTACTTCACAACAATGGCTCTCCTATAACTGGCATGGGTCTGCAGCAGGTGGAAGAAATTTGTGTTCTGGGAGAACACAGCCCGCATGGTTCCCAAAGAGCACCAGCAGCCAGCCAGAAACATTACGACATAAGCTACACAACTCTGAGAATCTCTCAGAAGAGAGCTTGCCCTTTTAAATATTCCTTCGTGTACAGAGCAGACAGGTTAGAGGGCAGCAGTCCCCAACAGGGAAGTCTCTGATAACAAGAACAAATTGCTCCAGCAAGTTGCTCCCCGTACCTTGAAATCTTTGATAAGGATTTGTATTATACTTGTTTATCAGGAGACACAACTGTCTCCAAAACAAAGGGAATGCCTGTCAGTCACCATTCTGTCAATTGCAGAGCTACACTTGCACAATGCATTTCCTTCTCCTCCAGTACAGAAATATAAAGTGAGTTCATCT
Source organism: Drymodes brunneopygia (assembly GCA_013400955.1). NCBI lineage: Eukaryota > Metazoa > Chordata > Aves > Passeriformes > Petroicidae > Drymodes > Drymodes brunneopygia. Next base: position 104,007 of record VZTZ01046186.1, read on the forward strand.
CCCATCTTCTTCTCCTCATTGTTTAAATTGGATGATCTGAGTTTACAAAAATTAAGAGACATGCTGTCTAGATTTTCAAAAGAACAGCGCTCAGAGACACTACAGAGAGCGGGAGAACTGAAAAACGCTATGGAACTCTCAAAGCAGTACAGAACATTTGTGAATCCATGAGTTTTATTGAATGCTGAAACATTTAATCTAAGCGGAGTCCATCAGGTGGACAATCTCCTATACCCTCAGTTTGAGAAGTGTAACAATGCAAATTAAGTCTTTATGGTGCTAGAAATGCAAGGCTCTGTAGTATGGATTGCTTTCAATTATTTGCAAAAAAAATGAAGAAGCCGCACACATATGGAATGCAAAGCCCTTGTTTGACAAAGGTCAACACTTAAAGAACAGAGAGCTATTTTTTTGAGTTTTCAGAAGCTGAATAATATACCTCTCCTCACAATAAATACGTTTGTATAGCCAAAGCAGCAATATTCTATTAAACAGGGCGTGTGGCAGCTTCCATCTGTTAGTTTACAGGCTTTGCAGGGCTACCATCTGTTTTCTCTCCATGTAACAAGTAAGCAGCTTGACTTGAAATGTTGCTTACACTCTCAAGTTATTCAAATTTTCTGACCAAGATCCAAAAAGTACCATGCACCTAAGACACCAAATGCAAAATACGCCACTCAGAAAATCCATTAGAACACATCAATGAAAGTTTTTCTGTAACCTTTCCTCAACACCTGATGACATCTTGGGGGAAAAAAAAGTATTCCAGGGCTTGCCTTCTTTATATACTAGTTTGATATCTAACAGTTAACATCTCAGACCAAATGCTCTGCACTGTTTACAGGGATGCTATAACTGCTTACTTACATGAGGACCTGCAAGTTCACTCTCAGAGAGGTAAGACCTCACCATGTCACTAAGCTGCTAACAAAGTTACTCCAAGTTGCAGCAGGGTAGAGTGCTTTGGAAGATGGTGAATTTCCAATTTTATTATATTAGACAAAAAAAAAAAGGCATTCAGCCTTTTACAAAGCACAATCTGGTCATTGAGAAGGGAACGACTGGATTTAATTATTACAGATGAAAGTTGTTTGCCTAAAAAAAGCTTATTTGTTCAAGAATGAAGTTTTTTGATTGTAAAATAGAATCAAATACATGAGTACATATGTCTAAGTATATTTAGCAGAATACACTAAAAGCAATGTAAGAATTACAGAATACTTTCAAGTACAATTTTAGTATTTGTAACTCAAGCTGTTACAAGTAGCTACACAAGTAGCTGTTTCAGCTAAAATTAAGCATCAGTCTGTAAATAATGAGAAATCCAAAACTTGGATTATGGACTATGAACACTTGTGAATCTGAACATTTCCCTAACATTTAAGAAATTATAGCTATGTCTTAAAACCTCTACCACAGAGCCAAGAATTTTAATCAAAAAAGTGACAAAAATGCACACAGAAAAAATTGAAACGTGAAGTTTCAAAAGTAAAACAAACATATCAAACCAAATGTTTCTGAAACATTGAGTTCTGACTAGTACAGAATATTAGAAATTGAGGTAAAACTAAAAACTAGTCAAAGACTCTCGAAAATGTTTTAAAATCTAAAAATCTGTCAGTTTAGTGCCTTTTTCCTGAATAACACTCTCATCCTACATTATTTTCACAGATGAAGACATAACTGAGATTACCCCAGGTTACTCTGGATTTAGTATTACTGCTTGAGTAATGGGGGCTGTTTTGCCCACAGCTGTAACTGGTGAAAGATCTCCCTCTCCTTATCTTGACATCCCCACTCCAGTGCTGTATACATTTAGTGTAAATTGTATGGTATATATGCATGTAAAATACAGAATCTCAGCACTGACCAATCAAATTCAATACTTCAATACAGACACTGTATTGTCCACATGTTTCAGATTGTTTTTGCAATGTATCCTGAAGCCTTTTTTAAGATACCACTTTTCTTATAAACTCTTCTAATAAAAAACACTGACTGGGAAGACAATGGTCTTAATTTTCATCCCTCCTGACTGCAAACAGATGTGCTATTTAAATTCTACCAGGAAAAAATAAATGAAAAAGACTTTTTAAACTACTGAGTTCTCTTTGCAAGCATTTCTTACTCTAGGTTTTGACTACCCGCTGACTAGCCATTGTTACCTCAGTTACACATTTTTAGTAAGAGGATGATAACTACTGAGATTTAATTTTTTTCACCCAGATCAGCATATTTCAATATGATTTGTTTAGATTTAGTTTTAATTCTATGTATGCTTTAATTCTGCTTGTTTAAAATAGGGCCAAAGCATACAGGAAGTCAAGGGTAGTAATATGACCCCACCACCTGCATTGAAGAGAGGTTCATTGAAGGTTTGAGCCTGAATAGGTTCCACTTCTGCCTGTACTGAAAAAAAACAACCTTTAGTCCTTGCAGATTACCAAAAATAAATTTTCCTGCAACTTACAAAGCACTAGTTGAAAAGAAAATTTTTTACAAATTCTTGGAACCTAATATTTTTCATATGTTTAATAAATTAGGCTTAAGCTAGCAGTATGCAGTGGTAACACACCAGTTGTACTAAGTGTTTTATCAGCTACACAGAATCCAGATAACAGAACATAAAGAAAATAGCACAAATATGATATTCTCTTCACACTTATACAAAATGGGAAGCCACCTGCTAGACTAGCTGCAGTTTCTGGTTAGCTTTAACTAGCAATAAAGCACGCAGCATGATTGCAACAGCTCAAAATAATTAATTTGCTCAGTTAATTTACTCCATCTCTATGGTCACAGAGGTACAAAAAGCAATGGCAGACAGCACAAGAGTGAGAAAGGTGGCAAATAAAAGGCTTTAAATAGCTTCCCCTTTCAGTAATGTTCACTTAAGCTTTTACATGAGGTTAAGCTTCAGCCAGCTGTTCTTACATCTATTTCCTGCTGGTCCCAGGTTATTTATGAGACCCATCAGATAAAAAACTGTTGACAACAAGCTATAAAGTCAGATATAATAAGCAGACTTGTTGCAATAAAACCAGACTACTAAATGAGTCCCCTTTTAAAAGAAGGAAGACTTTGAACCATACAGCATCTTGGACTCCTTAGAAATGGGTATCTTTATAGCACCTGCTTTTCCTAAAACAACCACCAAATTTGTAACTCAGCCATGTAACTCAGGCTTTCCTGTTAATTAACTTTTGACCAAAAGAACATGGATGCAATGAAACAGTTTATCTTTTGATACACAGAATACTAGAAAGAGTTCCAATATACATAGAATTGTGTTAAATTTTAATATTTATTTCAAACTTCCTATCTCATTTGCATTATCAGCATACTATCCAACCATTTAAGACAGCAAAAATATGTAGTATTTCAAGCTTTCACCTTCTTCTATCTCCACAGAAGTATGGCAACTTCCTATCCTGAACTTGCATACTTTACACACCTACTAAAGTATTTTGTCTTCTTACCTCATATATTAGTACACCCTATGCATTCTACTGTCCTCAGCTACAGCTGAGAACTTTCATAAATTGTTAGCAACTGTGTAAGTGCCCCAAGTCCATTTAAGTGCAGAGTTAAACAGAAGAACTTAAATGAGTTTCAGTGGTAATTGAAAATTGCCTGTATCTTGCACCAAAATAGATTATGAAGTGCTGACAGAATCTCACATCCCAGCTCAAGTAGCATTTTATCACATGACAGGACTGGTTAGCTTCCAGCTATAACTGACTGAGCAGCTGTAGTAATGTCTTGTTTAAAAATCCCTAGATTAATTTACACCACAATGGGCAACCTTTTACTCACTACAGCCTAGAAATAAATGCAAAATATATTTCTAAAATACTGGTCTGAGACATTAAAAAGCTAAAACAATCTTAACCAAGCAGCACAAGCATGACAGAAAGAATACTAGAGACATGTTTTAACTTTTTGATGGTTATACTCTATTAAAATCAGTTGCTCAACAAAAAAGCAGCAGTTTAGAAATTTCCAAATGAAGTAAAGGGAAACATTTGTAAGCAATCCTGTAGTTAGCAAATATTTAAAGAGAAGTTTGATAGTTTTGAGGGAGAAACCTTAGCTGGCTGCCAGACACCCACCAGCCACTTTCTCTATGCCCCCTCCTCAGCAGGACATGTAGAAGAAAAGCTCATGCATTGCCTTAAGAACAGGGACAGCACACACCAGTTACCACCACGGGCCAAAGAGTATCAATTTAGGGAAAATTTATTTCACCAGTTGCCAGGATAGTGAGAAAGAAAGACGAAACTAAAACCATCTTTTTCTCCCCATTCCCTTCCTCTCAGACTGAATTTCACTCTTTAATTGCCCACTGTTCTAGCTCCTCCCTGTCAAGCAGCACAAGTGGAATGGGAATTGCAGTCAGCTGTTGACATTGTTTCTGCTACTTCTTCCTCAGTTTCCCTGGCTCCTGCACAGATCCTTTACACAAAGTCCAGTTCTTCAAGAATAGACTGCTCCAGTCTAAGTCCCCCATTAGCTGCAATTCCTGCCAAAAAACCTGCTCCTGCCACCAGGGCTGCAGTTTCTGTCACCAGCCTACTCCAGAATGGGCTCTCCACAGGCTGCAGCTCTGTTCAGGGCCTATCTACCTGCACCAGTGTGGTGTCCTCCACAGACTGCAAAGTGGAGATCTTCTCCACTGTAATCCTCCAACAGGCTGCAGGGGAAGCCTGCCTCACCCATGGTCTTCTCTGGGGCTGCAAGGGAATCTCTGCTCTGGCATACGTACCTTCTGTCCCTCCTTCACTCATCTTGGTGTCTTGCAGGGCTGTTTCTCTCACACTTTTTTACTCCTTACACTCACAGATGCAACACAGCATTTTTTACCCTAAACATGCTATTACAGATCTCTACCCACATGGTTGATGGACTTAGTTTTGGCCAGCGCTGGGCCTATTTTGGAGCTGGTCGAATCTGGCTCTGTCCTACATGGTGGTGTAAATCTCCTGACCTCTCCTCACAGAGGTCAATTCCCCCCCCCACCAAAACCTTGCCTTGTAAACCAAATACAATAGTTAAGTTACAGACTCAAAACAAGGAAATAATCAAGCAATGGCACTAGTCAAAATAAATTTAACAAACCAAAACAAAACTGAACACTTTCCCAAAGATATATTCTAAGTTTACACGAGAATTCAAGTAAGCACTGTAGTCTATATTATGCACAATATTAGAACAAATGATCTCCTAGTGTTTTAGTTGCCTTCTAAACGCACAAATACTGTTCTTTTCTTACTGTTTAACACTGCACTACTTCAGTCACCTGTCAGCAGCTGCCTCGTTTCTTCACCTTATGTTCCATACAGCAGAGCCTTGGTGCTACGAGGAGGAACCAAGAACAGCTATACACTGCAGGCTTGCAATCACCCAGTTTCCATGACAGCTTAAGAGTTACATCTATTACAGGTATGTTTGAAGACAAACATGGAAAAAGCAACTTATTATCTCAACAGTCTCTGCACAATTTCAGCAGAGAGAGAAACTGCTATGGTGTTGCAATTATATCCATGCTGTATAGATGGAAACAGCTTTGACCATCTACTCACAACCTGAAGCCTGCACAATACACAATACCAGCATATAAACCCTGAACTCCAACCAAATACGGAGTTTAAAAAATTGCTTTTATTGGTAAAGCTGTTTATCACCAGACTTAACATTCAGCTAGTACTCTCTAACACAAAAGTAAACTTCATGTTTGACAAAATTCACAGCCATTGCAACAAGAAAACTGAACTCAGTGGTATCTTCACATTATGAAATTTTGTAAACTGCAAGTTTGACATGAAGACAAGGAAACTTAAAAAAATATCACGGTCAGGAAGGTTCACTGATCTTCTCTTTAATAACAATCTCCATTTTTAAGAAGCCTAGGTTAAGAATTCCTTTGATGAATGCCTTTCAATAACAAGCACAATGGAAACGACACTTTCACAGTCGTTCCTTAACCCTGACCTTCCCTGAAACACTGTTAAAAGCTGAGGAATGAGTTTTGAGAACAGTAGGATACCAAACTAGACCAGAGTCAGTGAGAAAAAACCTCTTTCAAAAATATTAAGATCCAAGACTGAACCCCATGTCCAGTAAATCTAAACAACAAAACACTAGTGGCAAACTGCGCATGAATTAAGTGATGTCAGCGTGCTCCAATATTTTACTATCTTTATTGCAACCATCTTTTACTCACAGTTTGTTGGTTAATATCATCTTCTCCCATAGGTTCATCCACAATTTGCTGTCCATTCTGTAAAAAAGACACAGAAAGTGAAAATAAATACTGAATCCAAGTACAGAAATAAATATATTGGAGAAAGGCTTTCATAGCACATTACTGTACTCTCTTCTCAATATTCTACAAAAGCAGGTGATTGAAAGTAAACAAGGAAAACTCTTTATTGATGGCATGTAATGCCACTCTTGCTTTGATCTTCATGTATTCTCAACCTGGATGAAGTCACAGTAAGAAATATATAAAACCATCTGACATTTGATGCCTCACTACTACGCAGCTAGATATTATTTTCCATTACTACAACTTCCGCAAAACAGTTAAACCTGATGAAGACTGAACAGCAAAAAGTCACACAAAAAGAACAGACAAACGGGTTCTAAGAGCATGATCTTCCAAAGCAAGTCAGCCCTTATTCTACCTTAAGAAAAATTTAAAACTACAGTATAGACTTAGAAAAAAATTGAATGCAATTCTAATTTTACTATTACTCTTACAGCATTTACCACTTTCTGTACTTTCCCAAGGGCCATTCCAACAAGCCATACAGAAAAAGGCTTTTGAACTTGAAATTTAGCCATAAAGATTTTAAAAAAAAAATCTTAAATACCTTGTTGGTCAACAAAGGCTTTCTTTTTCTTCAGAGTGATAGTATACTTGGAGAATTTATAAGAGATATTTTCCCCTGAAAGATTTTGAATGACTTTGCTTACACAACAAAAATGACCAGTAGGAAGCTGTAAGGAAAAGTATGTATTTCCTAGGTTATGGTACAGGGCATTACCTCAGGCATTAATTCTTAGTTAGCTCCTAAAATTTAACAGCAATTCAGTATCATTTTAGAAACAAATGAAAAACTATTCAAAATTGTTACCATTTTCCATTACCATTGGAGACAGAATTTCAGTTCATTTGTGCATTGTTTCCCTAGAGAAGCCAAAGTCTAATTATTCTACTTTTTCAAATCTTAATTTACTTAAAAGTTACACACTTGTATAAAGAGTTATCTTTTATATGTCAGAAGTTAATAAAAGCTGCTCAGAAATTCAGAGATTTTAGCTTCATTCTATGCCTTCCTTCCCACTACTCATTTTTCAGCAGAATTCTTCAGAACCTTCCTAGCATTCTTCTGCAACAACTTCTGATTAACAGAATCTTCCAGCTTGCATATGGCTTGAGGACAGCCTTTCATATGTGATAGATTAAATACTAACCACTTATGAATTCTAATTTTCAAGTTTTGTGAGCACACTGACTGTTCAATCAGACGATTACCAGCTCTCCAGCAACTTTTCTCTTGAGTACTTTTTTTTTGTTATAAGATGCAACTGGTAAAAGCTAAATTATAGAAATCATGGATTTCCCAAATATGACACAGGTGGGCTGGGTTTTTTGAGGGGGTGTTTCTCTAGGGGTTTTTTTTTGGTTGTTTTTTGTTTGTTTTGTTTAGGTGGTGGGGAGGGGAAGAAGGCTTTCTGATTGCCTTTCAAATGCAGAGATCTGGCACATGATAGAAGTGCTATTTTCTCATTTTTCCTGGCTTCAGGAAGATTTCTAGTATGACTCTGGTCTACTTTAAAAGTCATCTTTCCATGATGGAGGACTAGTAAAAAATCAGTGTCATGTGCTCTATGTTACTACAGCAGTGAATATAATCTTTAAAAGCTATCTCAGTTAAGGACAGTCAATACAACCTTCTACCTGTACAGCTAACGGTAATTTGATAAGATGATTCTGCAAAAAGCACACATTCCCCACATTGTAATATCTTTTACTTACAGTGTACAGGCAGTGAATATTGTATTGTACTTTCCTTCCTTAAGATACATAAAAAGTTGATATTATCAAATGGAAGACCAGAAAAATACCAGCTTAGCTAAGCAACAGAAATGTTACTTACAGAATGAGTGTTTTTAATAAAGCCTGTTTGCAGGGAAACATATTGAGTACGCATATATCATTACCATCAAGGCCACAAGTCACATACTTTCCCTTTTCTCAAATTTACAACATAAATGAACATCTATATTTTAGCTACACATCTATACATTCTATTCATGCTACAAGATAGCTTTCTTCAATCTTGCCAATCAAAAAAAAAAAACAAATAAAGAAAATCAGTAGAACAAATAAAATAATTGACTTTAGCTGAAAAGGAGGAGGAGTCTATAATGTCCTAACAACGACTAAACTCTGGGGCCTAAAATAGGGCAATTTGTGTATCAAAACCATGGGCTCTAAACTGACTCCACTCCACATGCAGATTTTCAGAAACAGTGATTCCTACTACAACAGTCATTCTGCTAAATAATAATGTACATCAACTGCAGGTTAAATATGAATTTACCACACAATAAGTTTAAGTTTTCACATTTACTATTTTAAGACAACTGAAACTAGTTGGAAGTGAAACCCACTCTCAGAAACTTCAGACAAGCCTCCCTTCAAAGACAAAAAGGCGAGATCAACCTCTGTTTTTAAAAAGGCTCTAATCTTCAACCTCATTGACTTTCTCAACAGTCAACCAGAAAAACCACAGCAAACTTCTGCAAAACAAATACACTGTTTTGCACAATCTGGTTTTCCTGTTTAATCCTGCACTTCTTACAGTTACCTTTCAGTTGAATTCAAGCAACCCATACAAAACACACTCACTGGAACTAGGAACAAACTCAAGGAATAAGCATGAGCACCATACAGTCATGTCTGAGCCAGAGCACTGGATTAGCAAGATCTTTTTAAACAGGTCTACCCAAGCAATGATTATGCTAAGGGAATCACTGGATGGTAGAACCAGTTTTTCTCAGAACAATCTGAGCCATGTAAGGCAAAGAAGAATATGCATAAATGATTTATGGTTTGCTGGTATATGATACCATTAAATGGAAAGCAGCTGTGTATTCGGAAAGGTTACAAAGCACGCAGCCTTTCTTGGGAGTTAAAATGTAAAGCCCAAAGGTTCCTGTTGGAAATGGCACTACTGAAACCACTGTGGAGTGAGGAGGACAGCAGCATGCTTAAGAGGCGAGTAAATGAAACACGTTTTGTTTTGCTGGGCATAGATTCCCTCTAGTATTTAACTAGCACCAAGGGCATGACATGATGATATAACAGACTGGGAGTAGATATAATAGTCTGATGATACAGACTAAAAGAAGGCTGAATATGTATCTTTCACATTCTCAGATTAGTCTAATTCAAAAGACAGAGACTCTAGACCTTGATTATTCTTCAGCATAAGAAAAATAACAGAAAAAGTCCACAGAAAATTTCTACTTACACTTGAATGCATCAACAATCAATTTATGGCAGGGACAGGAGAGTGCACATCCCTTAAAAAGGCTACAAAAAAATCCCTTAAAAACCTACAAAATGGTCTTCCAATCAACTTTGATTCAACTTTCTATTGTCTTTTCCAGTGGAAAAAGTCATGTTAATTTAGGTACAAATTTGATTCCCCAAGGCTTTTACACCTGTTGCCGTATCTCACTAAATTAGTAGAAATCAATACCTAAACACAGCTGAGTTCCAAGAGTTTTCCTGAAGGCACATGGACAGGAACACAAAGAGATCCTACAGGTCCTCTACTAGGCATAAAGCAGACAGACATCAGGGAATCTTTATCAGGCAGGTGGTACATGAACGTCCCCCATATGATCTGACAGAACCTCTGACACAAAAGTCAATCACTCATCAGTATTTCTAGTAATCAAAAATTACAGGTCTCAACCCACCGAGCTCTCAGGATATAAGAATCCTTAGCATTTTCCTGGCAGAAAGACAGTTTAAAGAAAGCTTTTTTAAAATTCAGATTATTTCAATCTTGACCAGTAATGCACACCCATAAAAAAACCACATTGCAGGGATGACAAGGTCACAAGTAGCATCATATGTTAAGGTACTGGCATCAAGAAAACACAGTCACACCAAACCTTTTGTAAGAAAGAAGTACACCAAGAAATGTAGCCCACATCCCCCCCACAATCAATTAACCACTTCCTTCAAAGCAGTGAATATCCTGCACTTTACATACTACAGTTATATATTGATCTGCAAGTCATAATGCCACTTCTGTTTTTTTTTAAAAAATTATGGGTCTAGCATTTACTGCAAGAGATCCAATTCATCTCAGAAGTCTGCCAAAACTCACCTGCACAATAAACCTAATGCTTTTCACATCTACCTTTGTGATTAGCACTGGATCCAGATGGGTAATTTTGTATGCAAAACACAGCACCTAACATCCATAAAAACAATTAGAATTTAGCAATCTGGAGCGAGATATCTTGTTTCAATAATAACATCAGGTAACCATCATTATCATTATGTAGTGTTTTTTACATGTATCTAAACGATATTAATTGAAATACTAAATTTTTCCTATTTTCCTATTAGTTTCATCAGTAACATTATAGCTAATATTATAGATAATATATAGACACACTTGAAGCTTTTAGATTTAGTTTAAGATCTCCTTTCCTACAGTCTGTTTTCAAATCAAACTGATTTGGACCGACCTTGGTAAACACTACATTCTTTTCTGAAGGGCATAAGTTTGTTCTCAAAGCTTCTTCAATACTGGACATAACCAAGTATCTTCTCCCACTCCCAGAATATCTCTCCTTTACATTTAGGCTATTGTTAGAATTAAACATATTTCAGAATGTTTAAGTATTCTTTCTGGTAAATATTTTAACTTTTTTCCTCAACTATGTTCGTCAGATATTTAAAAATCCCTTATGAAACTGATACCAATTGTATCTTTTGGAATAATTATTCTGCCATTAAACTCAACATTTCCTAATTATTAATACTGGAATTGAGCATATAAATTAGTAAGCAGTCCTTATACTATTAACAGAGTTCAGTATACTTGGCAACTATTGGCTTTTCCATGTAATTGGTGCCTTGTAGCAGAACCATAAAACACAGTGAAGATAAAACACGTTATATTCTTAGACTTAGCAATTAATCAAGACTTAACAAGAGTTAAATCAAGAATTAAACTGTATATCAGTGCAGAATGATGCTTTGAGGACACAAATTAGCAAAAAAGATTAGACATCTGGATCAGACCCTTTACAAATTGTTATGTAGAAGTTTTAACAATGAATAACATAGGTGATGAAGCTTCTCTCAGGTAACTCCTAGTTGTTAACTACTAAAACTTCCAGTCTTACCCAACAACTTCAGTTATTCGATTTAAACACATGAGAACTTCCAGTATTATTTATTTTTAGTCATTAAAACACTGGGTATTTATAGATCCGAGCTCTTTCTCTCAGGTGTTTTCAAGGGACTCTCAACTGACAAAGCCCAAGTACCGTGAGGTCCTTGGATAAAGTTGTGACAATGTTTCAAAGCAGCACAGAAGGCAGCATTCCCCCCGAAACACAAGGCGCTGTGTGCAACCACATTCGGTAAAAACCTTTTGAACTGTGTGCACTCTAACTTGCTATTCTAAGTAGCAATGAGCTACGCTGAGAAAAAATTTGTAGGTCTGCAAAAAAATGGTTGAAAATAGACTGAGAGGACCTTAAGAGGTCATCCAATCCATCTCAATGCACCAAAGCATGATCAGCTATTCCTACAATGCTGCTCAGAAGACATTTATGTCTAAATCCTTCTTAAATCTTCAGGAGTTTTCACAATCTATTCCAGTGCTTAAATAAAATATAAGGCTTTAATAGGATCTGAATTAATGACTTGTGCCCTAACTTCTGAGCTGTGAAGCCACACAGATCCAAAGCACTTACCTAAATCCTGACCTGATTAAAATTTACTAGATGTAAATAGCAGAAGTGAGCCGTCATCTTAGGTTTCTCTGGCTGTTCTCTTAAAGCACTTATTCAAAACATTTTGCATATATTGTTAGAAATAGTACATGCAAGTATTAAAAACTCCTTATTTAAAAGAAATCAAAATTCCCACAAGTATTTTTTATATAAAACTTTGTTAACTCAAGTTCCATGAATTGCACATAATTTATTCTCAATTTTATTGTCTAAGGTGACTGACTTCTTCCTTTGCTGAGTATTAAATGAAACAACAGGATGTTGAAACTTGCCTCTCCATAGACAACCTCAGATAAAAGCCATTAACTTGCAAATCATTTAGGTACAAAGCCAAACTTCTTTAAGTTAAGAGACTTGGGCAACTTTAACGATGAGATTTCGTAAACCCTATCTACTTAGCCACCTTTTTGCTATCTACTATGACTCAAGAGTATAGTTTAACAATATAGACAAGCAGTTCCCTTTTCTGCACTGCAATACTTTCCTTGGCTGGCATTTGTCCAGCACTGTGCCAAGTCACGTTAGAAAAGAATAGTAAAAAGGTTTGCAGCTCTCAGCAGGTTTAACTCTCTGAATTAACTAATCTTGAAATGAAACAAGTGCCATGACATTACTCAAGGTGCTGTACACATACTGTTATAAAATCTTTCTCTTGGACAACCAGTTTATGCAGCTAAGATCAGCTCCAAATCACGTGTGGTCATGTGTTCACAAATGAATAAAAAAAACCCCAATCAAACAAAAACCCAAGAAAAAAAGAAAAAGACAGGGAAGAGAAAGTCTAATTTCATTTCCTACCTGTACGAGTGGATGGGTGGTAAATTATTACAGTTAAGACATGAATTCAGCAGCCTTAGTAAAACAAACCCAAAAAACCCACAGCACTTAATCTCTGTTCCTCTGCTCCAAAGAGGAAGAAGAAATATACCCAACCACTGCTGCACATCTGAAAATAGAAGAAATTCCTTCTGCTTGCACACATAATCTTAAGAGTGACTCTGGCACCTGACAGTGTACAAATCTTATTACCAAGACTGCATTTGCATGGGAAGGCAGGTGCAGCTCACCTTCCCTGCCTCCTGCAGTCCCAGGCTCATGGAAATGCCCTCTGCCTTCCTGGGCTCCTGCCAGAGGAGTGGACACACACAGGGAGGATATGCCAGGCCCTTCGCCTGTGAGCAGGGGCAGCCAGCAGGCACAGCAAGGCTGCACGCTGCAGTTCCCTGTGCTGCATGCACAGGTTTTTAGATGAAAGTTGGTTTCTCAGAATGCATGATAAATTACAAAGGCTGAAATTTAATATTGCAGTCAACTAGCATTACTCTTTACACTTATTTTATGATTTATTATTTTGATACATTCTGCTAAGAAGAGAGAATAAGCTGTGGAACAACTTTGCTATTTCCCAAAATGCAGGATTTCTGAAGTGAGTATATAACAAAAGCTACAGGAAGACAGGAGGAGAAAGAATCCCCAGGAAGTTAAAAGCATTGTTTCTCAAGTAAGTCTAACAGTAACTAATTTTGGCAAACATGTTATGCAAGAAATAACTCAAACACTACTTACATCCTAAAACCACCACCTTTTGAATTTGCAGGATAAAGACAGTTTTCTTTTTCAGAGCTACGTATTTTTGGACATTTAAAATCACAAAATACCATTTCTTCACATCATCTGCATATAGCTAAGCATGCTTCAATAAATTAATGCCCAGATTAAATTATTCAAATTTTCTTTTAACATTTATTTTAAATTATATTTAGAAACTGTCAGGAAACAGATCTAGACACTAATAACGTATTCTAAAGATAAATATGCTCTTATACACAATTGAATGGCTTCACTGAATAAATAAATAAATAATAAAAAATGTAGCACCTTTCCTCTAATAATAATTAAGTGGAGCATTAAGTATACCACAGACGTTTCTTGCATCAAAGGCAACACAGGGTAACTCTTACTAACAGGAATGAACTAGCAGCAACTTTGTGGTCAAGGCACTGGAGTAGGTCCCTGGAAACCAAAGTCCATCTAGTTCTAGAACAGACTCCATGAATGATGCTAGATGGGGTCACTAAGCTGTTGAGCCTCATTTTCCCATCTGTTACATAGGATTTTTTCTCCCCTCTATTTCCAATGGGTGAGGCATTTAATCTTATTTCAGGGAATAAGGAGAGAATAAGTAGCACAGTATCATGTATGCAAGCATGTAGCACAGCAACTGTGGTACTCAACCACTTCGCCCAAATGTAAAAATTCCCTGAAGGGATTCTAACTTTTTCCAGTTTTACTGATTAAATTGTTCTCCTCTTGAAAGTCACCATAACTGAAAAAACCCAGTTATATAAATTCACTCTGGCTTGAAAAACTGCTTAAAAGTTTCACTACTGGAATATGGCTATGAATTATAGCTGGTGAAAAAAAGAACCCAAACAAAAAAAAGGAGTCCAAAACCGAACCAAAACACCTCGTCCAACCAAGTGCCACAGAAAAAGACACAACTCCAAACCAGTATCTTGAATGAGTTCTTAAAGCTGGTAGATCTGCCAACTGCCAAGATCAGTCAACACACAAAGCTAATATTTTTGATGAGCAGAAATAATTAAACGCCCACCTCAGTCTATGTATCATTGTGACTTGAAGTCAAGCATTTCAAATGACAAACAACTACAGTCAGTGTGACAGACCATAACCAACTCAAAGATAACAGATATGCCTCTAAATGTGTCAATCTGCTTACATATACTTTGTGCTACAAGTCTCAGCTGGGGCAAGAAATACTGCCTACACAACAACAAAGAAAACAATAACAAGATAAAAACTGATGTCATAAGAAAACCAACAGAACCATTCAAAAAATTAAACTCAACACCTTCACAAGGAAACCAAGAGCTGCAGAGAGCACACAGCAGTGCATGAAGGTACTGAATTCAACAGAGTAAAGCTCCTGCCTTCTCCTGCCCCACTCAGCTGACCACAGGACATCATTACTATGACACAGACTAGGATTGTGTTAACTGAAAAACAAAGCCGGTAAAAAGGTACCAATAAGGACATAAAAAATCTGAACACGCCCCTCCCCTACATTTTTCATGCAGATCATGTGTTTCTCAAGACAGTATTTACATATAAATATAAGATTTGTTATCTATCACAGCAGTTTGTGGAATATAGTGTATACTACTTATTTAGATGGGAATTAAATTTCCAATTACCATTTTTAAGGAAGTACAAGAAAATGTCACCCCACAAATCAGTGAAAAACTCAAACTTCAGAATGCTGTGCTGACAGCAGCTATGCATGAGAAGCAACAGCCAAGTGCTGCACAGAATTCTGTCGACAATGGACAGACAGTGGATAGTTGTCAAAATCCCCACAGACCAGTCCATGTAGGTGATTCCACTTTGGCTTTAACTATTTACCTATGTTGGCTATATCAGAAACGACTTTGTTCCTGTGGAAGACAAGTACAACACTGATTACACAGACTAGTACAGAATGTGAAGAGACAATCACAACCACAGGCTCAAGGCTACAGGTGGCAAGACATCTCATAAATTTCAGCTTCCAGGCCAGAAATATATATTGACATGGAGAATGCCACACTGACATCAGAGTAAAATTACAAAGCAAAATTTACATTATACCAGTTTCTTTAAAGTATCAGCATGACTGCTAAATGCTAGCACCCCTTGTCTCATGCAAAGTTCAAATAATCCTGGATATAGAATATAAAACAATGAAAATTGTGAAGGAACATTCATACCATCTATTTAAACACCTGAACAAGTGACCATAAATGCCATCAAGAGCAGTGAAAAAAAAACGAGCTTTCTCCACAGCCAATTTGGAGTATCTAAATTAAAACTCGTAACGGTAGCTGTCACAAATGCTTCCCAGAAAGTCTAGCAAATGGCATCTCCTTATGATGGCCAGTTCTCACAACATACTGTTGTCCAAAATTTGGCTGCCATAACTGCATTCATTCTCCTCCAGCTGATATTAATATGCATAGCTGGGAGTAGAGATCAAAGGATCAGGCTGGTTATTCAGGCATTCAAATGCAAACTCAAGTCATCAATACTTAATTTGCTCGAAAGCAGATGACTTGCAATAACAGGCATAGTCTCACCATGAAAAATAAACCTATGCTTGTCCGGAATCCTGAGAAGACCCTGAGTCAATAAAAGAAAGCATCATTCCACAAGCTTTACAGGTGCTGAGATTTACAACATGAACCTGAAACTTCACATTGTATTATACAGACAAAACATTTTAATAGTGTAATGACTTTACACATTGAAAAAGCTGTCAGAGATGCAATGTGGATCACTGACCTATTTGCACCTGTACAAATAGAAGTCTTGAAAATGATTTTTGAAAACCATAAAGCCACATTTTATCTAAAAAAATTTGCCTGTACTATTTTTTAAGAAAGACTACATTCTACTGTTCTGCACACCTAAGTTACAGCAGCTGTTTGTGGTAAACTACACTTCCAAAGTAAAGCTATTTAAAGGTATTCTAGTCCTCCTCCTAAACATGTTCAGAATATCACCTCTTTGGTGGTATCACTGTAACTACAGGACTGCACTGGGAAACAAATGAAAAATCAAGTCAATTAAAAACTCCATGAGTCGTCAAGATAAGGAAAGTGTCTGAGATGAGTTTTAGAGCTCAAAAATTTGTAATTCCATATGCGGATAATACATTGTTACAAGAACTGTGTCAGCAAATCTGAGAGGTTAGCGAAAAGGCTTTACTCAAGAGTTACAGCTAAAGACATTATTAGTATCAAACTATGACTGAAATCACAATGAGTTTCAGGCAAATGGAAGAATATTTTTGCCCAAGGATATTCTTGCAGAATAGGGTCTGTAATTAGGATATTGCTATGCTACAGATAAACACAACTCATGCAAATCAAAAATCTAAGTTATGCATTTAGGTCACTAGTCTGTGTATTGGAATTAAACTTCTCTATTTTCACTAAAATATCTTTTCTTAAACAGCAATTCACGTAAGCAACCTTTCTAAGTAACTTCTTCCTTTGGAGTGTCATCTGAGAAGCTTTTGCAGGTGCAGCCTGGTCTTTTCAAGAACTAAGTGTTTATTCTAGACTAAGGCCTTGGAGTGTAAACCTGTCAGTTCATGCTGTTTCATGTTTTATTAGTGGTCCTAGAAATTTTTTGGTGATAAATCACTGTAAACTCATGTCAATATAAAAGTTTAATTATTTTTTAGGAAGTGATAGAATACACTTGTTTCAAGAAGTTTATGACAGCAATTTAAAAACAAATGATGTCTGAAATATGCTAAAACGAGTAATAAAGCATAATCATGCAAGTGCACACATTTCAAATAATGTAATCTATTTTTCTACCTATCTAGCATACTAGTATTGAAGTTAGACCGCATGCAGGAAGCATCAAAGACTAAAGCAACAGCTCTTTTCTCTAAATGAGTAATCTAAGTTTTCCCCTACCACCTTCTGCCCCACCCTCAAGCATCTCAGTACTAGTGTAGTTACTCCTAAGATCACTACTCCAGAAGTCAGTAAATAACTAGCAAGAATTTAAAAGTAACTACAGTACCTGGCAAGAATTTAAAAGATATCTGCCTGTCAGATCTGAACTGTAGGTTTTCTGACTCCCTGAGATACAATGACTTTCAGGAGAAGGATGACAAGACAAAGATCAAAAGGACAAATCCTGATACTGCAGAAACTCTGCATTGGTCTCTCTTTGCTCCTCTCACTAAGGAGTGAGTCTTAACCTTGAGACTAATTGTTGTGAGCTGGCCTGGGTCCACACCGTTCCACATCAGCATCACTTGAAGCAGCCTGGCTGCATATCAGCTGGAGCCGATTCAGGTCGAAGCTGCTCTGTCAGAAGCAGCTTTTTCTTTTCAGATGGAATCTGGTCACAAAGTAGCACACACAGGGGACTACAAGGGACTCATGGAGAAAGCACGACTGACTGTGTAGGTGCAGTGTTTACATAGATCCAAACCAACAGTAGCCGGAAAAAAACTAAAATAGCTGAAAGCTTCTATGGCATCGGTCGCAAGTGACTCTAATTTCCAGCCAAGGAAAGCTGACACGCGTCCTGCCTAACAAGGACAGGCACAACACGCACTCCCCGCTACGACAGCGGGAAACCCACACTGAGCGGCACCCCGGGGATGTTCCCGGCAACGCCGCCGAGCACAAAGCTTTTCACCACCCTTCACGTCCCTGCGGTTTCCCAAACGCTTGCGAAACAGCCGACAACCCCATCCTGCCGAGATAAGGGGGCAGCGGCACCGGGCGGGGACCCGCACGAGGAGCGGCAGCAAGGCGAGGGCACCGGGCAAAGCGAGGGCAGGCCTG
>VZTZ01046192.1:0-12845 GCA_013400955.1 Drymodes brunneopygia
GTCCTTGGTGGCATTTTTGTTAATACCACAAAGAACAGTTACCCCTGAGATCAGCTCAATTGGTTAGAGCATGCTAACAACACCAGATCTTTTTCCCCATGTAACTGCCTGATGGTGTGAAAAAGGGTTCATAACAATGTTAATCATAATTTATGCCTCTCTTTTCCTCTGCTGAACAGACTTTTTATGTCACCAACTAACAGCACGATCCAACTCCTTTTATGGCCTGTGGCAAACTCCTACTGATACAGGTGATGAGGGGAACATGTGGGAGTCACAGTTTCAGAATAAATAATACATACTTTCATATTCTTTAATAAGTTACATCCCTATTATTTAATATTATATTAAAACTAATGTCATCATGGCAAAAATTGCACTGGTGCCAATGGTTCTTTTCACCCAGATAGTTTTCACAGTCCTTTAGAACCTTCATTCACTGATTATGAATATATATATATGATAGCAACTTTTGTCTACATCTTACTGCCATCTTTAGTATAACTTTCTTAATTCCAGAACAAAGTAATATAGTTGACAACACTGAATATTTAGCCAAGTGATTAACAGACCTGAAATTATTTGCTCTTTCTGTCCAGTTTTTCTGTTTTCTTGGAAAATGTTGAATTTCTTTAATGGAAATTTCAGATGACACAAGTTCATATATATATGACTATACATATATAATATTTCAAACTCCTAACTCCTATAGTAGGTCTTCTCTAATGAACAGATTAATTCAGTTGAAGCTCACTGACAACTGAGCACCACAAATGGTGGTCATCAAGGCAGTATTGAAAAGTCATAAAGAATCCCTGGACAAATACAAAATTATCAGAAGTACACAGGTCTTGCAGGTGGCCAGTACAAAGCTTGCATGGCACTGGTGACACAGTGGAATGGAAGATACTTCCAGTGATAAGGCATCAAATGGCTTGATGCTGGTTTTCTGCAGGGAGAGATCACCTTGCACAGAGGGCATATGTTTGTTCTTGAGTACTGTACTTCTGCACTCTGGCTGCTAAAATTCAAGATAGTTGATTGCAAATTGGCTTAGACCTGGAAAAAAATACAAACAATTGTGTTGAAATGAAAGTATCTTGACATGTCTAGATTAACATTTACAATGCTGTTCATAGACTCATGTTAAAACAATCAACTCAGAGGAGCAAAAACTCCAGATTCACAGACTTCAACTAAGGGATTGTCTAATCGAACTTACCGCAAGTAAATTTTCCCAGGTAAATTTTTGAACTAATACCTCTTTGAGGACCATGGATAATAAAAAGTGGTTCATTTTCTTCTTTTTCACTAGTTTTATATAAGGCCCGTTTGAGAACATTTATTGGAGTACCTGTTACACCAATTTAGATGGAATGGTTTCAGTGGGGGGAACTGAAACCCTGGTCCGGGGGGGTAGATCAGTGCTTATCTCAGCCTGATGGCTGGTTCTCATGTATATTTCCATGTAGATTTGCCTTAGAAGGTTATTTGTTTATTTAAAGAGCAATATGGGGTAGGAAAGGGTTATATAAACATATGCTTTGCAACTACAGTAGTAGTGGCCATCATAAATAGTTAAATGTCATTTAAAAAAATCACAAAGTGAAGAAAAGTTGCAATGGCATCTTCTTCTGAATACAGCTGCTCACTGATTACCTAAAACTATGGAACAACTACTTGCAACAGATTTACCCTGCACGTGCATTTCAGTCTAACCATCTCAAAAACTGGCTGGGGTATGGGGTACAAATTTTGACCACAAGCTGGCCTGCATATGCCACTGTAATTTATACAGTTGATTACCTTCCACTTTCTCAAGGATATTAACTGGCATGAACCTTCATTTTTTTCATTTCCAGTAATTAATTCCCTGTAGAGAGTGACTGAAAACACTAAACAAAAGCATTTAATCAGAAATTATTAGAGTTGGCTTGTCAGGCGTCTGTTAATCACCATGCATTTTTGTACAAGGAGTGAAAATTTTATTAAACCTTATCCTTAATTAAAACATATTGTTTCCACAGCAGATTGGAAAGTACTGTCATCTGTTTAGACTTGCATGCTAAGATTCATTAAGGGTTGGTTTCCTGCAACATGCAGGAATTTAGAAATTCATTCTACTGGGCACTAAATGAAGGTACAAAGGGTGAGGGTTGTAGCACAGGCAAGAATTCTTTTGTTGAAAGTCTTTAAAACCCCCATCATAATGCAGGCTGGCAACATAGTGAAGGAATACTAATGAAATTGAATGGGATTAAAATTAGAAAGTGAAGAATAATGAGGGGAAAAAAAATTGCTTTGCAGATTTTGGGATTCATTGTGGTAGTCTGGTCTTGTGAATGACATGAGCACTAGAATTTTGTACAATCATTCCTGCTTGAATCTTTATAATAAAAATATATTTAAAATATGATTTTTTTGTATATTTGCCATTTCTGGGGAAGTGACTACAGCAGCTTGTTGAAAGTTAATGAGATCTGAATGCTCTGGTGTAAGATTCCTCTAAAGATTCAGAAGGAAAAATATAGGAAAATGACAATGACCGATTACTGTTTATTATTACAGTGAGGTGCAAAGACTTGCAAAACACTGCTTGTTATCAATGACTTTTTAATACATCAGCATCCTGGTGCATCATCACTATGTAGGAACATGTAAGAGGTGCATATCTCATTACTGTTTTCTGGGAAAAATTTCATATCAGCCCCAAGTTCTTGCCAGAATGTGGTAGACACTGCTCTATCCATCAAGATGACTGAACTGCAGTCAGTCATTTGGTCAAAACTGGTATTACGAGTTGGCTTGTAAAACCAATCTCATCACTATGTCCACTGCTTGTTGTGTTTTGTAGAATCTCACTGTTAGGCTTGACAAGTTTTGCTCTGTTCCTGCCTGCTCCTTTCCCCAGGGTTCACCTTTAGCTACCTGGATTTCTTATCTCTTCACTATTCTTTATCATTTTTGCACCACACCCTTTAGTTTCATGTATCTTTTGACTTTCTTGGTTTCTCTGTCTCTTGCCTCCAGCCTCAACATCAGGGATTTGCCAACAGCTTTCATGTCCCGGGTGTATTGCTGCTGTGAATACTTTAGAGGGATTGCCCTGGGAACATATGGTCAGATGCAGCAGTAACAAGTGCAGTACCTCGCTGAGAGCCAGATGAAGACATGGGTAAAAAGCCATTAATGTTTTATATTATTCCTATATATTATTAGCAACCATTGATTAAGTAAGTAATATGACTGATCTCAGGCAATAAACGCAGCTTTGCTCTGAAGCACTTGCAGTCCAGAAAGGCAAACAGCAGGCAAAGTGTAAGGGGAAAGGGATGAATATATATTTTTTAAAACAATACCATCTATTTCTACTGGCCCTCTGCCTGGCCATTATTAACTCACAGTACTTTGTAGGCATCCAAGTTGGATCTTCCTGCTGTTACTGAAAAATTTTTCTTGGATCAGATAAGAAAATAATTTCCTTTCAAACTCAACACTATGTTGTTGCAACATCCATTTTAATAATCTAGTGGTCAAATGTGATGATTGTCTCTTGGAGCACCTCACAGGGACAGTATTGTGTGACAGTGACCTTACATCTAGGAACAGCCTCGCTTATGGCTTCCCAAATCCATCTCTTACAAGGCCATATGGCAGATATGTGTAAGGCTCCATGCTAGTCACACTTGTTTAAAAACTCCTTGACACAGTCATGCCACTTGTGACTCACTGTACTGCTGTGACATATGACCCTTACACTGCAAATATTCTTCTGTATTATGCAAGGGTGTCACTACAGAAGGAGGATTATGTGAGGTCATGGCTAGAGTCTGATCCTGCCTCAGTCCCAGATGTACAAGCAGAAAAGAGTTGAGTGGATTAATATGTAAGTGGCTTTTAGAGGCAACTGCCCCCTTATCTGACATTGCTAGGTGAACAGATGCTAGATGTTGCTAGATATTGCTAGGTGTTGCTGGATGGCCCCAATCTGTTCAATAACCATATGCATTAATTTAGAACATAGGATAACCTTGGACAAGAGCGACCAATGGAACCAGCCCACCTTTGTCACACACGTGGGCTTATTTTTACTTCTTTAGGCATGTATGCAATACTCTATTTTTATCCCTTGACAGCAATGAGACTTAGTCATAGTTGATAGCTGATCTCATCTCCTCTTCATCAACTGAAAAAAAAAGAAAAATGTAGTCAGAGGAACCATATCACTTCTAGCAGGAAACTGTGAAAGTCACAGTTGGTCTGCTAAAACAGAAGACCCACCAAAGCAGAAAACATTGATAAAAGTAGGTGTGTAAGGTAGGCTTTTCTTTCAAGCTGCACAAGTAGACTTCCCGGGCAGAGTGGAGCTGCTGGAGGAGATCCTTCACTGCCTAACTCAATGTTCCCAGCTTCCTTACTTCAGTACTCTAGTGTCACAAGTAGCAAAATCTCATCTACCACTTACATAGGTGCCTATGAAGCCTACATGTTCCTGTTGGAAGAAAGGGTTTAAGATTCACTCAAATGCCTTGTAAAAACTATTACTGCTCATGCATATGAATTCTGTGGGTTTTTTGCCTATATCTGGCCTTCTTAAAATGAAAATCAAACCGTACCACATTGTCAGGTTTTCCCTCCATCTCCTTACCCATTGCTATGTTACCAGTATGTCTTCACTTTGCCAGCAATTATCTTGCTAAGCTGGAGAGACAGAAAGAGATCTCAGGTCTTGCTTATCTTGACTTTAGAGATTAATGTTGACATCAAGTGAAGTGTTAACATAATGAAAGCAAACTTGACTCTCAGAAAAATCAGAGAGCTGGAAGCAAGTAGTTACACCCATTTCAATTGAAATCAGTCAGGTTCAGGGAATGTTGGAATAACTATTTTTTTAATACAACCTGAGCACATCAGAGCAAAAGTCTTGCCAGACCTGCTTTGGACCATCTCTAAAGGGCTTGGGAAGGCCTATGAAATGGCAGTTAGAAAATTGCCAAGTGGGCAGATGCAGGAGCGAAAGCAAAGGTAGATATCTGCCTTAACTTCATGAGCTGTTGGGGCTGGGGGAGACCTAAAGTTTGGTTGGAACCTTTCTCCATGTGACATTTCAAAAGAAAGATTATATCTCCCTCTGTTCCCCAAAGAAAGGAAAGAGTGACCTACAGCAGAAAAGCTCAGAACCTCAGTGGGAATCAAATGATCTCATGCTATTGCTGACAACAGTAGACACAGGGTGAGGAGCATTGATGTGGTGACAATGCAGAAGGATGATGTCTTGGAAAAGTCCTTTCATCAAGGGTTTAAGGATCAGTACTGCAGAGATTTTAAGCATTAATAGCACATAATATCACTATCTAAAGTTCTGTCTAGACTTGGGAGACCAAGGACAGATTGTCCCAGATTAGACAGGTTTCAGGGAGATTAGATAAAACCCTTCGATTTATTTTTTTTTCTTTTACTTGTGATATTAACAAAACAGGACTCTCAGGATATCATTAAATCAGCTAGCTCCTGCTCAGGTGCAAATGTGAAGACATATGGAAATAAAGTACTTTGTCCTTAACAACATCAACAAGCTGTAATTTTCCTCAAAAGGATTCACTGCTTGGTAAACTATCAAGGCCAAAGATCTCTTTATCCTGAGTGCTCAGCTGTAAATGATTTTGTTAACACAGATTTCATTTACATCGTTGGATTTTGAGCCTTTCCAGACAGTTAAGATAANTAGGGAGAAGGGAGAGAACTTTGGATGCCTGCAGTGGCAAGGGGATCCATCAGATCTTGTTTCCAGTAAAAGAAAGGTATACAAAGATTCCCAGTTTCCTTGGGAAAGTATGTAGAGAATCCGTGAGACAGCTGGAGAGACAAGGACCTTTATTGCCCTTGTTTTCATGAAGGAAGACAGATATTACACGTACACACACAGACATTTCATTCCTACCATGCGTTTGGCTTTGAAGGTGTGTCCCAGATTTCCCCTTTCCATGCCATCTTCACCTTGTCCTGTCTCATCCTTTTGCCTTCTGAACTCCTCTTCCTGCCTGGGAAAACATGGGACCACTCTACCCAAATACCCTTTCTGTCTCAGTGTCTGTTTCCTCTACTGCCTGCCCCCAACTAACAAAACCACATAAATTTCCTTTTTAATTTTCCAAACTAGTTTGAGTACTATTTGAGCTGTATTTCTGACTGGGTTTAAACAGTTGACAAGCAGTTACAATGCTTACCAAAAAGCATACTAGCAATGGAAGGGGTGATTTTAACACCCAGTATTAACAGTCAATACAATTTTAGAAAGCAATCTCTTTGTCCTCTTCTTAATGCTGTTGCACTTGTTACTTCTGCTGCCTTTACTTACTAAAAGTTATTGTAGAAACCTGGACAAGAAAGATGTCATCTCTTTCTGACTCTCAGTCAATAGAAATCTTCTCTGTGTTATTGGGGTGAAAATAAAAATTTGGGATATATTCTTCCAGCCATTTCATCTGCATTTGCAGTAGGTCTCTGAATGTCAAGGTCACACATCTATTTTAGAGTTTTTAGCTGTTAGCCAATAGCAGCAGTGGAATTCGATCATTAGGTGCTCAAACCCAGGAAAAATGACCATATGGTTACATGTTAATAAATGTTACAAAGAAAGAAGGGAAGAAAATAAATCCCTACATATCTGTTCAATTAGTTCCTTGCACATGTCACATGGAACACATCACTTTCGCTGCTTCAAGTACAATTAGGCTGAGAGACCGCTGAGCTATTAGGAAGGAGGGATCGGGGTTTGGAGTGGCAGCAGCAGCAGCAGCGTCCCCACCGTGCTCTGCTCTCTCCCTGCTCCTCCAGTGTGTCTAGACAGGGACAGTACACAAGCACCCAACACTGAATGAGACTTAAATAGCTGCATCTAATCATGTTTTTGATCTACAATAAAATTAAAAATATATGAATCCCAGAATCTTAGGTGTGTGAGGGTTTTGCTTTGGTTTTTTTTCTGAAGAGAACTGTCACAATATAAAAGTAATTAATAATGTTAGTGTTATGTTAGTGTTATAATGTTAGTGCTGTTAGTGTCTTTATAAAGAACTGATTTTTCTGGTGTGAATTTAGGTTGTATCCAGCATAAGATGCTCTTTGAATAATCCAGAATTCTACCCTAGAGCAAACTGAGATTTATACCAGAAACAACAAATAATATTTTGAAAGGTAAATTGAGTCACATGTCATTATTCTTGTGTAAGGCTCTTTATTTAAAACACATCCTGCTCATTTCAGCAATATGAGATATAATTAAATCCAAACACTTTATTTATGTAACAGTAGAATTACTACAGAGAAACAAAAGGAGAATCCAAACAAGATTTTTTTGAAGAAAAAATACACTGCCCCCCCCAAGAAAATGAAGTAGGTTACTTACACTCCCAACATTAAGACTTGACAAACCTAATACTAGATCACCTTTTATCTAGTAAGACAAGTGTTTCACAGGAACACAGATGACCTTTCCAACAACCTGAAAACAACAATGTCTTTTTAATGTGGACATGTTAAAAAGGCATATGCATGATATAAATTTCCTCATCATTACTTGTTTTCTCACTTGGCCCCATAATTTTATGATGTAAACATTATTGACCAACAGTACCAGCCCAAACAGTCTGACCTTTAGTAAAGGTTTTACTTGAGTCCAGCTTAATTACCCTTCATCTCAGCCAGAGAAGTTATATAGCTATAAACCACAAATGAAACATACATTTATATTATCAGCTGTTCCTTCATAAGACACTTAAAAAGAGCCTTAGAAAGCTTATTTAATTTTTTTTTGTGTGAAAATATCAGTTCTTAATTTCATTTTCCCTGATGAAAGTTGTTCTCAGTGTCCTTGGACTGGCAAGATATCCATGAAACCTACAAGTGGTCCACAAGTGGAAAAGAAAACTCTTGCAGGAGGCAAATTTTTTCCTAGAGAATAGATAGCAGTATTATGGTGGCATTTATCAGGCAGGAGTAAAGATAGTATTTTGTTTGCTCTGCCACCTGTCTTTATTAAGGCAAGAATTTATGACTTCTATTGGCACATGTTTTGCTGGATGTACATACACCAGCAGCTATCATAAGAGTAACTAAAGGCAAAGGATTTAAAATACAAAAGCCAAATGCTCTTGAAGGTATTTTTCAAGAGATTGTTAAAAGTAAGTTTGTTTTTACCTCTTATTTAATATGCAATAAAATTACATAGGAGGATTCTTAATGGCTTTTACTTATATAATAATATAAACAAAGCCTTTGTCAAAAAAAAAGAACCTGAGGTTTCTGACCTTATGTAGCCAGTAGATAGAGCAGAAAAATTGTCAGAGTAGCAATTTAGCATTTGGGCATTAGAGAATTGCAGAATTATGCTACTTTTGGTTTTTTTCCATTTGTGTGGACACCTTGGATTAAAAAAAGAAAACCAAAATTTCTAAAAACCTTTGTTTTGAGTATTTAATTTATACTTGCAATAAAATTCTCCTAATGAGAGAATTGTCATTATCTCTAAAAACAGAACTTAGTCTATTAATCACATTTAGCTTCTGTCCAAGCCACTGATTTTCCCTTCAACTAACATTATCCATGGCTTAATATTACTTCTTATCTGCCTTTTCATTATATATAGCAACAGAAGATTTAATTGCATCCATTTCTTCAAAATGTGATCAATAATTCTAAATGTAGTCTGTTACTTGGTTCAGAAGCACAACTCTGTTTCCAAATTAAATCTTCCAAAAATGGTAACTGGTTCTTGACATAGACCATGCAGCCACCATAAATTTGGCTCCTTGACCCAATGTAATAGCAAGATGAAATCAGAATGACTGTTGCTTCTGATATATTTGCTTCTACCTACTTGTACCATATCATGTAGTCTCCTCATTATCAGCTTTATACTTAATTTTCATATTACCTTTTATCAGTATCTCAGGTGACTTGTTTGTTGTTGTTCTGAAAAGTTAGGGTTTTATCCAGAGCTGGGGAAGAATGTTACCCATCCCTTTATCCCACAGCCATCCCTCTCTACAGGATATTGGGTATTTGACCTATCAGTGCACAGCAATGTCCAGGAGTTACTTAATGATTTTCTTAGAAATGCCAAGTTCTTGAACATTCCCAGCTCTCCAATCACTAACTGGCCTTCAAACCATGTTTGTGACCATTTTAATCACTCCAGTGTAAAAGAAAAGTAAACATCCAAAAATAGGAAAAGCTCATAAACTAGAAGGTGGAACATGGTAAATCCACTGCAGCCTGGAGTTCATTTTTTTCAGGTGAAAATAATGCTGTGTTGAACAAAGGTGGATAGCCATACCAGAACCTGGATTGTTTAAGGGATAATATTCTTACAACTGTGTAAAAATTAGTATGATCTTTCTAGCATTAAGCTGATGAGTTGAATCTCATTACCTACATGGACACAGACTTCCTGCTTTTCCTACTTCACACACAAACAGGAGGATTTTAGTGGTATCCTCTACTTTCACCAGATGAAAGCAAGTCAGAAAGTCTATTTCACATCTTCATCAAGGTCAGGGCCAGCTCAGTTTTTTAAACCCTGAAGCTTGGGTTTTTACTGATGAAAAAATTTGCCCACGTGTGCTTTGTCTAATTAATTATTAGAAATTAATTTAAATTAATAAGCAAGAAGGAAACAGATAACAAATGGTGCTTTTTAATGGTTGTGTTTTTACTTGCTTGTGATGTGACTTCTCAAGGATTAAGTCTGTTTGTTCCTGCCATATGGTGATACCTATGTTTATATTATATGGCCCCATTTGCTATTAACTTGTTTGTGTTCCTCTTTGGTCCAGATCTCAGGCTTTTATGAGCCACACAGCTTCTTGTCCATTTATATTAATTTCTAGCATTTTATCTAATACAATAGCATCAGCAGATGCAGTAAATAGTTGTTAGCAACCTAATTATCACTGGGTCAAAATCCAAGACACCAGTCTCACACACATCCTCTTCTGCCAATTCTATAAAAATGAACCACTATTCAAAAGCTGCTGCTGAACTTTAGGTGTAGATCTCAAAAGTCTCAAGTTTGGAAGTTGTTCTTGATTTCTGTGCTCTTAGGATTTCAGCAAGCACAAATCTCCTTGGGAGTACAACATTTTGAGCTAGATCCATGTATACATTTCTGTGGGAAGGTCAGGTGCTCTGCTCAGTATTCAGGCNCGTGCTTTTAGGATTTCTGCAAGCATAAATCTCGTTCTTGGGAGTACAAGACTTTGAGTTAGATCCCTGTGTACATTTCTGTGGGAAGGTCAGGTGCTCTGCTCAGTATTCAGGCAGAGAATGCAGATAGAGAGCATGCAGGTGAGCTTTCTTCACCTGAGATATAAGTTAACTTTTCTCAATATCTCACATGACCTTGCTCAAATGAGATTACAGGTTTAGTATCATCTTTTTGTCTCCCAATACTCATACACAGCACCAATGGGCTCTTGCAGACACTCTCTAATGTGAACCATGTGATAAGGTTGAAAAAGTGTGTAATTTTGGTCAATGGCACAGAAGTTGCTAGATAGGTTCTGTCAGCCAGATACACATTCTGTCACCATACTGCAGCTGTTCAGCTGGCTGGTGCATAAATTCTCTCAGCTTCATTAGCCTTAAAGGAATGAGCAATTCACCAGATACTGATAAGAATAACAAGCCATTTAGCTGCATAAGGAAAAGCTAGAAATGAATGTACTTTCCTTTCTGCATCCATAGAGGTGCTGTAGAATATTTGAGTCATACATTTGACCTGGTGAGCTACAGCTGAGGGACATTAACTTGCCTTGGTAGTATGCAAGTTATGCAGAATTCAGGAAAAAAAAAAGGCTTTTATTATGATGTATTATTTCAACAAATCTCCATGCACAGTATGGGGATATGTATGCTCTTAAAAGTCCTGATATAAGTGTATAGCCTTTAAGTGCCAAGTCATCTTAATAGGAAGTGCAAAGCCATAAATGACATATCAGTTGTGTAATCAGTGGGTAGTATGGTGTGAAAAAATCTTTATGACATTGAACTCTCAAAAATCAGATCCAGCTACTGATATTCTAAATCCAAACAGACTGGCTACAAACTGCTAACAGAAGGGGATTAGTCACCATCCTCATTTCTGTGGTCAATGGCAGGTGACAAATGGTTGCTTTGTTAGATATGAAGTCAGCATTAGCTTCATGATGATCACATGCTTATTTTAAATTCTTGACCCACTGATTTATATTACTAATCTGATGCATAGTCTTTTTCCTATAGCTCTGGAAATTCCCTCTTTTCTCAGACCAGGCGCTGGTAGGGAATGGTGCTGCATCACCAATGCTTGCTTGATATGTTCATAATCATCCTCCTTTGGGAAAAGAGGATAAAATTGTGCCTAGCCAGCATTTATATTTTTATTCCTAATGAGCAGTCAGAAACGGTGCAAGCAGATCAACTCAGACATCTAGAAGTGGCCTGAGGAAAAAAAGATGATACATATAGCTTCAATATCTACTGTTTGGTTTGCTGCTGACATTTGGACTCATGTCTCTTGGGTTTTCCCTATGTTGATCTAGCATGCAGAACCACCTACCCCAAATCGCTCTCATGCCGTGATGGAAAAGTGACTACTCAGTGATAAGTCATTAAAAATCAGGGGCATGTGTTCCATGATACACTTGGAGATAACAGGCTTTACTTCTTATTGCTTGAAACAGCATAGATGGTACATAATGAGACTTATTTCTATGCCAGAAATTCGTACCTTGAAAAACTTGTGTCAGTGTCTTAGACATCATGAAAACTATATTTTGCAAATCACCCATGGTCTCAAACAGCAGAAGTATTTGTAAATAAAACAGCAATTTTTTTTATTTCCCCCCAATAAGCACAGAAGAAAGCAAGTCTGTTTCCTCTTTGAGGAAGCAGAGTAATATTTTTTCTGTATCTTCTGTATTTTCTATAATTATTATTGTTTCTATCCATTCACTTCTGACAAAGTATTTTTTTCTCCCTATGTTAAGGATCATGACAAGAATCTTTCACTAATACTGAGTTTCACTTGAAGCCAAAACCAGGGACATGTGATGTGAAACTCTGCATTTTTTGCAGTCTTGGGTGTCCAGTAGAAATTTAAATTCATGGCAGCAGGCTGTAATGTGGAAGCAACAGAAACACAGTTTATTTGTGCTCTGGTCCTACTTACTTTTGAAAACCTCTGTATGTTCTTTACAGAAAAATGCATATTCTCTTTTAGAAGGAGTAAAGAATAGAGTTTTCAAGGCCAAGATCCTTGGTGCCACTACAGAATGACAGATATTTCGTGTCAATTCCCAATTCTACAGCTGAAGAGGAAATGAAACAACTTTGACACTTATACATCTAAAGCACAAGAAACCCATGTAAGCACATACTCAGAGCAGAAATGAGAATAAACAGAAAATATTTTCAATGGTGATAGAGAAATGAAAATTAAATTTACTTCCGAATTTTAATCAAGCAATACACGGTAGTAGATAAACATATTCAGTACAATTTCTTCATGAAATAATACTATGCAAAAGTATTCAGAGCATAATGCAAGAAATAAAGTATCCAAGTTGTACACTTTTTTGAGAAATGTGGCAAAAAACAACTGAACAAGCGTTGAATAATGTAAAAATGGCAAGGGTCTAGGTATATTAGACTTCCAAATGGGAGCAACTAGTGAGATGGTACCTGTTCTCACGTTGAAAGCAACTGCAGTGCAGGAGTGTTGCACACCCCACAGCTGCAATGAAGTTTGTGGGCCGCTCTCTGTCACGTTGCATAATTTCACTTTCCCCTCAATGTACCAGAAT
>VZTZ01046193.1:0-313097 GCA_013400955.1 Drymodes brunneopygia
CTCCGCGGCAGAGCGGGGCTGCGGGAGGAGCCGCGGGAGGAGCCGCGCTCGGCCGCTTTGTGCCGGCAGCCGCCGCAGGACGGCCGCAAAGGTAGGAGGGCTCCGGCCCCGCTCGCTCCCCGCCCGCCCCGGGCAGCATCCCCGCCGAGCTCCGCGGGCGGAGGGGGAGGGCTGGATTCAGAAACGGGTTTTTTCAGCCGCTGCTCCGCTGCTGCTCCAGGCAGCCCTGTGCTGGGAAAGCTGTGGGCTTACTGGGGGGGAGAAAGGCTGAAAAAAATATGAGAAGTAGAGTCTCGCTCGTTTTCTTGGCCGGGAGCAGCACATGGAAAGAGCTAGGAGGGAGCCCGGTTATCGGGCGGCGGCGGCTGTCCCGGCAGCGCGCTCGGGCGGCCCCTGCCCGGGCTTTGGAAGGGCAGAGACCCGGCCGAGATCCTCCGGAACGCAGCTCTCTGTCCGCCATCCCGAAACTCGCATCCCTGCCCGGGAAAGGCACCGGCCGGGCAGCCGCGCTGCTGCTTTGTACCGCGGCGAGCTTCCTTATTTTCTGCCTTTTGGGGTGGGCAGAGGTGGTCTTCTTACAGACTTGGCCATTTGTTCCTGTTTCATCGTAGCCGAGAGATTGCATCATTTTACAGTCCTGGAGTCAGTCAGGGCAAAGGCGAACAGAACCATCTCTCCAGATCCATCCCATCGGCTTCCCGGGCCGACCCCCTCCTTGATTTCCTGTTGAGCGGAGGTTCGGGCTGAGGAGCAGCCTGCTATTGGAGGCTGGGGGGGACAGGTCACAGCGACGTGGTTCGATTTCTTCCACTGAGAGGTTTTTTGGAAACTCAAGTTTGTCGGTTCTGCGCGCGGCGTGTGTCTTGTGTGGGGGGGTTGGAGGAACCTGGCCAAAGATTTAGGCGGTAGGAAAATAATGGGCGGCAAAAGAGCCGCATAAACGGCCAAAAGCAGGAGCTGCTCCATAACCTGAAAGCTCTGGTGTGGCAGGAGGAGAGTGGATTCAGGCAGGCATCCCTCAGCAATCCAGGCATTCACCTGCCCTAAAGGACAGTGCTGCTGAGTAAATGCACACTCTGAAAGGCAAGACAAGGCACATGTCAGGAACAGAGAAGTATTTAGCTCATCTCCCCTCTGGATCCCTTATGATCAGTTTGATGCAAGCACTTGGTGTGCCTGTGCCTGTTCTGTTTATCATATCACTGAAGTTTGCGGCTGAGATCCAACTATGAAATGATAAATTTCAAAGCCAGAGAGATCCAATTAAATAATGTACTTCAGTCCAGGACTTCTTAAGACGACAGATTCTGCTGTTCTTTGTCCAGTTCTTTGTTTTGTTCCATGGGGAAAAAAATCACGGCACAGCTTGGTTCAATTCTCAGAGGTATCCATAACAATTAATGATTATTCCATAACTAGTGTCTCGCCCTTGCAGGTGCTCTGCCACTGTTTGTTCCGAGTGTTACAGGGCCACTCTCTTCATTCATAAAAATAACAGTATTATTTGTCTGCTTTTGTGAGAATGGTCGGTGCAGGGGCACAAGGGAACAGCTTGGCAGCCAGATGGATTTATCCATCAATGCTCTTCTATATGGGCACTTGGTGCCCTTCCGTCATCCCTTATGCCTCCTGGTGGTTTCCATGGGAAGAACTGCACAATTACTTTCTTGTTTTGAGCAAACCATTTTTCCTTTTGGAACTGGTGTAAAAGAAGAGCAAATGTTACATTAGAGCCAGAGCCAGAGCATCCTGTCTTTCTAGGGTGATAGGGCACCAGATGGGTTTAAGAAGAATTTGAAATAGATTCAGAAATGAAGGCCCTGCAGTTTTCTTTGTGTGTCAGCCAGTGATTGCAGTGACAAGCCTGCAGACAGAACAATGAGCAGATACTCACTGCCTTAGGTGGTAGGTGGCACTGTGCGGTGTTTCTTAGGAAATTTGTCAGCAAAAGTCGAAGTGTTATGTTGTGTTTCTGGGTCTTGGGTAGATTTTTCGATGAACGGATTTGGAAGATCTGTGGGGTTGAAGCTGCAGTATTGAAGCAGTGCCAACGAGGACAGGGTAAAATGCAACGCTTCAATAGATCAACCACTCACACTATTTTAAAATTTTACAGTCTTAGTGAAGACTTAGTCTTTTCCTCTCCTAAAGCTCTCAGTTGAAGAGATACTGCCTGAGACATAAAACCCAAAATCAAATATTGAAGTCTCAATGGAGACAGGCTGTATTTGATATGATGTGTGACTAATTGTGATATTCCTTTCAGTAGTACAAGGACAACTTGCTGTAAGACCAGGAATTGTCTTGGCCTGCTGCTTGCTGCCATCTCCCTTGTGACAGTGCCTCAGGACAAAGAGCCAGCAGTTCAGGGCTGGTTGATGCTATCTGGAGTAGTTTGATTTAATTTCCATCCATTTTCAAAAGTTTTGTGTCTGATAGGTCAGTGAGTGGGAGTGTGGTATCCAGGAGCCCGCCTGGTTAACTGCTTTGTTCAAAGCAGTGCTCTTTGTTTCAGGAGGAGGGGTCGAGGAGGAGGAGGAGGAAGGGATATACTGTATATTCATTTGCAAGAGATCTCCTGCTGAAGTGGGAGGGTGGGATGCAAGGACTTGCACCTCCAAACTCCTGTACAGCTTAGTCCACTCTATGCTATTGTAGGTTAGTCACAGTAAAGGCTACTGTGGCAATTTTTCAAAAAATGTATGTATCCCTTCCAGCTATGCAGTTCAACTGGTTTTAGATGTGAATGACACCTAGCTACTGGTATGGTTCTGACTTCCCCTGACTCATCGGTTCATTGACAAACAGTATTTCATCTGGTACAGAAACTGTCTGTCATGGTGAGCATGTCACACACTCAGTAGGTATTATTCCAGATTAATCTGCTTCTAATGTAAAGTGTTCTTAGGCTCACAGTTGAACTCTTAATAGTCAAAACCAACAAGAGTAATAGAAATGTGGAAGTCAGCCAGAGGACTGCAGGTACTGTGAATTCTGAGCTTTTAGTGAAGGGCTGAAAAAGCCATATCTTGAATATACTCCTACATCTATAAAGGTTGTCTAGGAGGAATTAGTTTTCTTATTATGAAGTATTCTAAGCTGACCTTAGAGCAATCGAAGTTTTCAAGACCATGCCAGATGTCTTTTTGGGGAGTGTCTGCATGAAGTGATACTGGGAACAGTCTGTCAGCACAGTATGAGCAGGTAGGAAAACACGTAGCTGCAATGGCACAGGGGTGACCCAGAGCTCAGAGTGCAGGGGTTACAGCAGCACGGCTGTGTCACTGCACCAACCCATCTATGCACACATGAAGGTCTGCCATTTGTAGTGCATGTGCATCCGTGCTCTAAAACACTATGTGTAGATTACTCTTACTCTACTAGATAATCTCTGAGGTCCCTCCCAACCCAAACCATTCTATGGTGCTCTGTGATCAGAAGTTAACTCTTGACTCCAGATCAGGAAAGACATGCTGATGTAAAGCTAATGAATAGTATTGCAGGAGCATAACTTGGGTTTGTGCAGTGGGGGATATCTCATAGCTGGTAACAGTCTTTTGGGACATAATCTCTGTATTCCAGAGATATGGCAAAAAATTAAAACCTGAATGTCGGAACTGCCATCAGTTACCCCTTTGCCACTTTAGCAAAAAGTCAGTCATGACATATAGTAGTAAGGTTTGGCTGCTAAAGGTGCTGAACACTCTTAACACAGCAATGTCTGAATGAGCTGGTGGTGGTTGCCTCTCTTAGAGTATCCCTTGGAGAATACAGGAGGCTGTGAAAAAGATGAATCAATATCTGTTGTATATTTTGCCAGTGTTCGTCAAGAAATCTAGGAAAGAAACTCCTAAGAGGATTTTTTTTTTTATCAGTTGGATCTTGTATAGATACTGCTCTTTACATGTATTGGTATTTTAAAAATTGATGGTGTATGTTTGGCAGTAAAAGGAGCAAACTGATAGGCCTGTCTTCTCCAAATCTCTTTCCTAAACTGAAAAAGGAAAAAAAAGTTAAAAATCAGTGTATTATTCCTTTTATGGTGTCATAGTGCTGGGATTTTTTTGACTGTCTGGGGAATTTCTGCTGCCAACATCTCTCTGCCATTATGTAGTTTTGAGCTGAGTGATAAAGACTATCTTTCTCTAAGACAGATGTTTGGTAATGGCCTTATTGTGCCAAAATCTTTATGAGTACAAAATGCTGACTAAAAATATTTCCATCCATTAGTAGTGAGTGCCAGAAAAGAGTACACAAGTGGTTTCAAATTTAATCTGTAACATAGCTGGTGTCTCAAAGATAACAACATCTTATCCCCAGGAAATACAACACTGTGTATGTGAGGTAATTGCTATGAGGTGCACTGAATATATATTATTCATTAGGGGACTGTCATTATATCATGCTTGTGAATTCCCCAAAGTCTCTTATCAGTGTCCTCATCACATCTCAGCATTTGTGGAAAAGAGGATTTTGGTGCCCTACTTGACTGACTGATGCTCTGGCTTGCTAGTAGCCACTTCTAGTAAGCATGCTTGCCTTGTTCATTTAAAATGAATAGACTTTGGGAAAGAAGCTTAGTTCATATATTCATATTATCAGAGATAGTACCTCCTGCACAGGGAATATCTAGTGGTATGTTATCTCAGCTTTGCAGAAGAGCAAATAGTAAAAGCTCTTTCATACGCAGCTTTCATGCTAAACTACTCTGCACTGTCTTCAAAGTATAAAGGCTCAATATTTGGCCAGTTGCTGTGGATAGATTTTTTTTTTGTCCATTAAAGGATGTTTAAGTATCTCTTTGAAACTTATCTAGTCTCCCATCAGTTACACATGCTTATGGCATTCCTGTTTGAAATTGGAAGAGAGGGGAAGGCAAGGTAAGGATGGAACTTTCCTGTTATTAGCAATTAGCGGATCCAGATTTTATTTTCCTGTACCATTTTTTGCCAGGAGCAGCTGCAAAGAGAGAATTACACTCTGACCTTCACAGCACTTCGTAGTGCCGTCATCAATCAGATCTGGCAGGAGCTTTATCACATCTATCAGTGTGGCTCATAAGCCACATGCTGTCTAGTCTGGGGGAAAAAACAAACAAACAATGGGAGCTACTGTAGGGTTTGTTTAAAATAAAACAACCAGGAGTGAGCTTTTCCCATATGTGCCAGCTTTGTAGGCAGATTTCTATTTTTGCCGTGTGCTGTTGGGCTGATTAATAAAAGATGATGATTGTAAAGCAGTGGAAGAGACTTTCACTACATCTCAATGGCACTGGCAACTCATTCACAAGCCATTGCAGCTTCAGCCTTTCTCAGGCGATGCTCTGCAGTCCTATTCTAATCTTCAGCATTATTTTTACAAGGGAATTTATGCAGTTAGATTAATTCAGGAGTTTTCTATATGGGTAAATTTTGCAGAATAAATAAAGTGTTTTCAGACTTCTCTCATTCTTGTATGAAATAACATAGCTTTCTCAGATTAAGTGGTTTGCTATTTTTTTTTTTTTTTTTTTTTTTTTTTTTTTTTGGTGGGATCATGTGTGCCTTTGCAGGCTACTGAAGGTCTCTTCTGCAGGCAAGTTCATAATGTAACAGCCAAGGTCAGCTGATCAGCTGCTACATCTCCCTTTTCAGCATGCAAAGCTTTATTAAGACCCTCTAAGTGGTTGGTTTTCTGTTTGGTTGGTTGGGTTTTGCTATTGACCTTGGTCTTGTTACGGAGTTTTACTAAAATTTAAAACATTTTGTATTCCTACATTTTTTTCATTGTTACACCAAGTTAACTGCAGTTTTCAAATTCCTTTGGTCTCCTTTTCTTGCTGTCTGCAATAGATAAAACTTCCTTGCTTTCCTTCCCTGGGCTCGATACAGTGACAGTTTGACAGATTGTCACTTCATGCCTGACTTGCTTGCAGGCACGGTCCTTACTGATAGGTAGAGGAGAGAGCAAGAACCAATGGGGACAGGCAGAATTGCTACTGTATGTGTAATTCTAGCTGCCTTCATGGTGATATGTTTGTGTGTATATGTGATCTATACAAATGAATATGTAGGTGTAGATAGATAAATAAAGAGTGTGTATATGTGGAGGTGATATGTTAGAACTGCCTTTGTCGCACTGGTTTTTTTTGAGAAAAATGGCTAATTGCTAATAAATAAATAGATGAATTGTTATACTTCTGAGTAAAAGATTGAGGCCTTGAGCTTCAAACTGTTAATGTTGATGGCCGACAGCAGGGTGTGATCTGTAATTTCTGTGTTTTTTAACCAGCCAATTCCTTGCAGAAGCTATCTTGGTACCAGATCTGGGCAAGGAAGTTTGAAATGCCATATGAAATGAGCAATAGCAGGTGCAAGGAAAATGCACTTAAAATGTGAAATACATTTAGCAAAAGGTTATCTACTCTGTCAGGAAAAAAAAAAAATCACGTGAACTGGCTAGCTGGTTATGGAAATAGTTACTTCTGTGTTTTTCCTCAGTGTGTGCTGTGTCAGTTTGACAGGTTTTATAGCCCCAGCTGTGGCACTGGGCAGGGCAGTGGCTGCAGTGCTCAGTCCCTGCCCCACAGACCAGCAAACCTGAGGGGCCACAAGCCTGCCCAAAACTGTACTGCCTGTTGTCCATCTTCTGGCACCATGGCTGCACAAACACTTGCTAGAGGGGTTTTAAGAGTCCAAAGCCATAAGCAGTCCCATTTCAGCAGCAGGATGAGGAGGGGAGGGAAAGCTGCCAGCAGGAATTGGTCTGAGATGCTGAGTCCTGTGTCATTGTTTGGGGGCTCCTGCTTCATGAGGATGCATCAAACCAGCTGGTTGCCTGCTGTGGGTCAGACCAAACAAAAATACACGGTTTCAGCCCTGAAAGCAAGGTAGGCTGTAATGAGGAAATAATAAAATGGCAGGAGTTGAAAATAGGAGAGATAATGCAAAAGGCAGAGGGATGAGTTTAGGGGCAGGGCTGTCGAGTGTCACCAGGGCAGTGCTGGTTGGGAGCTGAGCTGCAGAGGGGCCACTCTGATGCTCTTCTGCTGCTGCATCTTAGCACAGATCAAACTGAAAGAAATTGCCCCTTGGAGAGTGGGATTTATTCATGTAATGCAGTCCATGCTAGGGAATAGAGTGAAATGCTGGATTTGTCGCTGGCTGTAGGAGATCAGGCTGAAGAAAGTAAATGTCTGAAAATGTTAAGAAGCTCAGTGATTCTCAGCTCTGTTCACACAAAGCATTATCAACAGAATACCCTTTGGAAAATGAAAAGATCTGCTTCTTGGAAGGGGGAAAAAGTATTCAGACTGAAGAGCTTCTGAGAACATACAGAACTCCTCTCCTGATCCCTCTGTCTGCACAATGTGTTTGTCATTAGGACCATGAAAAGCTGTGAGTCTCCTTAGAGGGGGAATGATGGGTGCATGGTGGGTCCTTCAGGAAGAACCAGGAGAACTGAGAGGAGACAAGAGGCTAGGTCAGGCCACAGCATTTTGTTTTGAGCTTAACAGGAATGAAATCCACCCTGAAGAGTCTTGGGGAAAATTCTGGATGAGAGCCACTATGAATAATGCTGAGTGCAGATGGGTGGGACCCCACCTGGTTACAAAAACAATCCTATTTCCAAGGTTAGCTATTTCTGCTGAAAAAGGGGATATTTAACAAGTAAGGTTTCATTTAAAAGGAAAAAAAAACAGTTGGAGACTTTAAAAAAACAAACTCAAATCAAAAAATCTAAAAGTCTCTCACTTCAGAAATAAATGAAAACAAGCCCCCAAACATGCAGACAGCTGAAAGCACACACCAGAAACCTCAGATAAACAAAACAAGTGTCCTCTGGGGAAAGGAAGAGTTGTTCCCTCTCTGGGAAAATTTGTCTGTTCCTGTGGCTTGTGAACTTTTCATCTTCTCTGGGACTTTCTGCTGTCCTTGGTTTGCTTTTTTCAGCTTCTTGGTCTTCTTTCCCTAGAGCCTAGAAAAGTGTTTATGCAAGCACTAGACTTTAAGTAAATGAATGATGAGTGCTGTTCCTCAGGGGTTGATTTTGGGACCAGTCTTGTTTAACATTTTTGTCAGTGACATGGACAGTGGGATTGAATGCAACTCAGCACCCACCAGCCTCTACTCCTGCAGCTTGTGGCCATCAAGACATCTTCCCCTTGTGACAGCCACATCCTGAGCATTATTCCAGACTAATCTGGAGCAAACTTTATTCAACAAGGCTCAAAAATGCAACAATTGATTTTAGTGTGACTCAAGTTTCCATTAGTCTCCAATTGACTGCTGTTCCTGTCTGTCTGCAATGACTGAGCCTCACAGCCTCTCAACAATTTCCTTCACATCCCTTTGGATCTTCCTCTTTATTGTTTGCAAAACACTGAGTCTAGATCTTGCATTTGTGGAAAATCTTGCTGAGAGCTGTCCCCCCTTTGACCTAATTTTTTTTCAGATCTCTCATTTTTTTGTTCTCTTGCTTATAGTCCAACTATGTAACTTTTAGAAGTGGTCTGAGTGTAAAAAATAAGTTGGAGTGAGGGCTTTTCTGTAAACAGTAGCTCTCTATACAGCCCAAGGACGAGAAGATGTATGTGTAGAAGGCCCAAATGACTGACTGTCCCAAAGAGACAATTAAAATACTGATTAGATTCAAAGGAAAGCAAAAGTTGTCTTGAAGAGGTATGATGTCTGAGGATTTCTAGACTTCCTCAACCCTTTTTAATACTCCAAATTTTTTTTCTACCATAATAACATCTTCTAAAGCATTATGGAGCTAGCTCTGCTGTTCTTGCTCTTGGGATTGCTGTCTGGTTTATGGTCAGCACATCTACAGGCTCCAGGATATAAGTGCAAACTCAGATTGCCCTGAAGTTTATTGTACTTTATGGGGGCAGAGGGTGAAATCCATCCTCAAGACTTGGGGTCATTTGGGCTAGGTTTCCTGACATACCAACTCTTACAAAAAAGCCAGCTGTTCTGGGGTTTTCTGCCAGCTTAAAAACAGTGAAATAAAGGAAAAGTACTCTGCCAAAGAGGGATCAAACCTTAGCCTGGTTTGAGTGTGCTTTAAGTAGTCTCAGTCTTTCCACTGACAATAGTTGAATTCTTCTTTGGCTTCAGGGAGGAGGTGACTTGGAAGCAGTATCTGTGCCTGAGTCCAGCCCTTTCCCTGCACATTGCTGTAGGGAAGGGCTGTTTCCTACTGAGGTGTCAGTGCTTCCCTCTGTGAGATCGGACCTGAACAACCCAGAGCGAGACCTCTATGTAAATAATGTGAAAGTAAAGATGCATGAAATGATGCTGCTTTCCAAGGTGTGATTGTGGAGTAGTTCTTGGCCAGGAGGGATCACCTGGATGGCCCATCCTGAGCCAGAACCAAAGGTGCCTGAAGACCGCACAGCAGCAGTGAGCCCTTGCTCAAGCTGTAGTTTGAACTAAGTATAGAGAGCAAAAGAAGCATGGCCCTTCTAGCCAATTGTCATCAGTGACTTATAAAGCA
Organism: Drymodes brunneopygia; assembly: GCA_013400955.1. Classification (NCBI taxonomy): domain Eukaryota; kingdom Metazoa; phylum Chordata; class Aves; order Passeriformes; family Petroicidae; genus Drymodes; species Drymodes brunneopygia. The sequence continues at coordinate 9,481 of VZTZ01046193.1, forward strand.
CTTGGTACCTTAGAGCAGCTCTTTGTATGTTAATAACTCATAAAAATCTAATGGCTTCATGGAATGGGACAAGCAGTAGGAACTGGAAATGGCAGATGTTCAGGGTGCAAAGGAAAGGAGAGAACTGATAGGCTGCCTGAATTTTTGAAATAAATGCATAATAGAGTTATAAGGATTTTGCTGCACTGGTCACCTCTGTCATCAGCCCTGCTAGTGCCTCAGCACTTCTGAGATTTCAGTACAAACCCACAATCTTCTCTAATGAAGTGCAAAGAAGGGAGAGAAGCATGTAAGAACCCTTTAGCATCTTTTCCATTTATTCCTATTGCCACCCCTGCTTTATAACCTTAACTCCTGCAATGCTAGTGAGTTTAGGAACACTCTGTAATTCTGGGATGCACAAGCTTTTATCTACTTTACCTGGAAACCTTTTTGACATAATGCCAGGTGTTACATCCCGAAGACCTTTTGCCACAGCATGTTTAACCTGGGGTTTGCAGGGGTTCCTCACCTGCCCCTTGTGCCAAGCAGTCTGGAGCAAACATCTCACCTGCTGTTTTACACTCCTTACATGAGTGGTGCCACTCAATGCTCAGTTTGCTATTAAAATTACAGACTGTGCCCTTGTCCCAGTGAGCTGGTGGAGAAAAGCTGTGCAGGTTTTCTCACTAATGTGGGGGGTGCTGAGACCCTTCACATATATGTGCACTTCTCTTTGATTGCCTTCACCAGGAGCTGTAAGAGCTGACCATCCTGGATCAGTTCACTTTATGCCAAAATAATCCTTTTCCTATTCATTTCAGCTGCACCCAGTGCAATGAAGCAACAAAAAGTGTGTGTATAATTCCAGAGGGCTCTTACCAGCTCTAGGAGGGCTGGAATGAGGCTCAGCTCTGTGTGTACCATAGCACTTCACAGGGTTGTTTGGTTAGAATCAGTAATAAAGAGCATTTTTGTATAGTTCAGTAATACAAAAGTAATATTGAGCAACTGCACCTTGTGATGAGAGTTGCCAGGGTGTAACTGCATGAAAGCAGACAAAGGGCATGGCAAGAAGGTTTTTGCTTGGATTAGAGAAATCATTCTTAGTGGCATAATTCTCCAAAATTGTAGTTGTTGGACCATCTGAAGTAAGCCTACCTAGGAAAATATTTAAATCCTTTTGCCATTGTTTCTTTATTAAAGTGACAATTTCTTCCTGGTGAGATTTTTGTAAGGAGGAAACTTCACATACACCAGTGGAAGTTGTCCAAAGCAGAAGGGGAAAATGCCATTTCAAACTGTTAAGTACAGAATTAATAAAAACCACCTGGAAAAATAAATGTTCATTGGTTGCTGATTTCACATGTAAAGTGCATTTTCTTATGGAATTATTGTTTATCCTGTAGTAAACCCAATACAGAATTAAATAATTTTATTCCGTATTTAATTTGGCATTATAAGCAGATGATGCCTCTTCCTTCCTGTGCATAAGAATTAACATTCTTGTCTACAGTAACTCTTTGTCTGCCTGTAGGCGAGTGAATTTTTGTCCTTCACTAATACCAGAAGGATCAGGGACTTGGGACCCTAACAGGACTGCTGGGAAATCACTGAACACCAGCAGAGAGCCCTTTGAGTGGAAAGAATTGAGAATTTTTATTGTCTGCTGCCATTATCTTGTTTTTCATTCTGCTTGTCTGCCAGCTTGTTACTGGTAAGAAAGATTGCTAGAATCTGGGCTTTTGAAAATCCCATTATTTTTCTCTCTGTATCTGATCACACCATGGAATTATGTCACTAAATTCAAATTCTGACAGTGGTAGACTTTGTGTCCTGCATGATTAAACATTTTGTTAGCATAAAATTGCATGGTTTTTAATTTAAGGATCAGAGGGCTACATCCCATCTGCTCAGAGTGTGAGGGGTAAGAAATAGCATTATTAAGCTAGCAAAATAACTTTAAAATGTGTATTAAGACTAGCCAAGTGGATTAATTTGGGTAGTTTCCTATTGCCCTAGCTTCTTTATCTTCTCAGAGGGTTTTTTTCCACTTTCTTATGTGCATCCATTTTCAGAATCTCTCAAAGCCAGAACTGTGTATTCTGTATAAATAATGTGTCACCACTCTTTTACTGTTTAGTTATGTTAGGATTTTTGCTTGTTAGGTCAGATTGGTGTCAGTTTCCAGATTAAAAATAGTAACTACTGAAGGGAAGGTTTAGAATGGTGTATTGATTGTGACTGGTGGCTGCTTTTCCAAATGATCATCTATCAGCATCTGCTCAATAGAGGGCACTTAGTAACATAGACTGGCCTTAATCTAGCTGCAAGTCCAAAGATGACAATATATCTGCTGGACTTGAAAAATGTTAAACTGGTTTGTCTGCGCACTTCACTTGAAAATATCCTACCCCTAAACAACCATTTTAGTTATTGTTTATGCTTATGCTTGTTCTTAAGGAACAGTCTGCCTCACAATGGAGATCTTTTGGATTTGGCATCCATTCTTGTCAGAATGATACCCTATACTCTATATATGACTTTTGCTATCCTTTTTTCAGCCTTGCCTTACTCTGTATTTGATTGAGTACCCGTGTCTGTTGTTAATTTTCATGTGTGATGAGTTTAAGATAGGGGTCAGTATCCTGGCAAATTGCTTTAGAAGACAAATGGTGAGAAGTGTCCCCATTGTAAAAAATGAGACCAAGGCGCTCCATCATGGAGATTTTCAGTCCCTCAGTACAGAATCTTGCCCATGGAAACTTGTTTGGGTCTGCTTTCTTATCAGAAGACCATGGGTAGAAATTACATAGGGGATTTAATTTCAGATTACTTTCAATCATTGTCCTTCAAAGCCAATGCAACTCCATATGTGCAACCAAAGGCAAAGTGAAACAGAAGGCAACCAACTTGGACATTGATTAAAGATAAGAATGTTTGCAAATAGTAATAAGATTTGTGAAATAAGTGCATTGTTACTTATCTAAATCAGGTGTAGAAGAGCAGTATTGGGATCTAGAAGGGTAGTAAGGGGATATTTAACTGCATTATCCAGTGTACTCTGGGGCTGGAACTATATTGCTGTGGCTGAACTGGTGTAGGTAGGTTAGGAAAAGCAAAGGCACTGAGTGTAGTGCAAGCCCTGCCTATCTGTGGGACTTTGGGGAATAGGCATGCTGTTTGTTAAAACCATTTTTATGATGTTTGTGGTGGCCTGTCACGTTCGCTGTTCTTGATAGATGTGTGTCAGCAACGAGCCAAAAGTGCTTTCTTTCCCTCCTCCCTTCTCTTAGGACAGTGGGATGAAATCTTTCATTTATACATCACATCTCTTATGTTTTTCACACCAGTTTTGTGGCATGGAGAAGAAGACCATGATGAATCTGTGACAGGAGGAAGCCAAAGTTAAAGTGAAATTAGAATGTATTTTTATGAAGTTATGTTACGTTTGCCAGTTTTGAAGATTAGCATTTGGAAATGTGCTTCTTAAATGAGGGTAAACAGTTTGTTTTAATCTATTCACATCTAAATTAGGACTCAACTATTGGTGCTTTCAAGGCACTAAGAAAAGCACTCACTCAGACCATCTGTTGAAAAAATGGAAATATGAAACTGCCATCATATGTTCACAAGTCCTGCCTGTCCCTGGTGCTTGTAACAGCAGCCTCATGTGAATGCTGTGAGTGAGTCTGAAACTGAGGAGGCTCTGTGGGATCTCCCCTGTGGCTTGCTCTCCGTGGTGCCAGTTAATAGGTTCTTCAGAAAATGCAAATCTAGATATTTCTCTTACTTCTGTTCTCAGCCAAACTGGTTAAGCGCGGTTAAAAGATGACATGAAAATGATAAATAATAAGAGCACAAGTAAATATATGTGAGTATAACATATCACTAAACAACTTTCTAACTGTATTTAAATATGGTACTGTAATGAGAAAGCTCTTTTTCACTTTCATTTTAGTCAACATGGGATCAGATTTCCAAACGAAAGGCGTGTGAAAGCTGATAGGCACTTAGAGTGGGATGCATTCTGCCTGACTTGAGCCACACATGGCAGAGCAGGTCTGCAGCTGAGCTCCTTCCCAGTAGACCTTCTGTACAATCAGGGGATACAAATTGGCTTCTCTAGGATGTAATTAATCTGATCTGTTCTAGACATCTATTTTAGGAAGCCTAAATTTCTCCATTGACTGTGCATTGAGCCTAGGGCAAGTAGCTGAGATATAGATGATTGCTTTGTAAGCACTGGCATTTAGAGCAGTGTCACTGCTAAAGCTCAAATGGCCTGCCTCAGCTTTCAACCCTATAAAATGAGTAATTCTTCTGAATTAAAGGAGTTTATTCAGGAGGCTTAAAACAAGATGATCATTCTTTGCATTTGCATATGTAAGTGTTGTCCTACTTTGGGATTAGTCAGTGCTTACAAAAAGGTCTGTCACAACATCTTTGCATGGTCATTTCAGGGCTCTGATGGCTTATGGTATGCAGTGAAAACATCTTTGGAAAGGGTCTGGAAATGCAGGAAGGATGAAAGAGACAGATTCTCAGTAAATGAGGTTTATGATATAAAATTCTTAGTGGTGTTCTTCTGGGCATTGCTATATAATTTTAGTTTTCTCATGTATGAGTAGTTTGCCATATTGGTCACATATAAAATTATTTGCATGCCAAATGTGGGTTCATTCAGCTGTGAGATTTTTATTTAGGCTGATGCTCTCCATGCCTAACTAATTAAGATGTCTTGCATTTGAGTAACTGAGGTTCTTAATCTTCAGTAAACTAAAAATAATTAGTTTTATTGCCACTGTTTAAAATTTTAAAACAACAAATAAAAGCGCCACCAAACTAAAAAAAATGTTCTCAAGACAGAAAAACTGAAAAAGAAACTGAGTGTGTAGTGGCTTGGAAGCCATCATATGGGAAACTACAGACAGAATTTGGAAAAACTTTTTTGCTTGTGTCCTTGAAAAAGGTGCACACTAGAGATTGTAATTTCTGGGAAGTTGAGTTATCTGGGTTTAACCAATAATTTACTAATCCGTTTAAAGATGAATCCTGCATTTGAACAGTATCAGGGATATGGGATTTTGATAGGAAGCCCAGGGAGGACCAGTGGCTTGATTTATTTCCAAAACATGATTTTTTTATAAATATACTTCAGGTTTGGCCAGGAAGTATGGATATAGATAATTGAGAAATATGCCTTTCTTCAGCAGAAATCTGTATATGAAATATTGTATTGTAAGGTGATCTCCTTAAGGGCTGCTTTTTAATCAAACTCAGTTGTTTTGGTTTTTTATTATATAATATATCATGTTACATATTGAATGTATTATATGTATTTGTCATCCTGAGGTAGTGTAATGGAGCAATAATTTCCATAGAATGTAGAAGAGATTTAAATAGAGATGGCTGGAAACTGTAAACCTGCAATAGCACTCAGATGACTCCAGTGGGAAATGAACACCTATAAAAATGGGTTTGCCCATGAGATGCAATCAGGCAAAGTTCATTGTACACATGTGTGTTTGCATTGAATCCAATGGAGAAGTTCTGAAACTTAAATATGTCTATTACCCTGCCAAAAGTCCCAGTGGAACTGCAGACCTCTGAAGATGCAGAGCACCTTGAGAAGCTCCTTCATTCTGCCCTAAGGCAGGCAGTGCACACAACCCATGTTCTCTATTTCTTAGTCTGTTGATATTTACTGGTATCAGCCTTTGTCTGACTTCTTGTTGCTGTGAAAGTCATAAAAATAGTTCAAAGACTTGATAATAGCCTAAGCTATTTTTGTAAGGAATGTAGTTCTTCATCACTGCTGCAGGCTGAATAAATGTTGTGTGGCTACACATTGCTTGTATGGTAGGTGATCTCCCAGAAAGATTCATTAGTGTTTGGAGTGTGATGATTATTCCTGTATTGTTTTACCTAAATAGTTTTTGTTGAAAGAAAGAGGTAAGTTAAATATTATTAAAAGTTGGAGAGGTAGAGTGTATTTTAGAAAGTGCTGTTCATAAACACATCGCATTCACTCAGTGCAGACCACCATGTGGTTGCTGTTTAATTTAGCCAAGTGTGCATTTATGTGTTCTTTGCAAGGGCTTGTGATACACTGAGCAGCTGGAGTTTATGTTAACTTTCCATATTAACCAGAAAGGCAAGGTAGAACTAAATGAGAGCATCAAGCCTTGGTTAATACTTTTGTGCTTTCTTCAAAACTGTATCCAAGGTCTCTAGCAAAATACCACAAGGTGCTGCAGGTGTTGGTAGGAAGAGACCTGTTGTAAATGTATTTACACAAATCTCCTTACCCTTCTGTCTGAAACTGCTGATCTCTCTGACAGATAAAGGCCTTAGATGGACCAAAATGTAAAGGAGTAGGCAGGGATTAAGAATTTTAAGTGCAAGGAACAAGTCTCTGGCAATGCCTCCTTTTCACTGTTGACCTTAATTTGGAAGAAACTGTACTTGCAACCATATCACACATAGGTGCTTACACCTCTTCACAAGGATATTAATGAATACAACATTGGATAGGATATCTTAACATGAAACTCTTGTAACTGGTCTTCTCTCCTGCGAAGTCGTGAGGTAAAATGCATTGGAAGTATAGTTCTGCAATAAAACCACGTGCTGTTCAACAAGCGTGCATTGAGAGAGGCTCTCAGTTGCAAAATGGTGGAAACTCCTAAATTTTTTAATTCCAGCAACCTCATTTGCTGACCACAAATATATTTGGGGAGAATTGGCCCCAGCTTCTTTAAAGATGACTAGCTGGTGCCCATCACTCTGAACCTTTCTGTTGCTGATATTATTCTGATATTCTACAGAATATGCTTGTATTTACCTGCCTTGCTGTGTAAATATATATACATGTATATAAACATAAACAAAAGTATACTCCAGGTGTTCTTGGTGAGTGGAGGATGTCTGAAAGAAGCCATGCTGTGAAAGGACACTTCAATCTGTGTGTACCTGTGCTGTCTCATCCCTGGCACTGAGATTCCTGGTTGACAGACACCCCTGGGTTTTTGCAGGGGACCTGATGCTTCTCTGCTTGGTTTAGGGAAGCTTGCCCACTTCTCCTGAGTTCTGGTTAGTATTTCCAGCTTTTCCTGAGCTGTTGGATTTTGATGTAGAAACAGAAGCACTGAGTAAACTAGGTAGTGCTTCCAGTTGCTGAATTGGTTTAGCTGAGTGTGAGGTGTGGGGTAGAAAAGACACAGGTACTTAAACTGTGTTATGGACAGCAGGTCATACATATGACTGCATTTGTGTGTGTAGCCTCTTGTATTGATACTGCTAGTTCATTTATTCTGTGTTACAGACATCCCTAGGTAAGCAACTAGAAATACAATATATGTAACCCATTGCAGGGGGATTCTAAAAGCCTCCAGGAGAGATTTCGTCCTGTTGCTTTAGGTGCATTTCCATTTTTCTCATATACTGGAAATACCAAAACTTTCTACCTTTCCATACTCCATCCTTAGAGTATATGGATTCTTTCTGTTTGTTTGAGTGTTGGGATTTATTGTTTTGGGCTTTTTTTTTTCTTTTTTTTTTTTTTTTTTTTTTTTTTTTTTTTTTGTGGTGATGATGGGGGGGGGTTGGTTTGGTTTGGATTTTTAATTTAATGCTTTCATTTACTATGCTGCTTGTGGATTTCAAAACCTTGCCAGAATGTGTTTTTAAAATTGGTCGCTCCTCTTGGTTGTCACATGTCAGCACAAATCAAAAAACTTGTCAACCATTTTTCCAATAAACAGTTTTAATAAATTCATTGTACAGAGTAAGCACATGTATGTAGTCTGCTTCTGTAAGGCTTGAATAATATGCTTGAATCTTATTTCTAGGAAAAGAGACTGTAGTAGGAACTGTAATATATTCAATTTCACCTGGAGAATAATGTCCTGAGTGTTAAAATACATCAAAAAATTAAATAAGTCCCCTTGAAATGTGAGATGTAGATAACTGTGTACATTCCTCTGTTACAACTTTTGCTTATCCAGTTGCACTCTCTTATGTTTGATTATCAGGTAGAAACACAAATCGAAAAGTATAAAAAGCAGAGGGCAGTTATGATAGCCCACTGGTTCATTATTTATGTAAGAAAATGTAGTCTCTACTGATGTTGTATTTATTGACCTTAAACCCAATTTCAGGAGGCAAAATAAACAATGTCCCTGATGTAAAACATGACAGACTACAGGACTGTTTAATTTTCACAGAATGATTCGGAATGAACTTTCCCACTCTTTGCATGGTTGCCTTGCAGTCTCTAAAAGCACAGTGCTGCATTGTTATCAGAGAAGATAATGCTTTCCACAGAGATGCAGGATAACACCCCTGCTAGGAATTCTCTGCCCCAGGGAGGAGAAAACTAAAGGTGAGCCTACCTGCAGCTTTTGCTTTTGTTTGAAAATAATTATAACATTTAGGCTATTGGTGACATAGCCTCTGGTAATTCCAGCAGGTTACAGCATCTGAGTGTGTTTCACATGTAATACACAGAAGTATTCTGCATATGTTTTTAGTAATTACCATTTTTCCTTCAGCTGTTTTATTACAATGTTCTATTCTATGTAGCCCCAAATTTCTCTGCCTGAATCATGCATCCTCCAAGAAGCTGAGCATACTGCATAATAAAAACAGCCTTGTTTTTGCTCCCACATAGCTACTGAGTCCTTTGGATAAACAAGGGAAGCCCCACAGGAATAGGGGCTGTTCTCTGAGGAGCTGGGGGTGAGCTGCAGCCTTCCTGCCATAGCCTGAGTGCCTGACCCAGGAGACAGAGATGTTTTCTCCCACCACTTGCCTCCTGGTAGCTGTCATGCTTCCACCCACAGCAACATGAGGATAGTCACGTATGTACATGTCAGATGTATGTACACACACACACACATGTATAGGACTAGACCCTCTGCAGCGTTAATCATTGTGTGACATCTGCACTAGAGACTGCAGTTTCACAGTGACTTTAAATCTAAATGTAGGCTGCTACTACAAGATATGATCCAGCTCATCCTCCCTTCCTTGCTCTTGCTCTGCAGAGGCACCAACAGAAGCTCTCACTGGCATGTGGTGAGCTGGCTCCTTGCCCTCCTCTGGCTCACCCATGGCCCAGAAATGCTAATCTTGGCCTAAAGGAAGTCATGGAAATGAGGGATCAGGGATGACATCAATCCCTCTCAGCAGCCTGGGTTAACTTTAACTTTTTGTAAAACTACAGCCTTCAGCAAAGGCAGGGATGAAAAAAATGCAGCAATAACCATCTGATCTGAAATATTTTCACACCTGTGTGTGCTTCTTTCACTTACACAGACTGCATGGAAAGTCATCTCAGTATCCTAGAAAATGACTCTCCAGTTATTGTTTTCCAGTTACTGTTTTAGTGTTGGTGACTCATTTCAAGGAGAACATTCAGCCTGGCCTAAGGGATCGCAAGTTCTCTAATCAGGAAATAGTTAAGATGAAAGCACCCTGCAAGCATCTTGGAGAAGGGAAGGGGGGAAGGAGAGGGAGCATCAACAGGAGTTTTTTATTTATATTCACTTGTACTTCTTGTCCTCTCACAGGGTATATGATTTGTCTCATGCTGGTTTAAAGAGAAGTAGAGGAATACCTTTGGAATTTAAACTCTTAACTATGTCAGAACTACCTTTTGTCCTAACTTTTCCAGGTTTTTTATTATTTGGATGATACATTACAGCTACTCTCTAAATTAAACTGGTACTCCTTGACATGCATCAGATAGATTCCTTAAGAACATGATTTCTTTCCACTTAAATAGAACTCAGCATGATTCGCTCTAAATTTTTAATGAGGATCACCTATTTCCTGTGAAAATTGCATCTTGATGAGATGCTAAGAAGAAAAATAAGGAGGGTCTTAGGACAAGCTCTGCACAGTCTTATTTACTGCCAAGCCTATCAAACCCTGCTTGGTTAAGAGCTCTGGTGTACCCTTCTTGACCAGCTGAAGTTAATTCTACCCGTGCATGGCTGAACTGGTTATGATTCAGCTGCTGAACTGCTTGGCATTTAAATGCTAACAAGAAACAGGGATTTTTGCATTAACATGACTCTTCCAGTCACAGTGGCTCAGCTGATGAAATAAGACTGGTTCAGCTTCCATGCATGGGGAGGAGGGAGAGGGATATCCTTGGCAAGGTATGTCCAAGCCCTGAGAGGTCCGTGTCATTCTGTTGAGATGAGCTGATTGTGAAGGGCCTGTATGGTGTCTCTTCCTTCTGTCTTTTTTCTCCTGCCTGAACCTCTGTAACAATTCAGAACTGACAGGAAGGAGCCAATAACCCATTAGTTCCACTCCACAATTAGGCTTTGTCGAATGTCCGCTTCTTTACAACCTCCTAATTTGTCATATTAGCAAACCTCAGCACAAATTTTTTTTCATGAAAGGATAAGGTTAGCTGAACTACATATATATTGTCACTGCTAATACTTCAGGCAGACACAGGGCTCTTTTTCTGATTGAAATGATGTGCAGTAATATCAGGAGGTGTTGGATTATGTCATGTTTTTCTCCCTGTGCTGTCACTGTTACTCAGTGTTTTAGCAGAACCATAGCAAGTCCAGGCTGAAGGTTGTTCTGGACTCTGAGCACATCATTTGTATCATCCACTTGCAAATCTTTCCCTTTTCATCACTCTGCTTCTCATAAAACTGACTTGTACAACATGGGGGAGGAGTTGGCAAGCCTTCTGCAAGATCTTGGCGTGTGGGAAGGGGTCTCTCAACCTGGAGCAAAGCAGTTTCTTCAGACAGCCACCAGCTGGGATGTTTGCAGCTTTTTTGTCATCTTGTCTCATGCCCAGATGACAAAAAGGTTTATTATTCTAGGCAATTAGGGTGAATGTTCCCCACTTGTTTTCATCTTCGGTATGATAAATTTGGTGATGAAACCCTGAAGAGTTTTTTAATGGTATTTTTTTGCTTATGCAGAGGCTGGAGGCCAGTAACATTATAAAATGTCATCCCTGCCCTCCCTTACTTGTGTTTAAGTAATAGAAATAATTCAAGGTAAAAATAAGTGTTACCGTTCCTGTTGTTGCATTACCTACAGCAAGAATGGGACACCTGCAAGCACTCTAAGGTGGGAGACGTGGCAGCCACGTCTTGGCCAAGGCTGAAGGACTAATGGCAAGCCTTTGCCAGGAAAACAGGCAAACACTTTACTGGGAGTGTTGTCTGGAAGAGATGTCAATAAGTCGCAGGGTCCAAATAACCTTGAGAGGGCCTCATCTAGAGCAGGGTCTTGTGTCCAGCACTGTACTTTAGTGACAGTGTGGACCACAGAAGATATTTCAGGAAAAAACAAAAGGAATATTCAAAAGTTCTGAAGATGCAACCAGTGAGAGGTTGGGGATGGGATATCAGTTGTTTAGCAGAGAGAAAAATGAGGAGAGGCATCATAATAGTCTTCAGGTATGTTAAGGCTGCTATAAAGAGAAAGGCAGTGTGTTCCCCATATCTTCTGTGGACAGAACCAGAGAGAATTGGCTTAAGACTCAGCAAAGGAGATTGCTAATGCATGTTAGGAGCAGTCTTTCTTAGGTTAATGGTTTGGAGGTTGGGTTTGGTTGCCAAGTGAAAGGTTGGACTGATTTCCATAAAGAATGAGATTGTCTCACCTAGGATGAGAATGATGAACAGCATCAATTCCTCAGTGTTACTTTCTTTGATTTCTTTTACAGCCATATTCTTTGATTGAACACAAACTATTTCTGTTGTGTGCATTCACATATTTTTCTAACCCTTTCCCATGCAAAAGATTGATCTTTCCTCATGCTAATGCTTAATGATGAATAAACAAAGTAAACTTAAACGTAGTAAAGGACATTTGTCATGAGGGTAGCTTGGATTTCCTGGCTGCTCTCTTCAGTGACAGTTTCTGTTTCCCCATCTTAAATACAGTATTATGGTCATACAGTAAATAACTAATGAAAAATAGTTTCAACATCTTGGAAGCTTTAAATGCTAAATGCCATTGCTTCACTTACCATATTCATAGTTCTTCTCAAATCTCAGTTTCATGTTCACCCAAAGCTGTTCTTCTATAGAACTTAATATTTGGCATTGCTCTGTTCTTTTTTTTTTCTTTTTTTCTTTTCTTCTTTTATTGTATTGAAATTCAATCCTACAGTCTTAGCAAAACTGACATGTACTTCACCTATTCACCCTTGAAAGCAGCTGCAGGATTGGTTGCTTTGTCACCTCTTCTCAACAGCAATACTTTCCCTTTCTCTCCCTCCCCTTTTGCCTCTCAAATGGCCAGAATTTGAAAACCATCTGCTGTCAGGCTGGGACGTGCTTACTGTTTTCTTTCAGTTTCTAGTTGCTGGCACTTTTTGCTCCCTGGTGAGAGCACATCCTTGTCCTGAGTCAGCTCTGCACCCTGCCTTCTGAGACCCTTGAGGGACATGAGTTGGAGAAGTCTGTCCTCTCAGAGTGGTGTAGAAGTGGTGTGCTTATTAAAGCCTAAGTCTTCAGGAGGAAAATACCAGCTGAGTGTTTGAAGGAGGGAATGTTGGAGAGGCTCTGACTGAGCGGACATCTCCTTCTGGCGTTGCGGTCTGTCCTTCCTCCCCCTGCTTCTGTTGTCTCATCCTGCTTCCTCTGATGGTTGCTTCTTTAGAAGTGGGTTTAATACAAAAAAGGTTTTCTTTGAAGTATTGTGAAATACCATGTCTAAGAAAATATGAGCAGCAAAACCCCAGCTTTCTCTTTCAGCGATCTGCTTAGAGCACAGCACCAATATCTGTGTTTCTCCTCTTCTGGTGTAATATGAAAACTTTCGGTGACTTTTACGGTTCAATTGCTTTTGGCAAACTTCAGTTCTCCATCTTAAACCCACGCACTTGTATAAACATAACTGGCTTCAAGCTGTGTCAAATATAATCACTTAGCTACAAAAACAGAAACACCCAGATATAATTACTAAGATTCCAATTTTTATAAACATTTTAGACTGACAATGAGAATTTGGAGTGACAATCAACACCCTGCTTGCTGGTATTTTTCCCTTTTTGGTTCTTCCATTCATTTTTCCCTATTATCATCCTCTTTCTATTCGCTAAAGGCTGATTTTTCCTGCTCTGAGCCCCACAGAAATATATTCTGCCTAAAATGTGTGTTGAAGAACACACAGAGACACATGACAATGGGAAATACAAAGCAAAAGCTGAAATACAACACCACCATTCCGTCGGGAGAGGACTACTGAATATTAAGTGAAATCCTGAAGTTCTTGTGCTGCTGCCTAAAAGCAGCTTGATATGGGTGGTGAGCATTAAAAACCAAACTATGTTGTGGAAGGAACAGAGTCAGCAAAACAATTCAAAGAATGCATTGGCTTTATGTTTCTGTTTGAGAGTAAATATTTGTTCTACATTACAGTCAAATAGGAAAAAAAAAACCTAGAAAATCATTTAAAAAAATCAGTGTGCTGGCAAAAATAAACCCACAAGTGGTGGGGCAGAAGAGATTGCAGGGTTTATTTTAAAGAGGATCTTGGGATAGTTTTTAGCAACACCTCCCTCCCACACAGTGCTCCAAAGCAATGGATCACTTTTGGCTTTGTTTGAAAGTTAAAAATACTAACAAAAAAACCCAGAAAAAGCACCCTGTGCTTTTTGGAGAACTGACACTAAAAGCATGGAAATGCTTTTCCTTACAAGTGAGGTCAAAACAGCCCTCACTCCCCCCGCACTACCCAAACTTGAACTTTCTGAAAGATTTTTCCTGAAATTCAGAAAACACAGTTGCACTTTGCATGAGCATCACAATCTGTAATAAGAATTCAGCTTGTTTTATATTTGTCTATAATTTCAGCCTTTAGTTTAAACAAAAAAAACCCCAACAACAACTGTGCCAAAGAGAAATACTAAGCCTTGTGTTACCTTCCGTTAAGCTGCAACTCTGGGACTGCTGAGACTCCAGGAAGGGCAGATGAACATGAATTAGCTGCTGGTTCTTTTGCAGCCTTCACTCCTACACTTGCTCAGGTGTTGCCTAGTTTACTTCCCAACCACACTTCCCAAAACCCTCTGAACAGAGCTTGGAGCTGCTTTCAGGGTAGGCAAGGAGCTCAACATGAGGGATAAGGGAGGAGCTGAGTGGGGCCAGTGATGTGGGCTGCTGTTCGTGCTAGGATGAGGCTGAGCTACAGAGGAATTATTCCTCTACCTGTGCATTCCCAGAATTTCCTACATGTGCCTGAAGGCATACAGTGAACCTATGGAGATTTGCTCCCAAAAACTCTTGCAAAGCCCATCTGGAAAGGGAGGAGTTACCTTATGTGCACATGATAGAAATCCCACACCTGAACCAGGTTAGTGTGCTGAGCAGTGCTGCAGATGTTCCTGCAGCAAAAGACATGTTTTATCAGATACTTGGGCATGAATATCATGGTGATGGCTTAGTTGATTATATGGGAGGTATGAACTACTGAATAGCCTGTAAAGATTTGCTAAACTGTAAAACTTACAGAAAACTGAAATCTTCTGAATAAGGTTTAAAAAAAAATACTTGAGGGTCTTTTCTAGCTCTTCGTACAACCTGGGTATAAATTCAATTGTAAGTTACTTTATTGTCTTCTCAAATGATAAAAATGCTCCAAATTTCATAGTAATGCAGCTGAATTGTTGAGAATTCCAAAGGGTTGTTTTCTCTGTGGTCCAATTTGCTCTGTTGACAAAGAGAAAAGCGTGTGGTTAATATTCCTAGAGAAAGTACACACTTTTATTGATGGCACTGCTTTCATTTACTTGGTTTTGGAATACATGGGTTTACTTAGGGAAAATCCAGATGCAGATGATTAGATGAAAGGGAAAACCACCAAAAACAATAGGATGAGACTAAATCTGTGGAGCCACCATAATATATCTGCGTATCTGGATCGCTATTTTCTCATAATGAGTAACAGGACCCGGAAACCCTTTAACATATGTTACATTCACAATGAATCAACCCACGGTTTTACTCATATCCTTTTTTATACTTTTATAAAACAAAATTTGGATCTGGTTCCAGCAATTTAGAAATGTTTTATGGCAGCTGAGTCAAAGAACTTGGCAGGTTTTGCAGTTTGGAAGGCCACTGGAATGTTTTGAAAAAGCCGTGCTAATGTCTTAGTAATAATGAGGTAAGAGTAATAAATTTTTCTTTGTTGCAAGAAGTAGGATTCTAATTTTTATTTGAATAGTTAGGGGATATTCGCTCTCCAGGAGATTCCTGTAGTTTTTGCCTTTCAAATGATAGATACTCTCTAAGGAAGGAAGAGTCCATGGGGAACCTGCTGACTTTTTTCTGTATTTACATGGAGATGGATGGTTTGATATGATATGAAGAGATGGACTGCCCTGTTTTGTTAATAGCTTTGTTTAGATAAACTTGTTTAGAAATAACTGCAGAAATTTGTGGTCTCTTTACTTACAAAATTACAAAAAACTGTTTTAACTACATATTGGTTTTCTAGTATCAAGCTTAGTTTTACAGGGAAGTAACTGAAAGACAATGTAGGATAGAGTTTTTTATGTTTAACATAAGGGTCAAGAAGGTATCTAGTGCTCCCTGGAAATTATGAGAGTGTAATGACATTAAAAAAAAATTCACCCCGCTTTCTTAAATATTTAAATATTAATGTGAACTACCACGTCAAAATGTTTAATGTGGCCTACATGATGTTTTTTGTGTTAAGTTTGCTGCCTAGCAGAATATGTGTCTGTTTTTTGGAAGTAAGCATTAACAATTCCTAACAAACAGGATCTTGTCACTGATGCTGCACTTCTCCAGAAGGACTGAAATGAGGAATGAAAGAACACACAAGTGCAAAGGGATAAGGAACTGGTTTCTTGCTGCCACAGTATTGTGCTAAATATTTTAGGAATATAGCTGGATCTTCTTGTAAATGAGAGTAAAGTAATGAGTAAATGTATAAAAGTTAACAGAATACTACATGGTTAGAATCAGTGTCCTAAAAAGTGTTGGTGTATTTACTCTATTGTGTCTGCTAACATGGCACAGGAGGGCCTATTTGTGCAGGAATTGTTGGATTGTTTTGTTTGTGCAGAAGTTACGCTGTCGGTGCTGTGGGTCTGGTGTCCTTCCTGAGAAGCAGGCTGTGTTAAGTGTTTGATGTGATGGTTTGAAGAGGCACGTTGGCAGTCTGACCACTTCCATCAGTAATCACAGGACTTCAGCATATTGCAACACTTGTGGAAAGAGGGTGTCAATGTGTCACAGTTGTCAGTGACCACAAATAAAGTCAACATAGGCTGTACTGGAAGAACGAGAAGAGCCTGAGACTAAAATGTTGCAATCTAAATTTGCAGCCTCCCCTGTATGATCATTGAAACCACTGGTTCCTGATTTATAGAGGAATGAAGCTTGAAAGCCACCAGGAACTCAGCAGGGTTATCCCATCTTTGCATGAGCTTACAGAGCTGGAGTCACACTCAGTTCTTGTCACTGAGGGTCACTCCTTGGCTACCAGCAGAGAAATGATCCTCCTTTGGCTCTCTTAGACCTTGAGTCTGAACAAAAACCTGGAGATTTTGATTTCCTTCTTAAGTGGTATGTGTCTGATAAAAGACACACCTAGAGTGCAGTTGGGGTTTGATAAACCTTCCCATGTGCTCCTGTGGTTAAAACACACTGGTAACACTGGCCTGCAGAGCAGGTGTCCCATCTGCCAGGGACAGCAGAGGCAGCAGGGACCTGGGTTTTGTGAGCAGAGAATGTGCATGGGCACAACTGTGCAATACAGAGAAGTGGTTTCTCATTTGTGTTTTTTTAAAATTAACAGAACTCTGGAGAAAAACAATGTTTGCCCAACATATTCCTATTTTGTCATAAATTGTTAGCACCTTTAGTCCAGTTATGATGATAAATTATTAATTATTCACCATTTATACTCTTCTGTATCTCCACATGGGATAGGAAGCTTGTTTCTCTCCGGAGCATTAAGAAGGCAATGTCTGGTAATAGCAAGACTTTCATAAATTTGAAGCAAATTAAGTTAGGGAAAACAGAAGAACAAACAATCTTAGACTGTCTATCAGTGTTGAAAGAAAGCTGTATTTACTTCCAAGTTTTTCATTTAAATATATATTAGTAGATCATAATCTCTTCATTTTTTGTTGTATTTCTAGGTGTGATTTTTTCACTTTTGGTGCCATAAAATCTGCAGTTATTTTAACAAGCAGTCACATCATTAACAATCTTTGCAGGTTTTTCATTGTTGCAGTTCATATTTACTAAACAGTTTTTTTTCTCTTAAAGCCATTTACTCATAAATTATTTTCCTGTTTCAAAACAGAATGTGAAATAGTCTGTGTACTTTTTCAGTAGATGCTGATGAAAAAGAAAGGAAAGTTGGGCCACACAGTCACCACTGGCATCTGTTAGGATTATTATCCTGTATAACAGCTTTTTGATTGGCCTTCAAGCCTTTCCTGGACTTTTAAAATTTGACAATTGAGTCAAGCATGTAATTTCAAAGATTATAGTAGAAGTTTGGAATTGGATTACAATTTTATGTGTTTGACTTCATAGCAATTCTAATTTTTAGACTACTCTTTAAATTTATAAATCTACTATTTAGTTCAGACTGATGCCACATAAATGTCTTCTGCCAACCTGGCTAATTTTTTTTCCTTTTCCTCTCTGAATACAAAGATAAGTATTCTGTTAGTGTTCATTTGAAGGGACTCAGTAATTGGATATGTATGTCTACTCATCTTTAGGTTATTAGTTGAAGTCCAGCCAACCTCAAAGTCATTAACATGACTGAGGCTGTTTCTGGCCAGTGTGAAATGAACTGGAAGTTTTACCCAATTATTGATAGTCATCTAGGGTAAAATGCTTTTGCTACAACTGATGCAGAACATACATCTATAGTGGGCATAATTATGTATGTAAATAACAAATAATGTAACTTTCTAGGATGTAAAAAAATTTTTTTACCTAGAAAAATTTTTATCCATATCATGTTTGAGTGAGGTCTGCTAGTGGAGTATCTTTTGGAGTTTTCCCTTACATTATCATGCTGTGCCTGCTGGGCTTTTAGAAATAAGACTTCAGTTTTCATGACCAAGATGTACTTCAGACACGGTAGAATAACCTTCTGTGTAATTACAATGTCTGAGTGTGGATGAGACCTTGAGATGAATGTAGCCTTGATTCAGAATGGAAGGGATGTGAGAAATGAGTCTCTCCTAATTTTAAGATAAACACTAGAGGCAGATGAGATTACATGTGGAAAAACTAACCTGAGCTTCTAGTCCTGCAAGTACTGGTACTGTCTTTGTAGCTATAGTAAAACCTCAGTTCATTTCACACTGTTTTGCAATCCTCTGGGTGTTAGTATAACGAAAATAGTAAAAGTATTGTCAATATGTTATAACTGTCATCACAAGGCTTGTTCTGCAGACATGAGCCTTCTGCAGAAACTTCTCTGTTAATAATTCAGTTAAATGAACTTAAATGTATTAAACTTAAAAACACCCCAGGCATTTGCCATTGTAGAGGCAAAAAATGTAGAATTAAATGTTTTTAGAAATTTAAGCCAGTTAACAGGGTGGAGTCTTTTACAGCCACAGAGCATCTTTCTGGAGCATGGAGGAAAGGCTGAGGGAGCTGGGCCTGTTCAGCCCTGAGGATTCTGAGGGGAATCTTAAAGGTGCCTACAAATATCTTGAGGGCAGGAATTGTGATGATGGAGTCAGGCTCTTTCCAGTGGTGCCCAGAGGCAGGGTAGGGGCAACAGTTACAAACTCAAACACAGGAAGCTCCATCTGAATATAAGGAAAATCTTCTTTACATTGAGGTTGAAAGAAGGCTGAAACAGGTTGTGGTCTCCTTCTCTGGGGATATGCACAACCTGCCTGATGCAACCCTGTGCAGCCTGCTCTAGGTGAAGCTGCTTGAGCAGGGGAGTTGGACTAGATGATCTCCAGAGGTCTCTTTCAACCCCAACCATTCCATGATTCTCTGGCAGAAGGACACAAGTGTCTCATGTCACTTTTCAGGCACTAAGACTAGAGAAGATGGGGAAAACCTTCATGCAGAACATCAAACTGTGCCTCCTTGACTGAGCAGGAGCAGACAGGGTGATTACAAAGAAGAATGGGAGTGAATCTGTCAGTATGTGTCCTGCTGCACTTGGATGAAAGAATGCTTTCCTGCCAGAACATGTATCAGCCTTCTGAGGACCCAAGAGAAGAGCTGATTCTCTGAGTAGCTGAGTCCAGAAGAAGCATTTTCTGAAAAAATTGACTAGTCACATGAATTCAGATAATTATGGCTGTGACTGGTGTATTTTGCTTAGTATCTTGTAGGAGCAAATCTTAACAGCTGGTAAGGATGAAGGTTCCCCAGCTGTCATCTACACTGCAGCAAGTCTCCCTCAAAACATCTCAGATCTAATTCTATTACTGTTTTGAAACTATGCTTTTCACTTTGAGAAATCTTTTTTTTTCCCCTGTATTTTCCCGAGCAACTTCATCACTGACAAAAAAAGCCCCCAAGCACTGGCCCTGTAGCACAAAGGGTGGTTCCAAGGCGTGGCTGTGTCTTTGTGCATGAAGTGCTCAGAAGGATCTGTAGGAGAGAGGCTCAGCTTCCAGCAGAGTTGTTTTGTGCCTCAGGAAATGCAACCTCTACCAGCATCAGGTCTGTAGCTCCAAGAGACAGTGGCCTAACATAAAACTACTAGGAGGAAGTATTTAATGAAATCTAGAAGTCACTGCCATGAAGACAGCTCTTAATTTTCTATATCTTAATGTTAGCAAAGCATTCTCTTAAAATAAGTGCCTTGTTGAACATATAAATGGATTTTGTGATTAAGCTATCGAAAGATGGCATTTTTGACCTCAGAGTAAGACATTAGCAAGAAGAACAAAAAGCAGTTGGAAATTGAGTTGCTCCAGAGTAATTTTAAAATTAAAGTCAGCAGCCCTGAAGATTACAGCACCTGACTGGATTGTTTTACCAGGGACTGGGTTGGATTCATGATGAATGCACCAGATCTAACAGTTGTGCATCTACAGGGTGAGATGATTCTTACTCAAGGAAAAGGAATCCTTCCTTTTGCACTCAGTCGAGATGCACTGCACTGCTGAGTCTAGTCCTTGATGGAGGGGAAAGCCAGAAACCCACAGCAGAAAGTGGGGACAGAGCCCATCCTTTCCCAACAACCCACAATCACACTGGGGTAGGAGCAAGGAATTGCATTTCTAGCCAGATGTGTGAGAGGAAAAGGATTCAAGTTAACTTTTGTGTTTGCTATAGGTTCTGCAGGTCTGTTCAGAGTGACATTTCCCACATGCCTGTAAGCAAGAAGGCGTTTTAGGACTGTTTCTTTTATTGCAATTGTCTCTGATGTAATGGGGATTTTTTTTCATATGAAACCATATAAAAGTAGTACATTGACACTGTGTCCAAATTGATGTTTTTGTATTATTTAGAAAATGTTCCAGGCCAAAGGCAAAATGCCCCAAATTAGCTTAGAAAAAATATAACTCAAAGAAAAAATTGTCCCCTGGATAAAATCCAACTCTGGAAACACAGAGAATTAGATTATCTTCCTAACTGGCACCAGTTCCTGCGCAGCATTTGGCAGATTACTTAGGTCAGATTTTAGCTGTAGTGTTTATGATTAAGTGGAAAGGCTCTGGTTTCCAAGCAGGTTAATATATAATGATATTTTAACTGATAATAGGGGCCAGTTCTCAAAAGTGCTTAAAACTTTGAACTTTTGGGGATTTTTAAAAATAATCAACAGAATTCATGTTTAGGAAAGTATGTGAAATAATGATGTAAAGACACAGACTGAAGTGTCTTTCTATTTACAAAATTACTTTAGGGAATTCTAATGCCAAAAATTAAGAGGTATTTGAAAAGAATGAAATGCGTGGCTCTTAAAAAGGCACAAAACAGACTAAAATAAGAGCAGAGTGTTCATTTTTTGCCCTTCAAAAAATAAATAATTTGTGTTCATCATATATACTACAATTGAGAAGGTAGCACAAGTTACAAAAGATTTTATTTACGTTGTTTTGAATACAATTGGAATTTATTTCTGCTTCAGAACAAAAGTTTAGAGGAGAAAAAAAGAAGTTTCCTATGACAGATGATTTTAATTTACTTCTAATAAATCTGACTTGTAGTATACTCATTCTTCTGAGCTCTTATTGGAAACTGCCTGAGCAGAAAGTTCGTTTTTCCTGAAAAGTCACACTTCCTCCTGGATGTGAGTAATAATGTGTATGTTTATTTAGTAATTTATTTTTTTTTAAACTAAATAAAAGACCTCTCCAAATACACAAGGCTGCCAAGAAGTGGATATTTGCTGGTAATTTTCATGGTACATTTCCAGAGCATCTTTTCTAACATATAACACTGTGTTATTCTTAGGTGTAATTCAATGTTCTTTTGCTTTTAAAGCATTAAAAAGTGGCTCTGAAGCACTGGCTATAAATGAGAGGACCTTCTGACTCTATCTCAGTACCTCAGGTTGGTGGGGCATTTATATTTTGTCTTGATAGAAGGCTTCTGAACAGGTCTTTGGGTCTCAGAGAGCATCTCTCACCACCCTGTGTGTTATTTGTGCTTGTCACATTGCTGATCTCACCTCTTGGTGCAGCAATTTCTCATGGTTTTGAGGAGAAGAGAGGTGAATGGTTGAGGAGGTGCAGAAGAGCACTGGATCTTCACAGCATTTTATTCTTGCTGAGGAAATGGCCATTTAACCCTTCACAACCTCTTCCTTCTAGTAGGAGTACCCCAAGATGTAACTCCATCAGAGCAGACCCTTGGCAGTGATATCTGTGTGTTCTTATAAACTGCCTTTCACTGGAGGCTCTCACAACTGCTCAGTTAACAGGAGTGTGATGTTACAAACCGGGAAACTTCACAGTTCTGGGATGGGAGCTCTTTTGCTTCCACCCTCCTTCCTGCCATGGTCAAGCTGGTGGCTCTGGCACACAGTTCAGCATCTTTCTGTGAAAAGCTCAGCTGGACAGCTGTACTCCCACCAGGCTACTACATTAATTTTCATCAAAATTATACTTTACCTGCTTTAATGTACCTAAATCCTACTATAAAGGAGTCTTCTGTTTTCAGGAATACAGCATATTCTTGTACAATGCCAAAATAAATAGGAGGTAGGAGACAGGGATGAAACAGAGCTAATGAGGATTTTCTGCTGAGTGAATGTTTGGACTGTAAACTCTACAGGGGTTTGGGCTGTGTATACACACTTGTGTTCTGAGGAGGCTGATCTCACTACCAGTGTCCAACAATAAATAAGGTTTTGCAAAGAGAATAAATAAAATTTTGAGAAGACAGATAAGGCTGCAGCCTGTCCAAAGCCAAAAGGCAGCAGAGAGGTTCATTATGAGGTGCTGAACCTATAAGGAAACATGAAGAGGTAATGCCCTTGGAAAATGTGTGTAAATTAGAAAAAAATTTCAATTTCAAGTGAAACCCAAAATAATAAGCAAATACACTATGACCCAGACTATTCTGTGAACTCAGCTTTGCCCTTGACTTTTCTGCTCATTCACTGGCGCCAAGAGATGCTCCAGTGTAGGGGCAGAAACAGGGACAATTTGTGATGATGGAATCAGATATTGCTAAGATCCTGCCAAAGCAGATGCAGCCCTTTTGCCCTGTGTTCCCATGTCTGGGTGCACTGTTTCCAGAGATCCAGCTTTTCTAACAAATGGACACAAAGTACTTGCCTCACCCCATCGTTTTGGTCACCTTGGCATAACCAGATTTCTGGGAAGTTTCTTATTAACTCCTGAGAAACAGATAATCTGTCTTGCTTTTGTCCTACCCCTTGGACAGAATTAAAGATACTTTCTTTGCATCCTTGCTGATATTTTATATTTATACTTTTCACTTGCATTTTTCAAGTTTCTACCACTTGTATTGCTTCAGTCTTTTTCTTTGAATTGTGTTTACTCTCTTTAAAGTTATGTTACTTAGTGTCATGTTGTTTAAGTGGTAAAGACTAGAAGAAGATACATACTTACTTGTTCATTTGGAAAAACTTCACCATTACTTAGACTGTATAGGAGATTAAACCCTGCCAAGGTACCAGTGACCTGTCCTGGGTCCTTTACTCAAAGGAATATACTGTAAATTAGGATAAATAACAGTTCCTTATTGTCTTATGCAGGGAATGTTAGAAATGACTGAACAAATAAGACAGGTTAGATTGCTTGCTGGCAGACCTTTGGGATCATACTCTTCTTAGCTACTTTTGCAGCACTTTTTCTTCTTGTCACACTTTCAGATTTCTGTAGCTGCAAAACCCCTAAACAGTTAGATGGCATATGCAAGAATTCTTATGTTGCTTTCATGTATGTGTTTAAAAAAAAATAAACAGTATTATTTTTATCTCTAATGACATGGAGATAAAAAGCCCCAGAGGAGATATCATTCACTTCATCATCTCTTGGGTCCATGAAGAACCAGAAGCATGTCTGCTTCGTCCTCTGGTATCTGTCTTTCAGTCCTCTAATTTTGGAGAAGCAGAGGTGTTGGGGCTCAGTGCATTATCTGTCTGCTTCCTAGGCTTTCCATACAGGCTTTGTAGCCAGGATTGTTTATTCTCCAAATAGTTTTCTGAGATGGTATTGAAGCTTCCTGAGGCAAAGCTGTTGCCCTGGTGTGTGGCTGAGGCTTCTCTAGCTTACACTGGAAAAGGGGCCCATCTCTATCTTACACGCCAGGTGGTGTTTGCTGTGGTGGTCCTCAGCTGCAAACCAGAACATATGGGGCTTGCAAGACACAATGTTGTTTTCCAAAGTTGAGCTATATTCTGAAAAATGCCATCTGACTGTGATGA
Source organism: Drymodes brunneopygia (assembly GCA_013400955.1). Taxonomy (NCBI): domain Eukaryota; kingdom Metazoa; phylum Chordata; class Aves; order Passeriformes; family Petroicidae; genus Drymodes; species Drymodes brunneopygia. The sequence goes on from VZTZ01046193.1 coordinate 33,337, forward strand.
TTGCCAAAGAGCAGTGTTTTTAAGGCACCGTTGCTGAACCTAAAATTTATGTCAAGAGCTCAATGAACCCTTTTCTTTTAGCTTTTAATTTGAAGCTCTGCTGACAGCACTGCTCCATTGATCTGCTCCATGGATCACTGAACTGTGGCCTCACAGAGCAGGCTTTGGGAAACTGTTACCAGAGCTCGAAAGAGTGATATTATTAGCTCACGATTTGCTACACTTAAGCAGTGCTCCCAAAGGAACAGGGTACTGGACTGAATTTTCGGAGTTCTGAATTCATCTCTGTTTTTGCCATTTATTTTTGTAGTGGCCTTGGGCAATTGCTTTTCTCCACAGTCACTTAGTTGTTGCTCTTTTTACCTTAGAGAAAGATAATTGGTAAAAGACTTGATGAGACAATGGAGAAAGAGCAATCCACAAGTTCCACTTAGATGTCTGAAACTGGGCTTTTATGCCTTGTGTTTTTTATCCATAAAGGGAAGATACCAACACTCAAACCTGAAGCCTCCTAGGCTGGGAGACTTAATGAATATTCATGCAGTGCTCTGAAGAGTAAGTGCCTAAGAATTTTCCAAATAATAATTACACCTGCTGACTTCTATTCCAAGCCCCCTTCCACCCTTGCTTTTTCTTTATTTCAACATATAGTCTCTCAGTGCTGTGGAAGTGAGACCATTGGAATTTTATAATGAACATTTCAGAACTGTGCATGCAGTTTGCTTGAATATGATGATAATTCTCACCTATCATTTTATTTCTCCATGTTCTTCTTGTTTCAGGCTTTTAGGATGAGCTGTTATAGTGGGGTACAGTTTCACTGTAGCCTATGATATAATTTTTTGCTAGTGTCATTGTGTCAGAGAGTGACACTAGCCACTTATGGCCAGGCTGTGCCCTGTGCAGCTACCAGTGGGGGAGATGTATTGGCATGGTTGAGTATTTTTATTCTGAGGCATTTATTCTTTCTCAGTATGAGAGGTTAAAAAATGAAACCTGAGTAGTTTTAATTAATCCATGCTGCAGATAATCTCTGGTTTGGCTTGCAATCCAGTCCTCTTCCTCCCTACTCCTGGCCCTAGGTAATCCATTTGCCTGTAGGCTAGTGCAAGCCAGGAATGTAGCTCTGGGCCCCAAGGTGACCTGTGATTGTCCTTCCAGGCCAGACTCCTTGGGTTGGGGAGATTGGGTGTCCCTCTGAGTCTGCACCTCCTGCTTGGCAGTGGCTCAGCATCCTTCTGCTCCATGTCAGGATAATGAGGTGAGGGGCCCCGGGGGCCGAGATTGCTGCCAGGATGGCTGTCAGCCCCTGACTGCTCGCCAGCCATCTGAGCAAGTTTGGCATTGTAGATCGAGGAGAGGCTGGAAACTAGAAAGTCATGAATGCTTACATGGTTCTGCCATCATCATCATCATCATCGTTATTATTATTTATTAATATCTGCACATCTGGTCAGGCCATGCTGTGGCTTGTGCAGAGGCAGCTCCTGCCAGTGGGATCTGCCTCCATTCACAGGGCTGGGACAGTCCTGCAAAGTCAGGGAAACCTCCACAGTGGTGTAGAAACTTCTTTAAAAAACTGAATGTTAATAAAGTTAGTAGTAGCATAATAGTAAATTCTATATAGTTTAAGCAATTTTTAAAAATAATTCTCTAATGCAAATATCTAACGATTTACTATATATAGGAGTTTAGCCTTTTTTTAAGATTAACAAAACATTTCTCTTCTTCAGCAGGTCCATAAGATCCTTCCACTGTATTCAGTTCACATGATTTAGATCCACATTTTCATTACAAAGCCAAAGACAAAAATAGACAACACTGTCAAAAAAGGATAAAATTAGTCACATTATCTTGAGAGGGCCACAGCTTGATTTGGATTTTCAGATGTGCTAAGAGTTAGATTATCTCAGCAGCCACTGACACTGGGAGAACTTTACCATTAATGGGAATCATTAGACAAAGGATTTTTGGATCTGAGATTTCACCTCAAACATTCAGTGTTGCACATTCCACATGCATATATTTGGTCTGTAGGACTAATTTAGTGTTATAGCACAGCAATTAGAGTGACACCAAATTTGTGGATTTAGAGAGCTGCAGGACATGAATTTTTTCCCATTTTTCACTGGTGTCCCCATGAGTGAAATACCAGGGTGTGCACAGAACTGCCCCAGCATGCACTGTGGTTGGGACACTATTGATATGTCCTGTCACTGCTTGTGATATGTCAGGAAATAGGACACAGAGGACCACATGATTCTTTCATTATCCCAGTATTGCCTGATCCTAGGATAAAAGGAATTTCAGAATGACCTGAGTTTGTGACTAGAGCCCTACAAGCCTCATGGAGCATTAATTTAGGTACAAGTATGTCTATGGTCATGTTCCACCATAAAGTTACTTCAGCAATGGGTATTGCTCTTAAAAACTGTATCAGACCCCTGCTTCAGTCCATCCTGTGGCTGCACAAGCACACGTGCCAGCCCAAAGAAGCAGAAATGACAGCCTGGGTTTGGGGAAGGCTGTGGTTTGGGAAAGGTGCCCATGGCTGCCTCTTTTGGTAGCAGTGCCAAGTTATCCTGCATGGCGGTCTTTGTGGTACTGAGCCTGCCTCAGTTTCCCATCTGTAAACCACAGAGAGCACTGCTTTGTAACCCAAAGGGATGGTAGAAAAATGGAGGAGTTTGCAGTGCCTTGAGAACGAACAGAGTTTTCTAAAAGTTAGGAGATACTTGCTCTCCTGTTTCTCTCACTTGAAAAATTGCAATGGCTTTTTTTAGAATCCATGCCTTCATCATAAATTATTTCTTGATTTAGCTATTAGTCAGTTTTCATCACTTTGCCATCTGGAATGAAAAGAAAGTATAAGCTGATTTTGCCTTTCTTCATATTTCTCTTAAGGAAAATTGTGATTAAAAAAAAGTATAATGATGAGAAAACAGACTAAAGAAGCAAAGAAGACAAAAAGCCTTACCCCAAGCACACATTTACATCTTTCCTATTAAAAAGCTATTTAACTGAGACAAATCTTTCTGTTTTTCTTCAAGGAATGCTGTAAAGGTTCATGGACTGTGAATGACCCATCTTTCTCTTGTTTTTTTTCTTACATTCCTACCTTCTCATTAGGACCACCTGGCCTTTTTGAAGGACCTTTCTGCCATTCTCAACTGCTCCAAAACAGGAGCTTGTTTAAATAGTTTCTATTTTCCTACTGGTCTTCTCTGCCTTTTGCCACTTATCTGTCCATTTCTTGCTTCTAGAGGTGAACGAGGTCACCCAGCATTATTTTATTGCCGATGTATATATCTGTCCTGAGCCCCTGCAGATATGGGGGCAGATTTAGAAAGGACTAGGACATGATGGAGAATTTTATCCTTTCTAATGTTTTTAGGGTTTGGGTTTTTTTTTGTTTTTGTTTTAGTTTTAGAAGTTGTATTAGCTATAGCCATGGTTCTCAAACTGTAGCTTAAGAAAAAAGTGGTTGCAAACGTTCGTCTTAGCAGTTTCTTCTCTTTGTTTTCAAAGTGCATTGAACAGGAGGGAAATGTTTTGGGCTTTGCTTTTTTGTATATACATACATTTTGCTAGAATTCCCCTAAAACCTGCTGAATGGATTTATGTATAGGGAATGCCTCTTTGAGACTTTCTCTGGATTAAAGATTTGTATGAGATTTGTAACCTCAATATATATGCTTGATTCTTCTCACATTTCTGCTTTTCTTCATGCAGTGCAAATCAGATGCAAATAGGAAACTATTAGGAATAAATGATCAAGATGATAAAATGCAGTTCCACTTGTTTCCTTAACAGCCATGAACAGCCCCTAGAAATTGGCCTGGGAGGTGTAATTTATTCAAGCAAGACCAGTCCTGGGTTTTCTGTACCTTTGCTTGTGAAAGACCTTCTTATGTTCTTTGAAAGAGATGTGCACTTTATTAATTTACTTTTAAACTCTGATGAAAGTGTATGGGTGAAGAAGGAAAAAGTAAAGGAGCACAGACTGGGAGGAAGATTCAGTCCAATTTGTTTCAGGGTCTACAGTTTGGTCTCTCTTGATGGAGGACAGATGCTGTCAGATTAGAGGCCACTGTCGCCCCATTTGAGTTGCACAAAGGGTTGCATGTGTAGCCTAATAATGATCTAAGGAGGACAGATGTAGCATTAGCTTCTGGTTGAAGCAGCCACTGTATTAATTTCCAAGTGAGCAGCAGCAGCAGCAGATGGTGAGATGAGGCAGGGATGCTTTTATCCCTGCGCAGTGGCCGTGGGGGCGCTGGGCGGAGCGGGCAGGGCCCCGCCGCTCCCCGGCCGGTCCGTCCCAGCCCGGCTGCGAGCGATCCTCACGGGCTCAGCTGCCAGACACGGGGCTGACACGGCTGGCTTGTGCTGTGATGCAATGGGATAACTTCCGTGGAGAGTCAGCACATTTTTGATAATAACTGAGACCAACAGATGCATCAGTCTGTGGTTTCCTAGTTAGATTATGAGTCTGTGAAAAACAAAGCGCATAAACTCAGGAAAATGTGCAAACTTGCTTGAAACTCTAATCGTTGCTATTTTGCTTTTTTTTTTTGAGGAAGGGTGCTGAGGTTTTGCCTTTGAGATGTCAGTGGGAGGACATTTGGCAGTGCATATCCTTTGTTACTCAGGAATACGGGAAAAGCTGGGGAGCACCTTTTGGCAAATGTGGTTAAACAAACCATCCAGGATCTCATGCAGCTATTCAAAGCATTGAATCGATGGCACGCCCAACCCTTGGTGAAGCTCATGTTGATCAGGACATTCCCTCAGCTGTGACAGAAGTCTGGTGAGGACAAATGGACATGCACTGAGCCTCTTTGTCATAAAAAGTGGCTTTCCTGCCCGAGTGATACTGCTGAAGTGTGCTCAGAGGTAATTCGTGCTCACTGTGTAATTTGAATGTAGGCTTTTGTTCTGAACCCAGTGCTTCATTTTTATCTTTATGGTATCTGTCAGCTGACACAAGTGGGCAGTCATGGAGAGAATATACTGAGGATGTAGTGCTTTTCTCCTTCTCTCCTGTGGCCTGACAGCAAGTTTTCAAATGCTGTAACAGTGAGGAGCTGATGTTGCTTGTGCTGTTCAGTCCCATGCACTGGGCAGCACTTTTTACAAACGATAAATTATCTCCTTGACCTGAAGAAATGCAGCCTGACTCAGAGTGATTGTGAGCCACTGGTAATGGTAGCATTTTGGACATGTGTCCTCAGAGCTTAGAAATATTCTTGGAATATGGAATAATAATTTTATTTTTTGTAAATACCGCCTCTCTGTTGGAAAGAGCCAGGTGTGAGGGGGAGGACATAGCTGGCACAGCTGGCCAGGCAGTGCCCATCCTGGTGCCAGGATATGTTCTGGCAGCTGCCCTGGTCTCCCATCCTCAGAGCTGCATTCTCCCGCTGCTGGCAGGAGGAACAGACATCTGACTGTCTGCTTTGCTGCTTTTGCATAGGAATGAAGTTGGTGCCTTTTAGATGTTAATAACTAAAACACTTTCTTTTTTGTCTCTCTGAACTCATCCTGCTGCTTTGGTTAGTGAAACTGATCAGAAGGATTGGGAGGGTTTTTTACCATGGGAAAACATTTGCAGGATCTGACCCAAAGGTAGATAAAAAAACCAGCTGCATGACGAGACATGGCGCAACTGCTGGTCAAGGGGGAATGTGAGGATTATTGCTGAAGGGAACGCAGAAATAAAGAGGGATTTCATGGGAGAGAGGGAGGCTGCTTGCCAGGGAAAAGGGAGGCTGTTCCAAACATGTGGGGCAGCGTGACCAGATGTAAAAAAACTAGATAATGTCCAGAAAACAGAAAATGATGCAAAGGGAGTGTAAGCCATGGAGGTAAATTTTCCCTGGGATCTTTTAGGTAAGTCTGTGTAGCACAGTCTGTATTCCAAAGAGGTGTGAGGCTGATAGAATAGTGGAGGAAAAGTGGCTGCAACAGCCTGAGAGAGAGTTGTTGACAGCAGTTTATTACTGTTTCTTAAACATATGTGTTCTGGTTTCATGATGAATTCAGAGCACATCCATAATTAAAATGAAATCTCTGTAAAATACAGGTATTTGCTGCATGTCCAAGGTTGCAGTGAATTAGTTGGGCATCAGTGAAACTATGCAAAGTACGCCAGATAAAGACTCGAAGTTTTGAATAAGTTTTTTTTTTTTTTTGTGAGGAGAAATAATTATTTATTTATTTTGTATCTTCTGAATATGCCTTGTTTTCTGGCTGATCAGTACTTGCAGATGAAAATCACCATCTGTCAATATTGTAGATATTGAAAATAATTCAGCTTTCCAGTTAGTGTATTTCAAATGGTACATTGGTGACATGGTGACAACTTCTTACATGAGATTTGTGGGGTCTAAATCCAGTCACAAAAATTGTGCCAGAGCATTTGTGCTCCTCTCTTCAGCAGGCTCAGTTTCAGGTCCCATCACAGTAGTATTGCCCATGTCCTGTCAGGGTGGTGAGCCTCTCATGGCGTGCTGCTGCCATTATTTAAAACTCTCACTGTCACTTCCAGCATTCCATGCTAGAATATTTAAATGATGAGGTTTCTGTATATTTTTAAAGATGGGAAAATGAGATTTTAGCTGGAGTGGCAAAATTTCAGTTGACTTTTCGGACCAACTTAGTATATTCTTTAGCACCTTTTCTAACAAATATGTGAAAGTGCACTTGTTTGACTTCTGATTCTCCTGTTGTAAGAAAAAATAACTTAGTTTCAGGGACCTAGGTTTTCATAGTTTTCTGAAATGTACTTTCTGACTTCATCTTCTTTTAGACAGCAAGTGTAAGTTTTGGTCACTTATTAACACATGGAGACAAAAAAGGGGCCTTGAAGGTTGCTCTGTGGGGCTCCATTAGCAAGTGTGGATCCCACTCTTGGCTGATCTCTTCCCTGTGGTCAGGGTGTTTGCTGTTGCCCTCCCTTTGTGGCAGCCCCTGTCAAAGCCCAGAGGCCTCTGGATCAAATCCAGGCTTCCAGCACTCTCTGCTGCAGAAGTGTGCTGAGTGAAAGAACTGAAAGGAATAACTTGCCTCAGGCTGGCTGAGCTCAAATTTTTTTTAATGTATTTTCAGAAACTATAAAATTAAAAGTTTATTTAATTTTCCTGTCTTCATGGTAATTGTGAAGAAGATCCAGAAGGAGAAGAAATCAGAGCGACATTGATGTATTTCAGAGAATTGACTTGAGGAGCAGAGGGAATTGAATTCCCCATTTTAAAATTACAGCTTTGCTTCTTTATCACAGCTAGCTGAATCCACTGTTGAAAGGCATATATCGCTGTTTTCGATAGAGAATATATTTCTTGCATTTATGGATCATGTGTGTCATCTGTATCAATGTGCACATCTATTAATAGAAATTTTCAAAAGCCTGACAGAAAAAGCAGAACATGCTTCTCTCCTTGGGGAAAGCATCAGACAATAATCAATGTATGGCAGAAGTTACTCATTGCATAATGAACCCAGCAGTGAGAAGTGTCATAGAAAAAAGTGTTATACGACAGAAAAAAAGGGGTTTTTTTATATCTTCACGTACAAATGTGATGACTTCTTGATCTATTCTTATAAAATGCAATATTATCTCATTTCTGACTCTAATTTAGCTGCACACTGGAAGTCTTGAACTCCAGAATCACAAAGTGAAAAGTGTTCTTCAGTTGTACTGCTCATATGGATGACATGATCAGACTCCAGACTTGAACAATTTTTAAGTTTGCTATTTGACATGGATAATAAAATTGTGTTGTTCAGTACAAAATTACCAAAATATAATGTGCAGTTCCTACCATTGCCATATTTGTATTTCTTTGTCATTGTTTTGCTATTCTGTTTCTCCATTCCGTTAACTTCTTAATTTAGTGTCTCACATTTCTTCTGGATATATAATTATTTATAACTTTGAAAGAAAGTATACCCTAAAAAGGGATCTGTGTTCAGCTGAGGACCTGCGTGAAGAATTCCCGAGGGGCTCTGCAGTGCTTTGCTTTGCATTTCCTGCCACAGGTCACTTCTTTCTGTGTGTCTGAGCCCCATTGCCCCTGGGATTTGGAGACAGGCACAGCCTTTCACCTCCTTCCACAGATTTTCTGTCTTCTTCATCAGTGAGCTGCTTTTCTTTAGTGGAATCAGAGCCCATTCATTAATTCTGTAGTGGCTGCTTATCTTCTGTGGTTTGGAGAAAGGGAGGAGGTGAGATAATGCAGGAGCCAGCAGACAGGACCTGGAATGTCTTCTGCTGATGGGATGATGTCAGCTGATACTTTTGGAGATGGTTAAACACAAGAATTTTCAATTTTCTGCTGTAGAAGGGTAATGGGAGTCCAAAAAGAAAACTCAACCTGAGAGCCCACAGAGAGCACAGAGGCAGGAGGGTGATACTCAGCCTGCGGGGCATCCAGTGAGGGGGAAATCCATGTTCATGTGCTTTACAAAGTATATTACATTTATTTTGGGAACAAAAGAAATCTCATAGAGAAAACATACTTTTATCTAAAGTATTGAACAGCTTTATAAAGTCCACTGTAAGTTTATTTAGTTATCAGCATTTTTTTTTCTTTTTGACTAGCATATTATAAGTTCATGTAGATAATTGGTACTGAAATAAAATAAATGCCTTTAACACTAACTACTTTTTCTTCTTTTTCTTCTTTTTTGGTTCTTCTTTTGTTTTGTCTTTCTTTTATCTTTTTTCAATTCCCCTTTCATTTTTTCCTTCTCTGTTTTATTTTTCGTTTTTTTTTTTTTCCTATGAGTCTGTGAACTTGCTTAAAAGCAGACATTCCTCTCCAAAGTGTGTGGCATTGCTTAAACACTGCTCTGTACTTTAAAAAATAAACGCTTTATCCATGCACCCTATGCTAATGGATTACACCCCAGCATTGCTGTCACTCATTGCATAGCTGTAGGATCCGCTGATGGAACAGGATTTTTGGCAGCTTCTTTCTTGTTCAAAAATTTCCACCTCTTGTTTTATCACCCAGGTATTGTAACAGTACCATTTGGAGCTCTGATAGCTTTTTGGGAAGGCTGGTTTTGTAAAAGCCAATTCCTTGAGAACTAAAGCAGAGGGAAGGAGGAAAAAGAGGAATACATGTGGGTTGTGGCTGAGGTGATCCCTTGCCATTCATCGAGGCTAATCATCAATATGCATGAGACAGGAGGGGTTTTTAGTAGATGCCGTTTTGCCTCTCTTGCCCCAAGCTGTCTGGAGAGAGGCTTTGTGACAGACTGGGGAGTGCCAAATTTTAAACAAAAGATTATTGTTGCCAGTTTTTAGAGAGGTGTAATTATTTTTATGCTAAAACACTCTAATGGAAATCCTTATATATGTTTTACTTGCTTCAAACTAGTATGAAGGGCTTCGTTTACTATTTAGGTTTCACCCCTTTTTAACACACTACCATTCTTTCCTCTAATGCCATGTATCCCCAAGCTGATCATGTTCACTTTCTGAAGCAGGATTTAGCATATTTATCTGACAGAATCCATCACACCTTGTACATTATGGTTCTCAGGGCAGCAGAGAAGGGCAAATGCAACCAAGACAAAACTTATCAAGTGAGAACTCTTGTCACAAGGTGTTCCTCAAGCAGCAAACCTTTTCATTTCTCAGGGGAGGGGATTTCAATGAAATTTTCAAGTATGTCAACTAGCTTCTGGTAGCATATTGAAAAAGTTGAAAATTCTTCCTTACTGCTAAATATGCTCTCACTGCCTGCTTTCAGACTTTGTGTGCTTCTGTGTGAAATTTTTTTCCTGGAAAATGATAAAATAGTCATGAAAGGAGCTTCTTTATTAATTGCTGGATGCAGGATATTTCTTACTCCATTATAGGATTGAGTGGAAGTGAGTCAAAGTGATTCTGTTTTTCTTCATAAAGATTTTTTTATTTTTATATCTTCATAGAGATATTTATAAAATACAGCCATGTTTTCCTCAGCAGTAGTCTGTTATGAGCTTTTTAATAAAATTTTCAAATTACATTATCCTAAACTAAGGAAGGTGACACTATTTCAAGATAAATGGGTATAAACATGAAGTTCACATTCTGCTTTTTATTTTAAATGAGATCATATGTCTGGTTTCTACAGTGTTGCTTGTGTACTCAAATACCAGTGTGGTTTTTTTGAAAGATTGGGAGAGTCTCTATGTTTCAGGAAGTTTTTATATATATGTTCAAGATTGGCCTCAATATTACCCATTAATCCAATGAAATTTGTTTGGGGAAGTCAAGTGGGATCACCCTCCCCATGAAACTAGGGCTCAAAATGCTGACATAGATTTTTTGCTTTCCTGGAAGATGTACTTCAGGTAAATACACATCTCTCCACAAACAGAGGGGTAGCAAGGTGAAAATCTCTGTACTGTACAGTAAGTCAGATTAGGTGATTTATTGTGGTGGGTCTCTTTTCTAGCCTTCAACATCTGCAAATGACAAGCTAAACAGAGAACAGAAAACGTAGGCACTGAGAAATTTGATTCAGCAATGTTATCAACAGGATCTTCTAAAAAAATGGAAGCTCAATTTAAATTAATATTTCTACGATAGATTTGTATACTCATGTGTTTTTATAAATGCATTTATAATAGATATGTAAGCTTGGAAGTGAAGTTGCTTTGTGTGGGAGGTTTGTGCTGTATGGACAAGGCAATAAATATCCTTCCTGTCCTCCTTCCTGGACTTGCATTTCTTTTTCTTTAAGAGTTCATCAGTGTATATTAGTCAGCCGAAAAACACTTTCAGGTCATTTGTGTTGTTGAAAAGTTAAGAAATACTGTAATTGCTAGGGCTGACAAAAACCAATCTGACCATTTTTCTAATGAGCTCATCCTTGTCATTTCTTCTGGTTTAAGCAACCTTGAAATCATGTGTGTGATATAGCACCACCCCTACGATTTTTTTCTAATCAACTGGAAGTGAAAACTATATTCTTTTAAAAAATGGTTATAGACTGGTACCCGTAAACATAGATTTGGAATAATTGCATCATCATGCATTTTCAGTTCCAGCTGGTTTTAGTTCTGGTTTGGAACAAACTCTGCAGTGTGATGTAATTGCCTTCCTCTGATTATTTTTACCTTGGTGTATTCTGTTGCTGGCTTGTGCATATAGTTTTTATGTGCTGCCATCTGAAAAACTTTAAAACTCCTGAGAGCCGGTCTTGGAAACCCTCCTGGATTTATCATTGTTTTTTTATTTGTGCATGGCAATTACAGCAGCCCATTAGGGGCCCATAATTCCTATTGAGCATAGAGTGGACATCTCATCATTTAATGTGGAATGTGATTTTACTCCTCAGTCAAGCTAAAATCAGCTTACTGTTGTGATTACCATCCCTGGGCCCCACCCTGCCTTTCACCACCTGCCACTTACCAGTAATTCCTTTGGCAATGAGAATGCAGCCAAAACTGTCAAATAAATTGGCCCTTTTTTGAGAGCCTTCTTCTGATTATTATTCTTTCTTTGTGGTGATGTCAGGTTTCCAAGGGTAGTCTCTCACTGGAGGAGTATGTTTTTCTTTGGGACTTGCATCACCCACTCCTTTTGAGTCTCCGTTTAAGAAATAATGATTACTTACTGAAAATATGTAGATGTTCTGTTATTCAGTTACTTTTTTTTTTTTGTGAGCACATCATCACATTTCTAGGAAGGAGAAAATAAGATTCTTTAATCCAGATAATCAGCCAAGGATAGACAACAGGGAAACTTGTTTTTTCCCCAGTACATACAAGTTTATTTGCTGCCATATTGGAAAAAAGAGTTTTCAGTACTTTATTTCAATACACTCCATGGCAGTATTTCTGCTCTTTCCTTAAGCAGCAAAAGTACTAACAGAGGAAAGTATGCTTTTAAAATATGTGGCAAGAGTGGTTTTTTGCTAGCTGGGAACAGTGTTTCCCTTCTTTCTTTTCGGATGTTTGACATCAATGCACATAAAAAGTGAAATTCAGAACTTCCTTCCCTCACACTTCGATATTTATGATGCTGTTAACTCCCACAAAAGAAAATACATCCGTGATTTAGTCCTGGTAGAAACAATGTCTAAGTGTTCATGTCTAGCATTTTTTAACAGCTGCTAACAATTTTGTTCTGTTGTCACACTAAAATTGTGAGTGCTTGCTTGAAGTCAGTGTCACACACCTGTGCAGAGGCAGGAGGAGCCAGTCCTGTCGTGCTCTGTATTCCTTGGTGATGCACTCCTGCAGGCCCAGGGCACATGCAGTGAATGTGAATGTGTTGCTAAGGCAGTGGTTTTGACATGTTTTAAGTGTTGCCTCACTGGTATCATGATCATCTTCCCATCCTCTTATGCATCCTAACCAAAGTTTAGTTTTTTAAATCCTCTACATTGCTTCCAGTACCTTAGGTGGGCTGGTCATTGTAGGTCAGTGGGAAGGGGTCACCAGGGACTGCAATGAAGATTTTCTCCAAAGATGTAGAGGAAGGCCATGCATTTATGGTATAATCAGGAGAGGTTTGGGCTGGTGCCAGCTCCCAGAAGTCTCTCCAGTAGCCATTTCCTATCTCTTCTCCTCTTGCTTCCCTGTCTCCTTCCCTGGTAACTCCCCTCTTGCTCTGTTTTCATTTCTCATTGTGCAATCCATCTGTTTATATTAGATCATAAGATCCTGAGAACAAGGATCTGATAATTTTTAATAACTGAGCACAGTTATGCACACTTTGCATATCAAAGGTATCTGATGGTTTCATCCTTTTTTCCCTTCCTAGAAGTGAAGGTTCTCAGCAAAGAAATGGGGTGACTGTGGCATACAGTATTCCTCAGCAAAGAGGAGAAGGGAGAGCTCCCTTTCACCCTTTTTACAATCCCTTAAAGAAATCAGGAGACATGGCATTGCAGAGAAATTTTAGTTCAGTAATATATGCAATTACTAAAAGTAATTGCAATCACTAACAATAAATAGGGCTGTAGAACTACATGAAAAATACACATTTTTTGTACTGCATACTGATTAGGTTTCACAATGATTGCCTAGATTGTATGCTAATGATAGCTTTTGAAGGGTATCTATCGTAACAAGTAACTATTAAAATATTCATATATTCTGTAATTAAAATGAACAATATTAATGCATTTTATATTCAAACTATACTTAAAAGCTGGAGACCACTTTACACAGGATGGAACATACATTTTATCTCCAAACTGTATAATTTAAGAAAAAAATAAGAGCTGATTATTTGGGTATTATTATTTCTTTTGGTCACAGGGCCTTTTTATTTTTCCTTGAGTCTCATTATCACTTACCACTTTGCAAGTCTGAACCTATGCCTTTGTGCTTCAGAAAGCTGAATGGCTCTATATATGTTGTTGTTTCATAATTTGAACAACTCTGGAAGTAATAGGGTTGTTGTGAAATGCTTTGGATTTCTGACAGACTTCTAGAGAGCTTAGACAGCTACAAACGTGCTGGCAGAAAAAGTTACCACTGTAGCCATGGGATGCTTTTCATGAGCTACATCGTGAGGTGACACAGACAGTTTTCTCATCGTTTTAAATATCCTCTTTCTGCCAATATATTGGGAAAATCTTTGGGAACCATAGCTCCTAAAAGGGTGGACAGTTTATGTAATGGCAGCGCTAGTGTTCAGTTGAATAGAAGAATGTCATCACCAAGAAACACTTGGGCAGGATGGAAACACATGTACAAATGAATAGTGTCTTTGAGAAAATTAAGGGTTAAGGGTCTGGAGCAGTAGGCTTAATGAAGAATATTTCAGGGAGCTGGGAATGTTTGGGTTGGAGAAAATGGGATTCAGGGTGGACATCGTCTTCAACTACCAGATAGGAGGTTGTAGGGAGGTGGGTGTCAGTGTTTTCCCCCAAGTGGCAAGCAACGGGGTGAGAGGAAATGCCCTCAGTTTGCACCAGGGCACATTTGGATTGGCTATTTTAAAAAATTCTTTTTGTGACAAGATGGTCAAACATTGAAACAGGCTGCCCATGAAAGTGGTGAAGTCACTGTCCTTGATAAACATGTGGTTGTAGTGCTTAGGGACTTGGTATAGAGGTGCACTTGACAGGGCTGTGGTTGGACTTGATGATCTTAAAAATCTTTTACAACCTAAATGGTCCTATGAAAATACTTGCCCAAGCGTACTTCTTCAGGGATTTCTTTGTTAAGATGTTTTCCTGCCCTGGTATTACTGACTGGCATGTCTTCTGTGCCTGCTGGCAGTACGTAGGGTTTGCTAGAGCAGTCAGAGTGTACTTACAGGTACAGTCCCCAAATGCATGGGAAAATCTGCATTTCTTGGAGACAAGAATAGGCTAACAGCCCCTTGTAGGAGTGTAGCTGACATCTGCAGGCTTCCCTGCTCTGATCTGTTGTCAAATGTTGGATAAAGCAAATGCATGTTGAGCAAGGGTTGTTTAAACATCCAGACACATTCTCAGAAATGGAAGAAAGAATTCCAGGTTCACTTGGGTAAACAATTGTATCAGAAAGGTTTTAGGAGGAGGGAAGAGTGGGTAAGGGAGTAAGCAGCAAAGAATGTACCTTTTAGATGTCTGAAGGGGCTTAGCAGCAGTTGCCCAGTTAGGCATTGAAAAGACTATAAAAACAAATGTGATTAAGCAGAAAAACATTTAAGTGGAGGCATTTTGGAATGAGGATACTAAACCATAAATGGTGCATCCACTTAAGCGAAGGGACCAGAGAATCTCAGAATTATGAGAGAACTGGAGCATGAAACTGTGGTTCAATACCATGGATTTCCTCATAAACCTGCTGGAGAGATATCATATGGTCAGGCTGTAACAAAGGTATTTGTATGTATGGTCTGAGCTGCTGCAGTTACTAGGACAATGCAAGACTTCAGGGACAATTTGAAAGGAAAAAAGTAGAACTGTGCTTTGGAAGTTCATTGATAAAAAAATGGAGAAGCACTGGAAATAGAGAGAAGGAGTGTGATTTTTTTCTAGAGCGCATTGGAAAGCTTTGAGATCTGGAATAATGGAATAGGATGAAACGTGAAATGCATCACGTGGAATCTGGGGAGTAGTAAGAAAATATGTGAGAGATTGGGAGCTTGTCTTTGGAGATCATAAAAAAGAAAAATCACTGTTAAAAAAAAGAATACCTGCTCTTTCTTACCACAGCAAACAGAAGAAAAAGATGAAGGAAAGAGAAAGAATCATTAAAATACCAGTTCTATCTAGAAGCTCTACCAAGCCTTAAATTTGTTCTGCAGTTAGAAATTTTGTGGTTTGTTAGTGGGAAAGGAAGCAGAGTGGCAGTGGTAGAAAAGCCAGGGGCCACCATTCCTGCACGTAACTTGTCTGCTGCTGGCTTCATCGTGTGGCATGTGAAAAGATACATCTTTCAGTTTGGAAATAAATGTTATAAATACCAGCAGTGCTCAATAATGGATTATTCTGTTGGTTCTATTAATCTTTAGTAATGTTAAAGTCTCTTTCCATCAGGGAGGACCATACATTTTTAAGAAATATTAGAAAATAACTAGGAATGTGGATAAATTGATAATTAACTTTTATCTTTTTTTTTCCAGTGGGACTTTTCAGAAAAAGTAATTCTATTTTTTTCTTTCAGCCATGGAAGAGTTAATAGTTGAGCTGCGCCTGTTTCTTGAACTTCTGGACCATGAATATCTGACTTCCACTGTCAGGGAGAAGAAGGCAGTAATAACTAACATTCTCCTGAGGATACAGTCATCAAAAGGTCAGTGCTGGGGTGTGTTTTCTCGCTTGCAGAATGCACTGAATAAGTCTGTGCTCAGTGAAATAACTTTTAAGAGCCGAAGACAAGCCCTAAATTGAAGCAAGACAGAAGGACAGGGTGAAGCCAAAGTGTAACTTTCTTGAATGCTTTCCTTTGTGTCCAGCAATAAAATACAGCAAAAGGCACACTTAGAAATATCTTGGGTGCACGTGGGTGATTCCAGCCACAGAATTATTTCCTAGGTAGAATGTTTTCCCTTCTGCTGGTAGAGTGGTTACTTCAGTTTATTTGTGCCAGTAATGCTGTTTCTGAGTTTTGATGCCAGGGAGTGCTGGCCACAGCCCCATTTCATCTGTGTCAAATGACCCAAATCCATCAAAAGGCTTGATACTGAGGTGGAGTCTGGTGCATAACTGATACAGGAGTGCCAAGCCAGTGATAGGAAATGGCTGTCAGAATGTTTGGCTTGCATTTTGCAATTAGACTCACTTTCTTGTTTTCTTACTATCTAAAACCTTTTTTATTGCACAATTGCTTGTCTCCATCAAGATTATGGATCTGAGTGCAACATAAGTGATTCACTGTGTACAGGAACCTTTCCACAGAGATTGCATGAAGAACATTCCTTGCTATTTTTTCCAACAGTACCTTTATGTTTTTTACCACACCTTTCTGTATAAAGTGCCATCTGGGCTCTAAGACCTCTGTCTCCACTACATTTGACAGAAGTACTGCCAGTGTAAACCCCCAGTTAATATTTTTGAAAAAAACCAGAGTTTGTTGAAGAAAAATGCCACATTGTGAGCAGCTATATTTCTCATTATTTGTTTCTTCTCTGGTGCTTGAAAAATATGGTCTTGTTTGTTGCGGTGTTTCCCCCATTTATTAAAGAAATAGTTTTTGCCATGGGATTCAAGTCCAAGGAGATCAACTTTAAAGTAATGATTGTCCTCTTTTCCATTTTGACATTCTTAAAGACCCACCACTCTTTCTGCTTCATACTGAGAGGAGACAAATACCAATTTCTCATATTGCAGAAGGAGTCTTCATGCTCCAAAAGCTCATCAAAATACACCAAACTCCCCAAAAATCTTTAGGTGTGAACCTGCAATTTGATATGTTTAGAGTAGCTGTATTTTACTGGGGTTCAAAATAACCTCAGCGATTCTGAGCTGACACTGCATGTTCTTCATGCAATCTTTACAACTAGATTTATTAAGAAAAACATTTGACTTTTTCAAGAAGTTGCCAACTTTGAAAACATGGGGAAAGGTTGTCATAATCTTTCTTTTGGGATTGTGGATGGTGTTCTAGGACAAAAAAACCTCCATTCCAGAGTGCTGAGTATGTTTCTGGACTCTAGAGCTCAATTATTTATGCTTTGGAGTGATCCTTGCATTGGTTTGGCCTGAGCTAACTTGTCTCCTCCATTGGTTCTAGGCATGATTGGGAGTTAGCTCAGGCAAAGATCTGCTCCCTATAGACAGTTCAAAATCACTTTGAGGGCGATAGGTCTTAACTGTGTGAATATCAATTTCTCTAAGCCAGGGCACCTTCCTAGGTGTGTTCAATTTATGTCTCTGCATGTGGTGACAGGTAAGAAGACCCAGAACCATAGCTTTCTGCTATTCAGCACCTGCCATTTAGGTTTTAAAGCCTATTGGAGGCTCTGTAACAAGATCCGTTTCATCCAATTACCAGATCCATCCATCACCAAGATCCTGTGAGATCCATGTATTAAGTGGTTGGGCTTTGCTCAGTGCAATTGTTACTGGAACATTTTACTCACCTCTAGTGCCTTCATTCAAAGAGATAAAATGTAGACATTTCAAAGAAAAGTTGTAAAAGTGATTAAAGGATCCAGAATACGCCTTCAAATTATCCAAAATGAGGTGTCATAATTATTCTTTATGTAGAAAAGGAATGACTGAGAACAAGCTCCTGAGAATAAGTGCAATGACTGAATATTTGTTTCAAAGTAGAAATAAAGCACGTTTTGAGCATAGAAGCTATGAACTAAT
Organism: Drymodes brunneopygia; assembly: GCA_013400955.1. Lineage (NCBI taxonomy): Eukaryota > Metazoa > Chordata > Aves > Passeriformes > Petroicidae > Drymodes > Drymodes brunneopygia. Next base: position 51,096 of record VZTZ01046193.1, read on the forward strand.
GGAAGAACTTAGCAAGTTCTGCATGCCATTGCTGACGTCTTATCAAGATGAATTATTTTGCTAAAAGATATGCTCCAGTTCAAACTAGATTTAAGGAAACCCCATAGTTCAGTTAAATATGAGATCATAGGACTATGTTTTATATGTCTATAAACTCTAGTTTATAGAACTGAATAGAACAGAATTTAAGCCAGCGTGGCCTCTAAAAAAGCATCCAGTTTCTCTCCCCAGGCTACTCATGTGTTGCTTCTTCCTTTCTGCTAGTACAAACATTATTTGCTTTTTTTTGCTGGTTTAGTCCTAACCAGTGTCACTTCCCTGGTCTGGTTCAGCCTAAGGCCACACACATGCTTATGCTGGCTCAGAGGAGAGGTTGGTGCAGGGACAGGAACAAGGCAGGAACAAGGCAGGGAAGGAGAGGAACTGCCTCCTTGGGAGCTCTGCCACCATGTCCTGGCTTTGAGTGTGTGTGAAACTACCCAGGGAGTCATGTACTCTACTGGAGCCAACCCTGCTGCTTTTTTTATCAGTTATAACATTCAGTACTCCCATCCCTTTGAAACTATTCATCTCTTCATTAAAATAAAAAGCAATAAAAGATGCATAAACCCACAGTACTCTGTAACTAAGATGAACTATCATTTGGAGTCTGTTTTTCAAATTGTTGTTTTACTCCACCCACACAACTCCACGAGAGCTCTTGGGTTGCTGGCACAGTTTAAGAGGCTTGAGGGCTATGCTGAGTTCAAACTCTTTAGTTGCATTTGCAAAAATCAACAGGGTGAATCCAACAGGATTTGTTGATTGCTGGAGAAAACCATATAAGATCAATGGGGAATGGTAATGAAGGATCTGGGCAACTGGGAACTGGCTGGCTTCTTTAGAATGTCTGGAAATGAACAATTATGTTTTTCTTTGAAAAGGTGTAGAAATTATTGTAGTGGGCTGGTTGGGTTTTAATAAAACACTTCAAACTGAGTTATTACTTGGGCAATTCTTTAGAAATCTTTTGCCTTTTTTTGTTTCCCAACCCAAATGCACACTGTTTTCTTCCTCTAATATCTATCGAACAGAGAGAACTAGGCCAGGCAGGTGTGTTCTTCAGGTCGTGGCTGCTTGGCCTCAGCCTGCCCTGCATCCAAACCAGTGGTTACTCTGAATAGCTGGCAAAGCTATAAACCTTATTTTTCTTCCTGAGCCTTGGCATGCCCAGTGGATTGTAGGTCTGAAGGAAACACTTGGCATTTCTGTCTAAAACTCAGACTTTCTTTAAAAAACAAAGACACAAAGAGTTTATTTTGGAGTAAGAACTGTTGCTGGATTTAGCAATTTAATATGACTTTCAACATTGCCTGTTTCCCTTAATGGGACCTGATGCCCTAAACCTGTAGTACTCCTTTTGCTGTATAAGTTGGTAGAAGAAATTAAATGTTAGAGCAGGTTCTTGTTTAAACATACATAGATGAAAACTGGGGAAAAATAGTTTTACAGAGTCAGTAATATTCACGTGGAATAGACTGGGTTTTTTCAGTAAAAATCCCTTCATATAGGATTTCTGGTTGTTATGGAAAGCATGGGAGACTTGGATATGGATGGAAGTCATAATATGGACTCATCCTACATAGAGAGCAATGAGTGAAAATTATACTGGAAAAAAAGGAAAAAGGAATGTTTCCCAAAAGTAATCACCCTCTTGATTTGTAGGAAGAAAGAAGAATCTGTAGTCTTTAGAGACAGTTTAATTTATCAGTGTTGTTTTTCAACCCATGACTTCACAGCCAGTGGGACTGGGATATTATGACAAGAAGCGTTTCATCACTGATTACATTTTTGAGAATTACATGATCTTGACCAAAAGGCATCCATTTAACTATGTAAATACATATTTTAAAACCACAGCTAAAGACTAGGAACTAAATTCAGTCTAGGGTTTAAGTGGGGTACAATCTATGGACTGAACTTTTGCCAGAACATTGAAGAGATGCACCCTGATCTTCTTTTGATATTCAGAAAAATAAACAATATCCTGTTTCCATGAGGTGAATTCAACTGGGATTTAAATTTTTGTGCCAAAAACACAGAATGAGTTGGCCATTCCTCTTTTCTCCTGTGAGGGAGATGCAACAATGACACAAAGGACCCTCAAAGCAGCTTTTACATTCATTCTTTTCCCTTTTCAAATTCACCTGGAAAACTACGAGGTTATTAAAATAAAAAATTAGTAAGAAGGAAATGGTGGGAAGATATACTCAGTGTGCATTTCTGTTAATGGTGATTTAGTTAGAGCAGTGTCCCTCAGCAGTGCTCCAGGCTGGAGTGTCACAGCATCCTGCATCCCCTGGGACTTGGGCAGACTCACACCACAGCTCCATGATCAGAGATGGTGGTGACAGCAGGGAGCCCAGAGAACGAGGGCACTGTGGGCTTGCCCAAAGACCTGTCACCATCACTTGCAGGAAAGCAGGTGGGGGCTCCTCCCCATTCTTTTGGCATGAAAGATGGTTTGGGGCTTGTTTCTGCATGATGGCTTTGCCTATCCAAAGTGTGCCATGGGAACAACTGTTGTTCATCTCCATTTAAAAAAGGCAGCTGGTCACATACTGCCCACAGGCTATGTTTTATGCACTGTATGGTGCCACTGGGATGTTTTCAAATGTGGTATGTTCCCCCAATAAATGTCTTTATCTGTATGGCAGACACCTGGCAGCATGTTTAAATGTTGTTTAAGTCTTTCAGTTTGAGATGGATGGGCAGTTCAGAATGATTTCCTGTAATTTTTTTTCCATGTCTGGTATTTGTTGATCCAAACAGCATATATGTCGTTATCATATAGAGCAAGTATGTGTTTGTTCTGCTTGATTAAATTCCTGAATTCCCAGCATTCTTCCAGTCCTGCCTCAGTAACTGCACTTGGGAGGTGGGCTGTGATCAGAACTGCATGCCAGATTTCAGTGTGTCACAGTCAGACATGGGGTCCACATGTGGAAAAAATATCCCATTTGCATCCAGTAAGGTATTGAGTGTTGTTTGTTGCTCTTCCACAGGTTTAGAAATAAAAGAACATGTCCAGAAGCAAGAAGTTACCAACAGTTTGCCGGCGCCTCCTCAAATGCCTCTGCCAGAAATACCTCAGCAGTGGCTGGTGAGTGTTACATTTAATTATATAAATATATACAAGAGAGAATGTATTTGTGGTAAGTCCTAACAGAAGTGGTTACAAGGGGAAAGAGCCTGCAGGTCCAGGGAAGTAATTATTCCTCTCACCTCTGCTTTGGTTGAAGGAATTTGGTTCAGCCTGCAGAAGAGATGTCAAAAAATTCCCTGTGGTGAAATAAGGCTGGGAATAGGTCACCTACAAAGGCCATGGAATGGCAATCCTTGGAGATTTTCAAAATTCAAGTGACAAAAGTGAGCAACATAGCCTTAATTTCAAAGGCTGACCTGTCCTGTGTTGGAGGTTGGCCTGGCCAGGCAAGCCCTCAAGTCCCAGACAGTTTCTTACACTTTATTGGTGTAATAATCAATGGTGTAAGAATTCATTTCCCAGAGCAAGCCTCACGAGAAGACTTCTTTCAGAAGCTGAAAAATGAAGGTGCAGAGTTTTAAAATTAAGGAAGAATACTTCCTTTTTTTGAATAAAGTCTTTAGTGGCTTTCCTGCCTGGTCTCTGGGTAGTAAATACCCTTCAGATCAAGTGGATGCACTTATTCTTGGAGATGTTTATAGCAAAGATACTGATTGAGATCTGTAATTCAATCCTCCAGTTGGGACCAGCTGTCTTGTTACAGAAAAAAACTAAACAAGTTTCAATGCTTCTCTATTAATGACTTTATAGTAGATATGATGAAGAAAGCATTTTCAACTTTTTTTTTAGAGAAGCATAAGCATATCATGGTTTAGCCTGTTGAAAGCTGAACAGGTACTGATAAACTATCCATCTCTTCATTCTTGTGTGGATAATTTTGTCCACAATGATAAGGACCATCCATGGAGACTCACCTTCATTGAATCAGGAAGCACAGATGCAGCTTACAGGGCCAGAGTGACTGGATGGCTGATGTTCTGCCTCATTTTAGTGTGTTATTTTGTTATCATATTTATGCCTGGTCCTAAGGGATATATAAGCCAGTAGCATCTTATGAACATAAGAACTAATTTATCAAATCAAACTCCTGGCCAGCCTTTTGTAAAATGCCATGTACTGCAGAAAAAAGTAAAAAACCACAACAAACATGTATGGGATACCTTAATCTTAGTTTCTCCCTAAGCAATGCCAGCTTTAGGTTTGTGACTATAAATTAATTATGCATTTATTTAATGGATGCAAAAAAAATCTTATTAATATGCAGTGGAACCTAGAGAATCCATTTCACAGTTAACAGTCCCAGAAACTGATTATTTTTCTTTAATTCAAAATACATACAGCATAAATTACTAGGGAAAGGGTTCAGGAGAGGCAGGAAAATTATGCAAAATACACATGCCTTTGAAATGTAGACTTCAGTTACCACCTTCATAAACTGAAACCAGCTGAGATCCTCATTCTTTCATATTTGTGTAGGTTCAGTTTGGCAATGAAGATTCAAGTTGTTTCTCTTACGATGAGCCATCTCCTTTTCCTTTCTCCTACACTAATGTGTAAATTCCCCTAAAGTTGGTACAGCTGCAGCAAGTGAAAGGATGTGAAGTATGAATTAGGTCCAGGAGGTCAGCACTGGTTTTTGCAGTAGTTCATTTTGGATTTTTTAGTAACAAAAATATTTCTTAGAGATACTGTGGGAATTACCGTGGAAGTTGACGCAGAGCTGGCTGGTCTGCATTGTGGTCTTCCCATGTTGTGCCTGGTAAAGTGCAGTTTGAACATGACCCCCTCCCTTGTGATCTGCTTGTAACACTGCAGCTGTTTTCACCTCAGTGAGTTCATCAAGTTTTTCCATAGTGCTAGAAGCTGATTTTTGCCAGTGTTTCTGCAATTCTGTTGCTGCTGTTAGGCAGTGGTGGATTCCACCTCCCTTTCCAGTGTCAGTGCCACTATGAGATAAGCCAGGAGATGTCCCAAGCCTCTCATTGTCTTGCAATATCCAAATACAGGTTACAAGTGGTGTTATTTTAGTATGGTAGCAGTATGTATTTTATTTAATATGTAATTTGTGAAAAAGATGACAGGCTGCTGCTGTCCTGCAAAAGATCAGGTGAAATCAGAAGGGAAAGACAAAACCATCAGCTTTTTGTCCTTTGCACACTATGGTAAGCTCAGACCCCAGACTGGCTCTCTGAATTCTCCTCCTGAAGTCACATTGATATAATGGAATTGATCATTAGCTGTTTCTTGGAAACCTTTCAGTATTAGATGTCTCTTTGTTAAACCCTCATTATTGATATGTTCAGAGACTGTCATATTATCTTTCTTTTCATACACAGGACATTAGTGACAGTGGCTAAGATCTAATTTTGCCTTCCATTACTGCTCTTGCTGGGTGATTTTCAATCCACCCTGAATCAATGGAGTCCTAAAAATCTGTATCTGATGCCAGTCTCTATGAAAACTGTGCATAATTGCAGTGACATAAACACTGAGCTACCTTTCCTAGCCACTTTTCATAGACCATGTTTTCATAGCTGAGTGGAAAAATTTCCCTGGGCCCACAAGAGGCTGGGATATCCTGCTGCAGGTTGCTCTTCTTCACATAGCAAGTTGAAAGTCATTCTCTGTGGCACCTCTTTTTGACAGCTATTCAGGACAGAAAGTTTTTTCCACTTGCTAAGTAACATCTAGTGATGGTCTCAGCCTCCAATGAAAACACATTGTGCTGATGGAGCATAGGAATTTACTGGAAGTGAGAATCAATGACTTAAATAAACTATACACTGTTTTAAAATCCCTGGGTTTAGCCCATCAGTTATTGAATGTGATGAAAATTAAAGGTTCATTTACACCACTGTTTCTCTTTATGTCACTCAAGGATTTCTGCGTTCAAAAATGTTTAGTCTGAATTGGTGTTTAAGTTTCTACTTATGTAAAGATGTGTGGGTGGGAAGGAATTCAATACTCCTTAAAGTAGTGCCAGGAGCCAGAATTATGTGTGGGCAGGTGCTGTGCAAGGTTTCCTTTGTAAATCTGTAAATAGACCTGCATATTTGCTCAGGCAAAATCTTGTATCAGTTTTGTTATTCATCAGCCCATGAACAAAGAGTGTGAAATTCATTTTATTAAGAGACATACTGTTAATAGTTTAAACAAAGTCTCCAGTTATTAAAACACATTAGAACCTGGAGATTTTTCCTGGACTCAGTGGGCTTTGGAGAGAGAAAGTTGAAGGACAAAGTTGGGCCTTAGGTATACTTGAATTAAGAAAATCACTAAGCACACAGTCTCTCAGTATTCTCTTTTGTATACATTTCCTTGGCTACATTTGGTCTAGCAGACTTTGTATCAGGCACAGAAAGCCCAAATCTCTTCTTGCTTTAGTCTGTGCGTGCAGCTCTTTTATGTGGCTGGCAAAGTAAACTCTGCAGATAAAGGATGTGAAGCTTAAGGACAATGCTGAGTCCCTCTCCAGAGCTGACACCACTTGTGTGGGTGCATTTCTATGAGCTAGCCAGCAGGGATACAGTGCCAGCAGCTCTGAAGACTTGTTTGGGTCAGCAGCAGAGCAGGAGGTCACTGTGTTTGGAGTCCTGTTCTCCTCTCCTGAACTGCTTACTGCAAGGGTTTGTGTTCAGCCTGCATCACCCACCTCTACATCAACAGCTCCTTTTTATGGCTTTCCCCTGCTCCTGACAGGCACAAAGCAGTGCTGGATGATGGGTTTTGGAGGAGTAACAGAGCCAAGGCTCTGTGCATGCTGCAGAGTGCTGCTGGTTTAACACCTGGGATCCCATCATTGCACTATCACCAAGTTGCCCTGAAGTACATTTTCCACCGAGGCATTAGGATAATATCTGGTGTGTCCCCCTGCTCAGATGTGCCTGAGAATTACTGGCATAAATTATCCACAGCACGGCAGTGACAGAATAGTTCCAGCCTCCAAGCATTACATCTGACAGTTGGTGATTTCATTGCACTGTGCTGTCCAACAAAATCAAACACAAACAGCACACTTAGCTGTTCTGCATGATTTTTACAGTGAAAAGGAGTGTATGTTTTGTTTTTCTTGGAATTTTGACAATTTAATAATTATTTAACCGCATCAAACGTTCAGCAAAATTCCAGAACCCTGCAGATATGAATCAAAAGAATGGATCATCTTTCCCCAGCCCATTCCCACACAATACATAGTCACTCTGTAGGAGTGCTTCACATAAGTGGGTTTCCTGTTGTGGAGAAATGATTAGACAGCCTGTCAGGTAAACTCTTAGATATTTATTAGAAAATGCTCAAAGGAGACAGTGTGCTTGGACAAGAAGAAGAAAAAACACCTGGAAATTAAAAGGATTCTTGAGGTGATATATCACTAATTATATTAATCATTCTTTGCACAGCAACCACAAAAGTGCCAGTTTTAGAGGTTTTTCCAAAGTGTACAGTGAGAAAAGTGCCATAACAAAAGCAAGGGGTCCATGTGCCAGGTGGGTATTTGGGTATCTGTTTCACCTACCTTTTTCTTTAACACTGAAAAACAGTTGTTATTCTCTGTTCCTCTTTAAAGATGATTTTAAACAGTATTAATTTTCAGGTTCTTTCCTTAAAGAAGATTCAAAAGCCACAAAAATGAACTTAACAAATACTCATTTGTTTCATTCAGAGCTGGCTGTATCTTCAGCTTGAGCAGGTCTGAGCAAGTTCTTCCATAATGAAGAAAGAAGTAAAGAGGCCTTTTTGATTTATCAGTGCAGTTACTCTTACTGCAGGCAGTGATAAAATATTAACCCCTTCAGAAACATCCCAAAATCTATTTACTAGCATTTAGGTTTCTTTAACCCACTGTTTCAATGTTAAAGTTGTTCCACTGTCCCAGTGTTCATTGCCAGTCTTTGTCTGTGTGTTTAAGTAGGTTCTTTTCCCCTCACCGTGGTACCTGTGCTTCAGATATCCTTTGTAATCCCAATCGTATTCCTCTGAGGTTTCATTTAATTCCAATGTGTATAAGAAAGGCTCTATCAATTTCATTTTGAGCCATGTTTTAATGCTAGTGAATGATATCAGTGTTTCTCCAAAGCGCCTGCTGTAAGGATCATGTACCTTGATCATAAATGACCAGAACAGTCTGGACAGAGAATCAGAATCATTTAGGTTGAAAAAGACCCTTAAGATCATTGAGTCCAACTGTTTGCCTAAAGCTACCACTAAACCATGTCTCCATGTGCCACATCTACATGACTTTAAATAGTTCCAGTGGTGGTGACTTCCCCACTTCCCCGGGCAGTCTGTTTCAGTGCTTGACAACCCTTCTGGTGAATACATCTGTCCTTAATACCTGCACCTCCCATGGCATGACTTGAGACTGCTACATTTGTCCTGTTGCTTGTTACTTGGGAAAAGAGACTGACTCCACCTGGCTACAACATCCTTTCAGGTGTGCAACTGGGTCCCTGCTGAGCCTCCTTTTCTCCAGGCTAATCACTCCCATCTCCCTCAGCCTCTAAGACTTGTGCTCCAGACCAATTCTCAGCTCTGCTGCCCTTCTCTGGAGTTGCTTCAACACCTGTGTCTTTCTTTTTGTGGGGTGCCCAAAACTGAAGAAAAGATTTGAGGTGTGACCTCACCAGTGCTGAGTACAGGGTCACTGCCCTGGTCCTGCTGGCCACGCTGTTGCTGACGCAGGCCAGGTGCCATTGGCCTTCTTAAACACCTGGGAATAAGGATAAAGAAATGTATACCACCTCTTTTTTGTGTTAGCCTTGTCTTACAGGATGCTCTAGTTGCCAGTCCCATTTTCCATGGTTGAGGTTGGTGAATTATTGCTGATGATTTATTTCACATTTGCAAATGGTACCACAGAAATTTTTAGTTAGAGCAATTACTTTCTCAGTAAATTTATAGTATACCTTTATAGCAATACACATCCCCATATTTCAAAACTTTCCTCATGTCTGAGCTGCCAGAATGAGCTGTTCTCAGCTGCATTTAATTGGAATTTACATTTAAACTGGATAAGTTAGAGTAGATTTTTTACCAAATTCTTTTTATGATCACTGGGAAGCTCTTTGCCCTTTTGTCTTTTTTTAACTAGACTCTGACGATCTTTGACCTTCTTATAAGAAAATTATTAAGTTACTAATCCCACAGATTTCATAGGATATTGTCCCACCATTTTTTGTAGTATGCTTGTACTTCTGACTTCAGGTTTTTCATTTCTTGTTTTTATGCTATACCTGTCCATAAAACACCCTCCCTGTGTTGATAGTTGGGGACCAGATTTTTTTTCCTTTCCTGATCATGCTCATTAATGCTCTGTACACAAATACATGGAGAAGGAATTAGGCCAGTAAGTATCAAATCTCCTCTTGTTTTAATTTGATGCAGTGCTCAGGCTCTTAGGCAATATTGTTCCAGTGGAAATGGCATTGCCTACTCTTTTATCACTGTACTGCCTTGTCCTCACTGCCATGTCACTTACTTGGTTGAGTTTATTAACTCCTGGAAGAGAAAGGTGATTTTATTTTTTTCTGGGGAATACAGACACTTCTTTGAACACAGTCACAATAAACAACTCTGACTGAAAGCTGCATGCTGCTTAAAATTCGGATTAATCTTTCTCATGTAATATGTATGAAAGTGTTCCCTAGCATTAATTAAAGCCCATTTCATTTATTGGTACACTCAGACCCTTTGCTTGACATGAGTCAAGTCTATTGTTTTGTCTGAGTGATGCTTCCAACTGGCTGTGTAATAATCTTTTATTATAAATTATGAATGATACAGAAATACCTTGGTTTTGTTTCTGGCTCATTCTCTTTAATTATTTTGTTGGATCTTCTGTTCCTTCCACTGAATCTGGAGTTTATTTTCACTCCAGTCTTTCACAGCACTTGGGTGTAACTCCTTCCAGCTACCTGTCCTTTCAGTGGTGCATTCCATGCTCCAGTCTTTTTGGTTTTATTTAATATCTCAGGTGTAATTACATACAGTAGCAACAATTGAGACAATTTATGTCTGGACACAGAGTGACAGTGCCATCAGAGATGAAGAACCAACTGGGTTTTCTACTCAGTCAGTATACTATGTTGTTCTGTTAGTGCTTCCATTTGATTCTCTTCATTGCCATCTTTGCCTTCCTGTTTCTCAGGTAAAGGGGTTATTCAGGGATCTGAGCAGATGTGTTGTATCTTGTGCAATAATAACTCAGCTCCTGGTGAGGTTCCTGTGTAAATGCTCTCCAGACAATCTTCAGATCAAACTGTGGAGCCATAGGACGCCCTGATTCATTCCTTAATGCGAGCAAGTCTGTTCAGATCTCTTTCCCATCATCAGGCTGTGCTTTCTGAGGCTGTGATCTGTTTGTAGTCGCTGTACATACTGAGCATTTTCCAGTGATACCTTTAATTAGGCATTCACCCCCGAGTCAGCAGACACGCTGGCAGGCTGTGTCAGATGTTCCTGCACTCCCTGGAGGACAGTGTGCCAAGTGTGTGCCTTCTGTTCTTAACCTTAAACCTGCTCAAGACCCTGTTCAACCCCCTAAGAAGCTCCACTTGAGCTTATACTCACCCTCCACCTGGTAATCACTTCCACTACTTTCCCCCTTGCCCTCATCTGTTCAGCACTGCAGGAGCCTGGTGGGTGACCAGTTCTGCTATTCATGTGATTCATATTGCTGGGCCTCCCATCATGTCAAGCTCTGGTTGTTGATTTTTCAGGGAATTCCTTATGGTTTTTTTCCTGGCAGCACTGGCATTGTAGAGGTGTGTGCTGTAATTGCCTGTACACTGAGAGACAGGTGGGACTACACCAACAGCCCATCCTGTGACCCTCTTACCCCCCTTCTAGTGGGACTGACTGGGTTATTTTGTTCCAAAAAGTTGAGTTTTGTGGCTATCTAGCTGATTTTGCTGTCTTTTGTGCTCAGAAGCTGGGAAGATAAGTTGTTGGAATTCCTTCACATTATTTGGCTCCTGGTTTTGTGGGCTCCAGATGACAAGCTCAGAAATAATAATCTTAGAATATGAAGCAGAGGTCAAATGAAGAATATTTCTCAGCTTTTCCTTGTGTACACTCAGGCTAATATTGCACAGTTCAATACAATCTTAATATCCCACAAAGTCAGCACTTTTGTCCTGAATAAATCCAAGGTCCATCCAGGTCCTCAACTGCTGGCAATAAATAGTGATTTCTCTTTAGCACAATTTTGTATTTATTTAAGGGCTGTCATACCAAGTGCGTGGCAAGTACTAATGCCCACTTTCCAACCCTTACAGTGTTACAAAAAAAAGCCTGATTGAAATGTATGCCCAGTAATTTTGTGAATTGTATTTTACTCAGTTGTTCATCTTGCTTTCTGGACATCCATTTTTTCACATGTGGAGTTAGGGGTCATAAATGTGTGCATACTTTTCCCCCTCCAGGCTGAAGATGCAGTGGGGTTGTGCAGAGGTCAGGTCTAAGCTTGCTCCAGAGCAAAAGACATGTGCCTGTGTCAAAGTTTCTTCTTCACAGCCCAAATTTGCCTGCTGGCTCTTGAACAGCTCTCTTAGACATACCCAGGTGTGACCACTTTTCCATTCTCGTGTTGCTGCCTTCAGCACTGAGGGGTTGTGTGTTCCACAGTCCAGCTGGATCCAAACTGGTGGTTGATGTAATAACACAGGTGAGCGTGGCTCTTGAGTTGCTGGCAGTGTTTGCCTGCAGCAGGGGTTACTGACAGGCTCTGCTAAACTCACTGCCTTGGACTGGGAATCTCCACATCCTGATCATTGCCTAAAGGAAGGTCTTTCTATTTCCTACAGAGTGTAAGTCTTCATAGGGATGTAAAGTAATTTTATATTCTCAGGCCTCTATACACTGACATTTACTTTCCTTTGTCTTTCAGACTGCTTTCTGTATTGTCACCAGATTATCAGGTAGACTATCCCTAAAATAAAAGTTACTGTCTCTCTTGCTCAGTACCCTTGGACAGAAGGGGTGAACTAAAGTAGCTTATCTCTTAGGATAAAGGAAGAAGGAGTTTATTTGTGGTCTGTGAATACAGGTGGGCAGGTGTAGGGGAAGACCATAATATGCCATTAAATTAAAATGTCCATGTAAGTCTGTTTCAGAGTCCAGTAGGATAATGAATTTTACCATTTTGTTTCTTTTTCTTAACAATCAATCCTGTAAGCTGGAATTGGGCGTCCCCTGCACAATCCAGTCTCTAATATAATTAGAGATCTCAACTCTGTAGTGTAATGATCACCTCATCTGCTTCTTGGTTTCAATTAAAGCATCTCTCAGTTGGTCTCAAACCCAGGACCTGACAAACATCTACATCAGCACTGTTTCATTATTACTGTTATTATTCTGGACAGCATCATATTACTCATCTTCTCCCTTTTTCTCCAAGGAGATAAAAGTAATGTCAATTTTTTTTCTCAATTCTTATTCTTGTGACTGAGAGAGGTGGTTTATCCTTAGAGGCAATATTCTCTAAGTTTCTTCTCTGTTGCCTGTCATAAAAACCAAACCAAACCAAACAAACAAAAAAAAATGGGTATGGGGGGAGATAGTAATGCTAAAACCTTCCTTGCAGGTTGCCAGGTCTTTTCTCCTGATACCACTCAGGCTACACATGTTCTAGTGTTTTTTTAGATTGAATCATTTTACAGAATATGTAAATAATTTTGTGGATTTTATGGCCTTTTTGTTTTTTCAGATAAACTATTGAAAAATTATTGAATAAAGAATTAACTCATAATTCATAACTTTATCAAAATTCTTCCACTAAAAGCTGCTGAGTGGAAAGAATGAAACAATAAAACTAGCAATAGTAAAAACATTAGAGCACTATAAATATTAGTAACTAATACCAGAATGCACACGTATAAATTTTTATGTATCTTGGTGCTCAAACTCATATAGTCCATAGCTCCCAAAAGATGTAGTTGTTTATAGTACAGACTTGAATGAAATATTTTTATTTTGTATTTAATCAATTGCAAGATTTTTTCATATTAAAGCATCCCCGCTTTTATCAGAAAGTATTTAACATTGGATGTTTCTCCCTTCTAAAAAAAATATATTTTTTATAATTGTTTTCAACTTTGTTATGGCAAGCACTGCAAAATGCATTTCAGAGAGGAGGGCCCAGCTAATTCAGCAATGGATTCCATCTGTGTTGACGTTGGCTGCACAGCCCAGCCCGCCCCAGCTGTATGAAGTACCTGGTGCTCCAGCAGGGTCGAAATCAGACAAGCACCATTTGTGTTTCATTTCCTTTTTTCTTTCTTTCTGAATAACATTTTGTCTAAAAACAAGGATTTTTTTTTTCTCCTCATCTTTATTGGAACCTCTCATTTGTTCCCGGATAAAATGCAACTTTGAAACCCCGGTGCTGTGTCAAGTCAAAATTGGAATGACTCAGGACAGGTATTTCCTGGGTGATAATATTGATAGGAATTTCATATATTGTACACACACCTGATGGGGAAAATGGTTTAAGGCTAGACCAAGAAATTAATTCGTCTAAGAAAAGGGTGGTATGAGTCTCTACTGCCCCAGGAACAAACTGTGACCCCAGCTAACAAGATCAAGGTTCTGCCCACTTGTGTGAAGGGGGAAAATCAACTCTTTGGAGGCAGTTCCCCCTCTTGTGTCTAGCACTTCAGACCACACAGAGGTGATATGTGTTGAGGAATTAATAATTGCTGTCAATTTTCCAACAGTAACAAACGTGTGATAATTTTTCATGTCCCTTATGCTTGTTGTGTAACAGCAGCTAACCTTGACTCATTTATTTTGTCATGATGTGCAGGTTGTCAATTTGATTTTTTTTCAGCAAAATTACAGGGTCACAACACTAAAAGTCATATTTTTTCTTTATTTTACTTCTTTGACACATAATTTCTCTAGCAAAGCTGGTCTATGAGGAAATCTCATTTGGTTCACATTGTAGGTAACTGTAATTGCCAACTGTAATTTGTAATTGATTGTGACATAAGAAGTTTGCTGTATCATTTGTTATAGAAGTAATATTAGTGTAAATTTCAATCTGACCAGAAATTTCTGTATTCGGTCATGAACCAGTTAATTGTTCATGAAACACTTTCTGATTTTACTCGGTGTGCAAAGGTAAGTCCATGCTGGATGAGCTGAAGGGCAGGGTTAGTCACCAGCTCCTTGCCTTCCTGCACACTGGGAATACACAAGCACTTGCTGCAAGGTGGAATAACCTACTTGATATGAATTTAACTACAGAGCACTCTAAGAGTGGGACTCACCTTGGTGATGTTGTTAAGAATTAGGTGACTGGTGTAGGTGTGTAATCAGCAGTGAGATTTGGAGATGTCTAGCTTTGAAGTATTCAAAGATGACTCCAGCCCTGGAAGTGCCCACAGAAGTAATTTCACTACAGTTAATGGCACATGTTATTAAAGCTCAGGCTCCTCCCAGGTAACTTCAGGTCTGTAGCAAAAGAGGAGCATAGTCCCTGTAGCCTCATCTGTGTGACGTGGAGCAAGGCTCTGCCAGACTGGTCAGCCCACCTGAGGTACTGTCCAAAAGTGCCTGTACCTGACCAGTTTCTCACTTCAGTATCTCTGTTCATTCTCTTAGTTTAGACTGGGTCAGTTCAGTGGACACAAACACCATTGCATCTCTGTCATTACATTTAAAAAAATAATAAAAAAAGAGAAAGATGTATTGAAAAAGTGTTACTGCAGAAATGAGACTCTGCTTGCAAGTTAAATTTTTGTAATAAACCATTAATGCTGAAAAAAGGCTTCAGTATATTCTCTTACACATAAGTAAGAAACTAAAACCCTGTGGCAAATATGAATGAGTTCCATAAAATAGTTTTTTTGGTACTTGTTAAGGAAATACAACAGTAAAGTCATAAGGAAGAAGTCACAGAGTACTAAATATACTTTGTTACTATATCAGTGTACCAGCAGTTGGTCAGTTATAAATTTAAAACAGGTTTATATTTAGAAAAGAAGCATTTTAGAATTTGACCTGGTATTTGACATATTTCTTTTATCTTGTAATAGTTTCTTGATGTTTCAAAATTTTCCCTGTTTGTAGCTCACTTTTCACTGTGTAGAAATAGCATTATAAACATTAATATGTATATTAAGAATTGTTTTGCCATTAAAAAAAACCTGTCATGAAAATATGGTTAAATTTTATGCCCTTAGTCTGTGCCAGCCCAGGCTATTTAGCTTTTCTAAACAGTCCAATCAAACTGCTGTTTGCTGCTGTAATGTGAATTATTTTAGGTGTAAAATACTAATGAATAAGCCTTAACACTGTAAAGTGGTCTGTGCATAGAAATCTGTTTTCTACATACACCTATTAGATTTCTAGTTCTTAAATGGAGAACTGTATCTTTTCAGCATTTTCACCACTTCATGCTGTTGTACAGAAAAATTCTTTTAATGTAGCTGTTCTATTGAATTTGCCATCATTAGCAATGACAAGTAGGATTCTCCAGTGTTTATCATCTCCAAAGGACACAGTTGGAGGACATGCAAGAAGGTTCTGTTTCCTTATCATGAGTAGAGGTAAAGGTCTGGACAATAATGATACATTAAAAAATGTATCAGGATATTATGAAGCGTAATTAAGTTGCTTTACTGTTTCAAGTCTCAACCTTTACTTGTTTAATTAAAAAAACATATGAGGAACTTGAGATTTGCCTTTAGACATAGTTAACAAGAAACAGTCACAAGAGCAGGGTTTATGAAGCTTGTTGCGTTGGCAGTGATCATGAGCAGATGTTCTGTCCATGTTTAATTTAACACCTTGTTGGTCTGTAATCACTTTTTTCTCTTTTTTTTGTTCATTTAGCCACCAGATAATGGGCCTCCACCACTGCCAACATCTTCCCTTCCTGAAGGCTATTATGAAGAGGCAGTGCCACTTAGTCCTGGGAAGGCTCCTGAGTACATCACTTCCAGTGAGTAAGATCTTTCCAGAGCAGTTTCTGAGCAATTGGTAATTCCAGTGTCCTTCAGCTTTTTTAATATTTGAGAACTCTCTCCCTGTTGGTGCTGTGGTGATGTGTTACAAGCATTGCTTTGACAGTTTGCCAGTTCTGGTTATCCTCACTGGCCATGCATTGGTTTGGTTTGCAGGAATGTTTTGGTGTACTGCTTTTACAGAAAACTAAACTTGGGGCTCAAGTGAGGAGCATGTGAAGAGGTTTCAGCAGCTGTTGGAGACAGAGGGTCCAAATCAGCCAATAATCTTTTAGACTCCTTTGAACCACAGATGATGGGAGGCATTGGACCAGGAGTCCAGAGTTAAATAAGTTAAATATTGCCCAGAGTGAACCCCTCTGCATTGATAACACTGTGGATGTTGAGGTCTCAGAAACTGGTGCTGACCTGCACATCTACCTGCTGTGCCTCTGTTGCACTGAATTGCTTACTAAAATAACACATAAAAAGAAAAAAAAAGGAATTTTTGCAAAGATGTGATTTGCAGCATTTCTGATGACACGCTGTGGAAAGGGATGAATTGCTCACAGCAGCTCCCACAAGCCAAGTGTGATGCACATGACAGTACTGATGTGACCAGTCATTCAGCTCAGTAGGCAGAGGGCTGCCTCCAGCTGTCCACCAGAACGTCCTTCTGCAACACCCAAATGCTTCTTCACACCCAAATACTTCCCCTAAGACCTGTGCACTTCAGTGGAGCTGTGCTGAGAGCACCCTGATGAGACACTGAAATGACTGCTGTGACCTTTACACAGGGTCAGTCAACAGCATATCATATACCATCTTTCTGCTGCTGTTTTATTGGCTGGAGTAATTTATTACTTCTGTAGGGCTGATATATCACTAATCATTATTTTCTATGGTCCAAAGATTAAAGGCATATCTTACCCTATTTTATAGCCATTTTAATGATTTAAAATTATCTCTCTGTTCTTAAAACATGCATAGGAGTCACCGTAAATTTAAAATACTATTCATCTGTACATTGCACAAACTGATGTTATCTAGGAGCTTTTAATTAACCTAAGAAATTCAAGGTAAGAAGGAGTTTCATGTACTGGAAAGCAAATGAAAGAACATAAGGACTTTAAAGAGCAGCAGAATCACTCTTCTCTTCATTTCCTCCCTTGAAATGCTGCAGGGTGGTCCTGCTATACCCTGTGACCCAGTGAGCTTCTGACTTAGGTTTTGTCATTGAACAAGAGCCATGCTCAGCCAGAAAAATATTAATAGTGCGAATATTAATAGCACTGCTAAACGATCACCTAGGGAAAAACAAGACAAAGTGTGAAAGCTGATTTCTTATTGTACTTAACCATTTAAATGCATAAAAATATTTAGGATATCAGCCTTAAAATTCAATAATTCTATTATATATGTAGTGTAGAAAGGGGCCAAGTATCAACGTGAACATTGTGACAGTGGCATAGCTGCAACAACTGAATATGAAGAAAGGATGAGGAAGTTCTGGGCACTAATTATTTGAAAAGCGAAAGCCAAGAGCTGCAGGAGAAGTTCCCAGGGAGATGGCAACTTCAGTTTATGGCAGCTTGTCCCACAGCCTGTGCCATTGAGAGATTTCTTGCAGAAGCTGATTTAATAATCAGTCCTTACATCTTTGTATTTGGTAGCTTCACTTGAATTATTCAGTCTGTGCGCCCAACAGGCTGGCATGCTGCTGAGTGTTTGTGTCACTGGACAGTGATCTCTCAAGCATTTCCTGATGTTTCTGTGTGAAAGTTTGTGGAAAGCTGCTCTGAAGGAAGTTGGAGCAGGGAGAATGTTTTGGTTTGGTTCTGGATTTGGGGGGTTTTTGTTTAGGCTTTTTCCTTCTTCAAAAGTATGAAGGATGAAGCAGCAAGTTCTACTAGATCTTGTATATTCTCTTAAATAAATATGCAAAAATAAATATCTGGAACAAATGTTTCCAAATCAGTCAGTTTAAATATTTGCCCTAAATTTTTCCATCCTCCTCTTGATTTTTGTAAAGCAAGTGAAAAATTGGAGTGTTGTCCCACTGATAATCATCTGAGGCTTTTACCACTTGCCCAAATGGAGCTGCCCCAAACCAAACACCCTGTAGCAGAATTGACCAGAAAATGGCAATTCAATTTAAAAAAAGCTTCCAGGGCTTTAAGTTTTGCTTTCGTTTCACTTTGGAATAAAGATATACTGTTTCATACACTTTTATGAAAACACAAATTAGGTCAGAGATGTGAGGTATGTTCCATTCTGACTGGGCACATAGGGAGGAACTGATGCAGAGCTTTCCAGCAATTCATTCTCTTGTCCTCTTCCCAGTTTTTCCAATTCTCCTTCCTACATCCCAACTGTTTCCTTATTACCTAGCTAAAGCAAACAGGAGATTTTCTTCCACCTTGTGGCCTAAAAATATGTCAAAGTCTACATGAAATGTTTAGTTGAAATTTCAGCTCTTAAAAATATTCCAGCCAGTTTTCCTCCATGTGAACGCCAGTGGATAACGGGCCTTCTGGTGTTATTATCTGAAGGGCTTTACGTACAGATACCCACATAAGTAAGTCTGGATGGTAGAAGAGAGGGTTCTATGGCAAAATAGTTTGGTAGTTGAGGGTACTGCTGGATCTGTCTGCATTGTTGAAAATGAAAGGCCTGAAGAAAAATTATTTAATTAAAATGGAAGCTTGCCATTCCATCACCAAACTTGGAGGAGGATTAACCAACTTAGGCTAAGCACAGAACAAAAGATTTTTGCACAGTGCTTTTACCTCCATCAGAATCTGTAGTTCAAGGGACAGCATTGTCTATTGAGTGCTAAATGTTGCAGTACAGGGGCTGTATTTTGTATTTGGGAATTATATGAAATGCTATGGTGGGTAGATACTGCCCCATAATGTATTCTTATGACCTTTGCCATATGGGGTATATGTTTCTTGATGTGATGTACTAAAACGAGATGAAGATGTTTCTCTGTGAAAGAATTACAAAAAATGAAGCTGTCAAATAATGTTTTCAAGTTAATAACTACCTGAAATTCTAGCTATTCAGCTTATTGTTTCATTAAAATTCACAGGTCTGTCTGTATGGGTCTTCTACAAAAATTAATAATTGCAAAGCATCTCTTGTTTAATTAACCTAATGTATTGATACTACTGAGCACTGAAACAGTAACTTGTTCATGGCTGACTTTCAAAATCTTTCACTTAAAATGAACCTTCTTGAGGTTTTCAGTTATTTCAGTGTGCTTCATGGCTAAGTGTTTTAACCTAACACTTTACACTTTTATTAAAGATTATGACTCAGATGCTATGAGCAGCTCTTACGAATCCTACGATGAAGAAGAGGAGGATGGAAAGGGGAAGAAAATGAGACATCAGTGGCCTTCTGAGGAAGCCTCTATGGATCTGGTGAAGGATGCCAAAATCTGTGCCTTCCTTCTTAGAAAAAAAAGATTTGGGCAATGGACCAAACTACTGTGTGTTATCAAAGAAAACAAACTACTGGTAATTCTTATTTTTAGCTAGCTGTATTTTCTTTGTACCTTTTAGATGATGTATTTATTTTTACAGGAATCTGATTTTTGGAATAGGTTCTGCAAACAGTGGCCAAGTCTGCAGTAACGGTACCAAAGAGTTCAGTCATGATTTACCCAAGAAGCAGAAAAGCACTGAAATTATAAGTGTATCATTTAGCCACTTAGAACTTTGATTTTTATTTAACTTAAGCTTGAACCCCAGCAGTTCTCTGATATTGGAAAGAACGTCTGGCCTATTATCTTCTAAAATATTTAATTTGGAAAAAAAAAGTTGCTGAAACTGTAAATCCAGTCTTTCATTCCCTGCGGACAAAAAATCTCATAGGGGGCTTTGTGTGTGAACTGTTGGATCAGACTGCTGGAGAGAAAAGTCCCTTGTTGGACTGAGAATTCACTTGGCAGCATATGCTGTGGTAATGTATACACTTTAAACTAAAACCTTTGCCATCTGTTCTGCAGTAATTACGATGCAGTATTCACATGATGCACAGCTGCATTATAGAAAGGATGGAAACAAGTGGATGTATTTATTCCTTAAGCAAATCTGTTATGCTTCTTTCTGGTTGGAGGCACCAGTGAAAGATTCCATAAATTAACCACTCATAGATGTCTTTTTGTTTTCTGAAAAGAGGGCTTAATTGAGTGAAGCACTTACTCTGGTTCATTATGAGCAAACTAATGCTTATAGTAATCAGTAAGTTGGGTCTTAGATGCTCCTGCCTTCTGATACGGTGCTTCCAGCCACTGCACCTAATTGCATAACTAACAATTACTGCAGTATCCCAAATGTTAAAAGCTGATTAACAGTTCATAGAATTTTCTGTAGAACCTCTCTGTTCTAGAGTGGTGCAATGTAGTTTAGGCGTGTTCACTTCCCAAGTATATTTGTGCTTATAGCAATATAGAAAATAGCAGGATATGAAATGGAGGTAAGAGATTTCTGAAAATACAGTTGGAATGAATTTTCTAGTTTGCAGAAGCTTTAATTTTTGTATCCTCCTGTATTTAAACATTGAAAAAAAAGTTCATTCTGATTCAGCTTTTATTATATTCTTATAATGCCATTATCCTTAATGCACATTTTTATCACCATGTATCACTATCATATCAGATTTCAGGACCATCTGATAACTGCTTGAAGAAAGGAAAGAAGGAGACAGAGAAACAGATTTTTCCCTGAAGTCATACAGCATTTCTTTTAACAATTACATTTATTGTTCCATATAAAAATATGTTATTTTATATTTTCATTTCCTTTACCCATATGTGTGGTCTGAAAAGCTTTTTTTTCCTTGTAGGGATCATCTTTCAGTAATTCTATAATGGGGATTAAGAAAATAAAATTCACAATAGGAGTCTAACGACCAAGTTACACAAGATTGGTTTATTATTTGAAGGAGGACTTGGACAGTTAACTTATGAGATATGCAAGTAAAACAAATACGTGTTCTTAGGGATTAGTAATTGCTAGTGTCATAAATGCAGCTGTCATCATAAAACAACAGTATTTTAATTAGAATTAGACATTAGAAATAATTTTCAGTAGGGAATTGTTTTTCACTTAAAGTCCTTTAGGGACTCATTTTTCACCCAAAGTCTTTTAATATATACATACTTCAGTTTTAGCAATGTATAATTATAAATAAAATATTTAGATTAATGTAAAAGGAATTATAAGCTGTTTATTGGTTCTTAAAGTGA
This sequence comes from Drymodes brunneopygia, assembly GCA_013400955.1. Taxonomy (NCBI): domain Eukaryota; kingdom Metazoa; phylum Chordata; class Aves; order Passeriformes; family Petroicidae; genus Drymodes; species Drymodes brunneopygia. Next base: position 72,382 of record VZTZ01046193.1, read on the forward strand.
ATATTGTTGTATATCTTCAAGATTTCATAGCTTGAAAAGTTAGTATTTTTTAAATGTTGCAGGTTTAAAATCTGTGACCAAATTGGAGAAACCTTGCTATAATGGGCTTTGGAGAGGGAAGGATTGTCAGTGATCTAGAGAGGCTGGTTTAGAGTTGGCTGTATTTGCTCAGCCTAACTTGTAGTGTTCATAACATACTTTTATCAGCTGCTGTCTTCCTGACAGTTGCATCCTGGCATGAATACTGCTGCAGACATGCAAAAACTCAGAAGCTTTTCTCTATTCACGTAGATGCTCAGCTATTCTTTGTATGCAGATACTAGTTAGTCTTACTGATTATCAGAGACCCCTTTATTATCAGATGTCTTTTTAGCCATAGTGCTTGTTTGTATGAGTGAAAGCCCAGTTTACACAAATATATAAAATAGCTGGACATTCATACAGAGAATTAAACATTGTTCTGCAGTCTGGCGCCACATCTTTGGGAGCCTCAGCTGTACTGATCTGTTGGAAGGTGAGAATAGACTGGGTCTATAGGACAGGTGATCTAAAGAGGAGCCCTCTGTCTTCAGATCACCAGTTTCAACACAGAGCAGGTCATCAGTGATCCAGCATGAAATGGCTGTTCATTGACAGCATTTACTAAGGAGGGAAAAAATGTAAGTTACTTTGTTGAAGCCAGGAGCTTGCAAAATAAAGTGACATGGAAATTTATGCAGTTTTGTGCACAGACTATTAGACTCTATTAACTGAAAAGTGTGGTTTTACCCACTTTCCATTCATTTTTTTTTACTTATCTCAAGCAAACGAACAGATGAGTAAAGCATGTGCCAGTGTCTTTGCGACTGCAGCGTGTGGGCACTGATGTAGATTTGCCTTCATATGCTGGTCTGTTGCTGAGGGGCAAAGTAAACATCTGGGCTTTAAAGTTGTTAAGTTACAAATTTATTCTGCTGCTACATGTGAACAGATACCCTAAATCACTGTCTTCCTACCTGATCAAGGTCAAGGTTGAGTCATAAGGATAATGCAGAAACACTTAATGCTCTCCATATGTTGTACCTGTCCTGCAGTAAAAGACGTCTGTTATTGTCAGTCTGGAAGTAATTTTGCTTTACAGAGTGGATGAGTTGGCTCCAGCTGAACTCTGTGGTATGTGGTAAAAGGATGTGTAAAATACATTCAAAATTTAAAAAATTTAAAAATACAGCATTCCTACATGATAAGAGCTTTCCCCCAAGGTTCAAGAAGGTAATATCTAACTCTGGAACTTTCCTTATGTTTCTTTAGTGTTACAAAAGCTCCAAGGACCAACAGCCTCAGATGGAGCTGCTCCTGAATGACTGCAGTATCACCTATATTCCCAAAGACAGCAAAAAGAAGAAGCATGAGCTGAAGATCTCTCACCAAGGAACAGATGCCCTGGTTCTGGCAGTGCAGAGCAAAGAGCAAGCAGAACAGTGGCTAAAGGTAAGGGGACATTTCTGACCAGGGGTTTTTCTACCCACAAAGTGCTGACATTGCTCAGTTGCTGTTACAGACTGAGACACAGACAGCAACTTCACGCAAATACTCACCACTTAAATCCCATCTAATTTGGGGCTGCAGAAATACAAACTTTAGGTTCAGGCCTCAAAGCAATTCCTCAGAGTTACCCCAGTGCTGCTGCTGTGATGGTTTTCACTACTAATGGCACAGTAATCTGGCTCAGAGAGGAGAGGTGGCAAATTCCCTTCCATCTTCTCCAACTCATTTTCCAGAACGGTTTGGTGGTTAGGGCACCCTGGTAGTGAGCAGAAGGTTCAAATTTCCTCAGGTGGAGGCAGCTGGCATTATTTTTGGCATGGTGTCACCTTTTTAAAAAGAAGACTCTCTGAGGAGATACCTGTTTGATTTGCTCTGGGTGGTGCAAAATCCTTCAGCTTCCTGAAGGCCATTCAAGTTTACTAATTCTGGTTTAGCAATGTATCGTCTGTTATAGTTTGTCCTGGGAATGCAGACTTCTGAGAAAATGTGATTTTGTCATCTTCCATTCTTCTCTGTCCAATGTCTGCAAACATGGAAAATCCCAAGGCAAGGTCTGCAGTTACAGATCCTAACCAGATTGCTAGTATTTATGTTGGACTTTGCCAGTCTCAAAAGTTGAGGTCAGTGAAGTAGTGTGGGAAACTATCACTGCAGTTGCAGTAGCAACTGTTTTAAGACCTTGAAATACAGCCTTTTAAATACATTTATAAGTCTGAATGCATCAGACTCATCAGGCATTCTCCATGCTGTGCTCTGATCTAACCATATATGGCACTTACTTTTCTAAGAATAAATTGTATTTTTCCAAATACAATTGAATTAAACACATAGGAATTTCCTGATGGCAGATAGTTTTTCTGCAGAAGAGGGAGACATAAAATGCAGCTTAAACGGTATAAATTCTGCTGTGGGCTAATGTACTAAATGGAAAATTAATCTGTAATTTCCTATTTTGCAATATTTGAATATACCTTTTGGGGGTTTGTGGTTTATGTGTGTTTGGTTTTGACTGTGACTCTGTATCCTAGTTTAAAAAATGCTCTCTCTATTGTAATTTTAATAGCAACTAATCCCAGCCATGTATTTCTAAGGCTTCTTCTAACACCAGTATCTTGTTCTAAGTTTTAAAGTCAAGCAGCATGCAAGTGTCCCACTAGTTCAGCTAGCATTTCAAAACCACTGATTGGAATGAAAAGAAGTTCATAAGTCATATTCCCTTCCAAGGGAATTCCGCTGTAATTAGATCATAGCAACTGCACCCTTATTTCCTGTGTTGTTCGAAATTCGGGTTTGGTAATACTGAATTCATTGGCATCTATCAGACGTTCTTTCATAAAAATTGTTTAATTTTTTATAATTGTATATAAAGCATCCCCACACAGGCAGACAGAGCAGTTCTAGATTTTTCCATATCCCAGATGCATTCCTGCTACTTAAAAATGAAAAAAAAAGAGAGGCATTTCATGCAGTTGCGTGTTCACGCAGTTGTGTATTCTGTGTGTCTGCAAAGCATTTGGAGACAGTCTGACAGTACTTTATTTAGCTCCTTCATGCTGCAAAGCTCTCTATTAATAAAATCATTCAAGTACATGGCAGTGTTACTGTACTCAACTTCCAAGCCCTCAGTGCTGCTTGAGCCCTTTGTTTCTGCAGTACAAATTGCCTGTCCCACAGCTAATCAGAAATGATCTGTGCTGCTCTTGCAATAGCTCCAGTGTTTTCCAGAAGTATGGCCTTTAGAGAAATAAAATAAGCATTGCTTTCTGTATTTTTAAAAATACACCAAAATTTAAGGATTTTTTATCATTATGTAAGTAATTATGTTTTGGTTATTCAAGCCTTACTCAAAATTAGCTTCTGAAAATCATGTGTGGCTTTGTGTAGGACATTCTTACACTAAGCAGAAGTCACTGCTTCACCTTGGGAGATTTTAGCTTTCCCTGTCAGTGAGAGGGTCAGGGTCCTTCCCAGTGCTCTGTCCCATACATGTGATTTCTGTAGTTAATAAAATGGGCAGATCCAGGGACTGCCAATGTAAAAGGACTCTGCAACCATATTTTTAGAGCATAAAATGCCTTCTTGGTCAAAGATACTGTGCCAGTATGTGCCACTGGAGGCAGGTTATCACACAGGAGCAATGGGTTCTCATGAATTCAAGTGTGAAGTGTCACATTAATGTTCTACTCTTTATCCAAAAAAGCTCAAAATGGCTTTAGAGGCCAGATAGTCCTTTGAAAGCTAAACCAATTTTTTTTTTTCAAGGCATATATATAATCAGTATAGAATATGTTTATTAAGTAAATAATTTTAAAATATCTCTTGGAAGACAAATTCTAAATCAATGCAAAATACTTTAGACCTTTCTTTTTTGTAAAGATGACACCAAAAAAGCCCCAGCTGATAAACCTAGTGTAAATTGAAGTCTAGACTGGAAACCACAAAGGGAGTTTCAGATTTACCAGCTAACAAATGCTTGTTGAAAACAGATAGCTGATGTCACCAAAGAGCCTGTCAAGATTTCAGAGGAAGGAGCGGAGCTAGTATAAATTCAGGGTAGAGCTGAGATCATCTCAGTAATATGGTGGGCAACAAAATGTGGTGGAATTTTCCAGACTTGAGTCTTAAGATGTTCCCACAAAAATGTACATGAAAAAAAAATGTGTGCAGTTACACACTCTGACCCAAAAAATGATCTTTTTCCATGTGTGCTTGAGTGTATGTGCATCTGTGCGCCCTTTTGTGGTCAAACAAGGTCTGAAATTTTCCTGTTTGTCTCAGCACATCCAACAGACTGGTGAAGCTACACTTATTTGTGAGCATCCCTGGGAAATGCTGCATTAAAAATAAAAGGACTAGTAGGACCATGACCTTACAAGAAGATGCTTGTTCAGGGGCTTCGTTTGCAGAGATGAATGTGCTCTGTGTGCAGAACCCTCAGACTAGGCCACAGAAAACTGCACTCAATATAAAAAAATACATGGATGCCAAAGAAATTAAGGTCTGAGGTAACTTGTTGTAGAAGACCAGTACAAATATGAAATGGTCATGGTGACTGGTCTCAAGGCCTTCTCTTCCTCGTAACATTCCTCCTGCAAAAATGTATTTCTGATTCATCATGCATGAGAGGTAATCTATCATTGTGGAGTACTGGCCTTGATTTTCATTTTTCCCTAACACTATGCACCCTTTGTTACCTTCTCTTCATTTTATGGTGCTCTGCCACTGAGCAACAATCTTTCCAGCTGAGAGTCTGTAATTGAGCAGTGAATCTTCCAGCCACAAGGAGACTTTCCTTCATCTATCATTTTGACAATGCTCAGTCAGTTCTGAACTTGTCGTAATAAGGGGGATGTTTTGCCCTGAACAGAGAATAAAATCATGGTTGGGACTGTACCCAGTCATCCAAAGGCCCTGCAGCATTCTTGGTAGGGCTGTTTAGCTGGTTCACCTAGCCTCTTTTTCTCTCTGATTAACTGCATGTTGTCTCTCACAAAAGTCTTCAAAAACATCTCTTTTTTTCACTGCCTTCAGTTTAGTGAAGGGAGTCAAGTAACTTCTGGCCTCCAGTCTTAATGTGGGCAGTTTTACTGAAAAGTAAACTACTGACAGAGCTGTTCTTTAGCCAGTTTATATCAACATAAAATTGAGCTTGTAACTATAAACATTGTGTTGCTGCTTTTGCTTTCTATGGGAATTTCCAGCTAGAGATCTTCAACACTTCAAACATTGCCTTCTTGGCTTATGTAATGCTCCCTAAAGAGGTTATTATCTCCATTTTGTAGCTGAGTAGAGTCAAGTGCAGAATGGTCAAGCCTTAAAACTGACTAGAAAAAGTGTTTTCGGGGATGCATGCTTGGTACTAGTGATTTCCATGCAGTGTTTGTTAATTTGTAAGAAACTTAAAGAATGTACTATGACCCAAGACAGTCAGGCCAGGTTCTTTCTCCACTGCCCATCGTCACCAGCAGCAAAGGCTGTGCAAACTAAATTAAACCTCCCAGGAATTTCACTCCTGTTTTCTCAAACAGGTGGTTTAAAATACCTCGGTTCAAGTCACAGCAAGGTCAGTGAGTTTGCATAAGAGCTCTTTAGGGCCTCACCTGCAGAGGTGACAGACCAAGCTGTATGTGGGAGTCCTGACCAGTCTGCAGCACGGGCAGAGCCAGAGGATCCCAGCTTGGCTGTGAACCAGTCTCTGTGTGTGTGTGTGAGCAGCACCATGGAAAACAATACATTATTTAAAAGAACCAGATGTATATGTAAATTTAAAAACCCGACCAAACCACCCATGAATACAGAACCACAAACATCCTATTTACTTGTTTTCTCAGTGATAATTTTTCATTGGGTTTCCTGGCTAAAATCACAAATGCAAGCTGTAGCAGTCAGAACAGAACCCAGGAGGGCTGGGACTTTCACCACTAGATACTATTCCTCCTCTCTCCTACTCACAGCTTAGGATGGAAAATTATTTAAATCACACCTAGCTGAGACTCAGCCTAAAGTGAGATGTACATCTCTCTGCACCACCCTGGCACAGAGCACCTCATCCCTTGGAGCAGCAGTGCCTCCTGCCACTCTCCCCAGCCTCCTTCCCTGGGCTCTGCCTGATCCAGTGGCCATATATGGCAATGGATTCATGGCAATAATGCAGGAGAAATGATACAGGGGTTGTCTTGGTTGAGTGAGTCAGAAAAGTATTTCTAAGGGGATGCACAGGCACTAAAAGCAGGCTTGCTGACTGCTACTCTGCCAGAATCTCATCCTCACTTTGCTCAAACAAATGACAGTAAGGCAGAAAGATTAATCTTTTCAGGCTAAGAGATGCCTGAGAATAATGTTTTCCAGTACAGAAGGTACACAGGGTTTCTTTTTGAAACTTAAAGAGTAGGCTATGATGGGAATAATTTCTGCCTTTCCTGCCTGGATTTTCCTCTAGGTAAACTCCTTGGGGCATTTCTTCTCTGCAAAACACTAAGAAGAGTTTTGCTGCTTTGTTAAGGAGCAGGGTATTGACACTAGCATATGTAATATGAAACAGTCCACAAGAGAGAAAAAATAAGAATTTAGTAGTGCCAAAATGACAGAGTCCCAGAAAGTCAGTAGTCTTCCAGCAGTGAAAAAGGAGTGTTTCAGGAATGGGAAATACTGAGTTACATCTGGAGCCAAACCCTTTTCCCTCTGCTGTGTTGTACTCTAAGCAGATTCCAGCTTTGCCATATTCCAGAGTTAAGTGGCAGAGCCAAGGGATGCAGCCCATCCCATTTCTAGCAATTCCAGTATTTGCGAAACATGTGGGTAGAGGGGGACAAGTGGGTGGCTGGCTGGCTGGATTTCTGGCCTGGCTACATAAAGTAAAGCAAACATGCAGTCAGGCTGTGAGCTTTGTCTTGAATTCCATCATATTAAAAGTGTGAGCTTCTCATGTGAGTTCCATGAGAGCACAAGACGAAACAAAATGCTGTGGTCACATCCCTGTGGTAGGGACAGTCTGTAGTTTGAGCTCATCAATAGTATCCACCAGGGGAGAGATCTGCAAGCTCCTCCAACACAGGACAACTTTTAGTCTTACTCCTTACCAGGTCCCAAAGAGATCAGCCATAAGGAACTATTTACAAATGTACTTTTACTCAGAATTTGTTTGGTTTCTGTGTGGCAGGGACTGGCGGGCAAGCAGCTGGCTTTCCGGTTCCACTACAGAGCCAGTGCTTTTTATCTGGAGCTTGGAACTTTAAAGCAGCCAGAAGAATCTAATTTACTTTTTCTGACCTTGCATGTAGAAAGAATAAATGTAGGGCAGGTATTTTGCCTCCAGTCCTGGTGTGTCTTTTAAAACAAGATATGAGTATTACAGAAATCTGTAGATGAATGCAGGTATGAAGTTTTTATAGTAAATGTTAGTGCTTCTGTAATAAGATAATTTTAAAGAGAGAAATATTCCAGACACACCATGTAGGAGAAATTCCACTGACTTCAGGCATAGCTCGGGGCAGGGAATCTTTCCAGCTTCCTACCTGTAAATATTTCCCCTCTGTGCCTTATGTACAGCACTCAATGCTGTACACTGATATATATACTCATCCACCTGGGGATTTCAAGGTCTAAAGCCAAGCGTGATGAGGAGCAGCTGAGGGAGGAGCTGGGGGTGTCAAGCCTGGAGAAAAGGAGGTTCAGGGGGGACCTTTTAATTCTCTACCACTCCCTGAAAGAAGGCTGTAGCCACTGGGATTCAGTCTTCTCACAGGTAACATGTGACAGGACAAGAGAAAATGATCTCAGGTTTCACCAGGGGAGGTTTAGATTGGATATTAGGAAAAATTTCTTCACTGAAAGGATCAGACTGCCAAGAAAAGTGGTGAAGTCAGTCCCTGGAGATATTTAAAATACTGTGTAGATGTGGCACTTAGGGACATGGTTTAGTGATGGACTTGGCAGTTCTGGGTTAACAGTTGGACTCGATCTTAGGGGTCTTTTCCAACTGAACGATTCTATAACTATAAATAAGGAATAATAATACAGTTCAGGTTGCAGAAGCTTTTTCCAGGTCTGAATTTGAAAGTGGCAGTTCTGAAGTGTGCTAATTGTAACATTGTAATGGTTATTGTGGTATTTAAGATTCTTGCAATGGAATAACAGAAGATTATTTTAAATTTTGTTTTGAGGCTATCCAAAGAAACACAGGATAGTCAGTTTTCTGATTACGTTTGCTTATACATTTTAAATATTTGAATAGATAGTCTGTTTATGATCTTATTTTGATTTTCCTAGCAGCCTGTGTGTGTGCATATGTGATGTACAAAGGCATTTGTGGTGCGAAAAAGAGAATTTTTTCCTCTCTCTAATGTGTGAGAAAAGCTATTAATGGAATATTTGCCATTACAAGGTATTCTCAGTGCAGCCTTCCACATGATGCCATTTTATTAAAAATAACACTTTTGGGTATTCCTGTTTTTTTCTTTCTAGTTTTGGAGCTATTGAGATACATTTATTTATATTTTTACACATTTCATTGCAATGGATAAAAGTTTGTTGAGCTCCATTCCTCACTCTCACTCACAATTACTTTTTAATGAAAATAGTGATCTTTTAATGAAAATAGTGATCTGTATAGCTCCAGAAGATGAAACATAGAAAAAACTGACAAAAACTTTGGAGTCTTGTGATTGAAATTATGCAAGTTGGCAATACTGGTGGAATGTTTTATCCCTAAAATTTTGAGCTAAAGCTACATGCATGTGAAAACCAGATTTTTAATGGCAGCTGTCTGCAAACGTAATTACAGACAGTGCATCCAGGCAACCATTATATATTAAAGACATTTCATCCTGGTGAGGTGGAGAAGAACTGAACTTTGTGCTGTGCATTGAACACGATTATATTGCACATAGGAGGTGATGAGCAAGTCTTTGCCAGTGAACCTTTTGAACCCAAATGAAGTGTTGGGCTCTTGAATATGCATTTGCTTTAGATCCTGCCACTAAATCCCTTTTGACAATGTATCATTTTTTAAATCAAAATTTAATTACAACCCAATTAAACACTTCAGCTTCTCCTTAAATATGTGGGGTATGATAAGAACCGGATTTACTTGAGTGCATGACTTAGCACATACTATTGAGTTAGTGCTGCCAAGTCACTTCCCTCTGTTCTGTCTGTAACTCCCATTATAATCTGCCTTTGCCAAAATTAACTAACTGTGTGGTGTGAGCAGATGCTGAAAACATAAGCCATTGAATCAGGGTCATGTAGGAGACAGAAATGAATGTTCCCAGAAACTGTACAGTCACATTTCTCTAGGAAGAAAACAGCAGTGTATTTACACCATACTGAGAATGAGTGATTGAAAAAAATAAAAAATTAAAAAAATTCTTACAGTTTCAGGAAATTCAGTGCTTTGTTTAACTCTGAGGTGCAAATGCTATGCCACAGATGAATCTACATTTTCTGTTACAAAGGACGCCGAGTGCCATGAAGTGCTGGTCTTGTTTCTGGAACAAAATAGAGGGAAGGTCAGACAGTCAGGAAAGGATGCTGAAGAGTTTTGAGATTCTAGTTCAGAAATAAAAGTGTAGTTTCGTCTCCTGGCTTTGCTTAGATTTTTTTAAATTGTCATTGAGTGAGTGATTTCATCATTATTTTGTTCCTGGGTTCTCCCTCTGTAAAACAGGGCTGGTGCTCTTCCTTTCTTTCTGGCGTATAATGCCTGTAATTTATGATGTGCTCCTGAGTAGCATAAGGGTCTTTGTAAGCCCATAAACATTTGATTTGTTTTAGCTTCAGCCTTATAGGGAGCTTAAGTGCTGGGAAAGGCCTGTTTGGTGCCATCCTTTCCTTTTTAATAGTTTCTACATCAAAATTGTTCCATTTGAAACTCAGCATGAATTTGGATCGAGAGCCTGTTCTCATCAGCACAAGCAATTTCAGGCTGATAATGGGGTGGTGGTAACCTCACAAGAGATAAAAACCTTGGCTATGGCCATGGGGAATCATCAAAAATCTTTACTCATTGTGTATTTTTACATTTCTAGAGTTTCAGGTTTTCAAGTTCTTCAAATTCCATCAAAATATCAGCGAATTCCCAGTTCAAGATCTTTCTTCAACTTTATAGGAACAGAAAGTGCAATTTCCATTTTCTACAGACATATTTACAATTACTTTGACCTTTAACTCTTAAGTTGACGTGCAATTATAATATAAAAATGCCACAAAATACCACTGTGCAGTATTAACTGTATGTTGATCAGGACTTCATTAGTTCTCTGATAGCAAAAAAAGAGCATCTTTGTAGTGTATTATACAAAACTCTTGTCCATTGTCTTGAGGGACCTTGGATTTAATCCCATTTTTTCATCATTGTAATGAAATTAGTTTGGTGGTGTCAGCTGAGCTTATATTGCACAATTAGCACATGGAAATCAGCAGTGCTGTTGGTTTCTTCACTTAGTAGAGCCTTGGAGCTTAGTCTGTCTAGAAACTGAAACCTTCCACCTCTAGACATTAAGTCTGCTTCAGGTCATATGTGACATGACTGTAAGGGAGGGAGCATGGAAGTTGTAGTGTCAGCCTGCCTGACACCTGCCAACCTAGTAAAATGTCTGTGTGGTTCTCCTTCCCATCTCCTTTCACATCCATATATAATTTCTCTGATTTTTATTTCATGAATAATAAAAAAGTTTTGCCTTGTCTCCTAAGGTTATAAAAGATGTGTGCAGCAACTGTACGGGAGCTGTAGACTCCGATGGGCCATTGTCTAGTTCTCCAGTACACAAAGTGGAGCTGGAAAAGGTAAAGTTGTCAAAGTGATGAATGCAAAATTCCTTATAATTGCTCAAAGAGACACTGCTGGGCACTGGATGTAAATCCTTGCTGCCCTGTGTTGCTGTTTCAGGCACACAGTCCCTGTGTTGTGCTGGTTTGTTTGGATATGTGCACACATCCTGCAGAGATGAGGTTTCTGCCATGTCAGTTTGTTTGGCCATGAGCAGCCAGCAGCCTGGCTCAGGTCCAGCTTCTCTTCAGCCATAGAAGGGTGCAGATTAATGGGTGTGATGGGTGTGATACGTGTGCTGAGACGCAGAGATGGTCTCCAACAAATGCAAAGAGCAAGCAGGGATGTCACTGTTGGGGAAGGATAGATGAAGATTATACCATGGTTTAAAGGGAAGGTCTCTTATTTTGTGGATTTCAGTCCTTGAAGAGCTCCCTGGGCATGCTGAGGTCACTGTTTTGGCAGACCCTTTCAAACATCCGTGTATCAATACAGAAACTTGGCTACTCACGTGTGGTTGCCTCCGCTGCCTTGACTCAGCAGGATGTGAGAGCACGAATTAGGGAAGTGAGCAGCTTTGCAGTGGGTGATTGATGCATTACCAGCACCAGTTTAAGCCCCTGCTCCGTAAAAACATCCATATGAGCAAATCTCTCTGCAGCCCCTGCTTAAAAGAATCCCACTGACAGAGGTTTCATTACCCAATTCCTAAAGGCAAGTGCCACCCCTCTGGTGGAAGTGCACCACTGCCAGTGGTGTTATGTTGCTTTGATCCTGGGAGCTGTTCCAGGACAGCCCAGACTGCCTGGTTTCACAGGCAAAAGCTGTTGTGTTTGCATGTTTGCACACACCTGCACAGTACTGACAAAGTAACTTAAAGTGTTGTAAATTTTTTTTTCTAAAATGTGTGCCATGGAAAGGTGGAATTTATCTTGTCATTCATTCCGTTCTGTGAAAATTCGCATTCCTTCTTCATGGCTTCACCACTTCTGAGTAATATGGTCATCAAAACTGTGCTGTCATAAGCTTTATCTACCTCAACCCTGACCTCATGCATAACCATTACAGAATAATCAGTGCTAAAAATTTATTTCAAAAGCCTTTTTTGCACATATTGAAAGTGCTGAAGCACCTTGTAGGAATGCACTATTTTCTGATAAGTTGTAATTGCAAATGCATGTATGAAGCATTCTTTAAAGATACAGCTCTTACCTTACTCATATCTGATCCATGTGATCCTTTATTGCAACATTTGGACTCTAGAAATACATTAAAATATATTGTGAATTATGAATATTTCACTGTTTTTAATATACCTTCAAATGCATAGTGTTTTGTTGTTTCTGTGATTTTCTGAAGTTTCTAAAACTGAAGTTTTTACTATCTCCTAATTGCAAGTGGATGAGAGCTTGAAAGGGTGTTTTATTTCATAGTAAGCATATTTTTAAGGGGACTCATGACACTTGATTGGATGAAGGTGCAAACATTGTATATCAGCTAATCTCTTTGCCCCTGCAGAAGTTGTCGTTTGAGAGGCCGAGCTCAGATGGGGAAGGAGCTGTGGAAAATGGCATCACTACTGTGTGCAATGGTAAAGAGCAAGGTATGTCTGGTGTGAGTAATGTGTGCTTAGAGAAGGGGAAATACCTCGCTTTTATCTTTTCAAAAAAAAGGCAGTAAAGTTTTTGAATGGTTTTGTTAGAATTCATTTTAACTTGAAAGCCGAACTATGTCAAGAAGGATTCCTTAAATTTTGGCAGTGACAGAAGGCATTTGATGTTACTGTGCAGGTAAAATCAATATAATTAGTATAAGGAAACACAGTGTAGAAATTTTGATTTAGCCTTTTCTGTGTTCAAAAGTACAGTTTTTCAGAGCTTGGGTGACCACTATGGGCAAGTAGCAGGAAAAGTGGGAACTGTATAGTGGCATTGTAAATAGTGGTGTAAAGCTTCTAAGCAAAAAAGCTATCATTAAATACTAGAAGGAAAGAATCATGCATATTTTTATATATATATTTTACATATGTATGTGTATGCACAGATACCTTCATATATACGCTATCATATTGCATATGATTATATTAGAATAATAAATAAATACAGTCATGCAATATCAGTGAGTTTTTGAGTACATATATATATAATTTTGCATATGCTACTTTGGAACTATGCATGACCCATAGTTCTTATAATCTAACAAAGGTAAATCCCAAATCCAGAGGGAATTCTGGCCAAGTTACAACTAATACACTCAACTGTTACACTCTCTTCCCCATCCGCTTTCCTCCTTCACAAAGCAGAAGAAATTCTGTGACTTCCTTGACTTGCCATGTAGCAGTGGTCTTGCTTAGAAAAGACATTTTTCTGCTGCTGTTAGTGATGGGTAATGTGAGCTGCAGTGAGCACAGTGTCAATACTGGCCTTGGTGCCAGCCCTGTCTCGCCTTCTGACTCATTACTCTGATCTTCTCCCTGGCTCATTTTCCAGCATTTCCTGGCTGTATAGATCTCTGAATGAGCAGTGTGGGACAATGTCATGGTTTGTGGTTTTCTGGAAGTTGTGGTACATTTTTAGATTTCACATTTTAAAATCTTCTATTAAGCTTTCCTGAAACTCTGAGACCTGTGGAGAGTCATCTGTGACCCAAAACCTGTGCTGGCCTCGGTGTCCAGAGGTACCTGGTGGCTCAGGTACCCTGCAGAAGGTGTGATGATGCAGCTGGAAAAGCAGCCCAGCTTAGGTGCCTCAAGAAGGGTCATTTAAAATACCAGTAGCTTTTGAAAATTGATTTTCAATACACAGTAGTAAAAATAATAGGTGTTAATGACTGCAAGAAGACTGAGGTGTCCTTGATGAAGTTATGCTAAGGAGTTTTAAAATAATGGATAGGAAGTGTTTAAGGGAGTACATTGGAAGAGAGGCTTCAGAGAATGATTGTCTCCAGCTGGCACCAACCACCAGCCTCTGCTCTGCTCTTAACCAGCTGCTTGCTTTGCTGTGGGGAAGGAAATGAGAATAAAAGGCTTTTGTGAAAAAAAATCCCTGGCAATTGGGCAATCAGTATATTCTTTAGACTCAAAAAGGTTAAGTCATGAAGGCCTTATTTCTGCTGCCTCTCAGTTGTGCAGGGAAAAATCCAGCAATGTGAGGGGAAGACAGGGCAGAAAAACAAACACTGAAATGGGCTTATTAGACTGTCTGTTCATGCTCGTGGGAATGATTCCTTTGGGCTTCTGTCTCACAGAAATGAGATTTTCTGTCTCTGGCTTTTTTCAATGCTTTTCATCAATAGCCACAGTTGGCCTTGGGCTGCTGCTGTGTGGGATGGAAACCCATCTGAGGGCAGGTGCTGTGCCCCCAGGCAGGGGTTCATGAGCTGATTGGATGGGTGGCCTTCCTTCCACCACCAAGGGAGCCTGTGGCATGTTTAAAGAGCACAGTTTAAGTTGTGAATACCCTTCCTTGAAAAAGATAATTAGTTCTGGATGTGTTGGAGTTGGCAGGGGGGCAGCTATTGGCACTTGTAGAGCTGCCTTTCCCCCTCAGCACTGGCACATTTGTACAGTCTTGGCTACAGATACAGTTTATAAATAATGTTCCATGATTGCTAACAGTTATGCTAAATATGATAAATTATCCCATGGTGAGTCCCAAACTGCTTCTCTATTTTCTGTACATTCTTCCCAGCTCATCAATTCATGCAGTCATTTCTCATATGAACGTTTTGTCCATTTTTTCCCTCAGTTTGTGCAAGTCCATAACCACTAAGTGTTCCCTGTTGCAAAAGGAATTGATATGTTGGGGATAAAGATAGAGTAGCTCAATTAGTAACTAATTTAAATGAATTGTTCATCAAAATCATGTATCAGGGCAGGTTGATGGAAATTTTTGCTGCCCTGTCAGTTAGCAGAGACTTTTGCTCTGTTGCTGGAATCCAGTTTAGACCACTGAATGCAGTTATTGCAGTTTATTTTGTTTGTTCTGTTTTGCAAATAAAAGGTCTGTTTCTTCAGAATATGTTTAGTCTTGGAAACTCTTCCTTAAAAAAAATGTGTTAGGATTTTAATTAGATAGGCACTTAATAAAACCAAATCCATAGTCCTGCCATATTGCATTCAGCAGCTCAACATGCCTGAGTTCTCAGAGCTGTGATACTCCTAGCATCAAATTAAGTTAGTGGAAGCATAGAGTGGATGTTAGCAAAATACCTCTTTTCAGGAGAGCTTTTTCTTTCCAATGATCACAAAAACGGCCAACTTACAGCTCTTGAATATTCATACTGATCCCACTGGTTTCTTAGTAGTTAATTCATAAGTCTTTTCTAAAATGCCCACTGTGGTAAGATCTCTTAATCTAATTGTATATAGCAGAAGAATTTTTGCTAAGCAAGCATATTCTTTTTTGTGTACTTAATTATTGAAGTATTTTGGGAAAAATGTTTAGGAACATTGAAGAAAACAATGAACAAAGTCTGACTGGACTTTTATTGCTGTGTATGCGGGCTAAATTTATATGCAGGTACTTCAGTCAGTGCTAAATTAGATGATGACTGCTTTAGAAAGAGACTGGAAGCTTGATTAGATTAAATAAAGGTGCAAGATCGATTTTTGTTTTTATTATCCTTCAGAATGCCATGATTTTTATAACATAGAGGTTATTAGAGAGGGCATATAATACTTGTCTCGTTGAAGTCTGCAACTTCTGTACAAATGTTTGTCTTGCACAGGATATTTTTGTCTGAACTTCTGTTTTTATTCACATTCTCTCTATTGGTTGGTGTACACACACTAATAAAGACACACTTCTGCTTTCTTAATAGTGAAGAGGAAAAAAAGTTCAAAAATGGAAGCCAAGGGCACTGTGACTAAAGTAACAGGGAAAAAAATAACAAAGATCATTGGCTTAGGAAAGAAAAAACCATCAACAGATGAACAGACCTCATCAGCTGAAGAAGATGTTCCAACATGTGGTAAGTGATTTTTCTCCTTGAGTCTTAAATGCACATTACTATTAAAACTTTATAGCATTCTAGCCTAGGAATTTCTCTAAAATTGCTCTAACTGCAATAATTCTCCCCCCAGCATCAGAAGGATGCACCCAGTCTGCAAGGGGAGTAATCAAGAGTTCGTCATTTACAAAGAGACTAAAATAATCTGACTTTTTAAATAAAATGGTAGCACAGGCTCAGAAGGAGTATCACTGCTCTTTGCAGAAGTGAGGAGGAAGTGAAGTGTGAACAAGAAGCGTAAAGAAACAGGAGCTGTTCTCAAACAAATGGTTATAAAATGAATATGGGCTGAACTATGAAATAATTTGAGGCTACAAAGCAGAAGTAGGTTCTTGGAAAGTGATCACTTCTTTCATAATAGATTGTGGTTAAGGTTTTATGGAATAGCAGACAGCAGTCAACTGGCCTCAAACAAAGTGATTTGAGTTTAATTATGGGTTCCTAAAGTGGGTACATATTGGACAAAATGAAGTAACAAATTTCTAGTAAGCTATTTTAACTCTTAATTTTGATCATTCCGTATGACAGATGTAGTGCACAAGGAAGTGCATAAAAAGGTATGCAGAAATTACTTGTGTTTTGTATCTTAGCTTAATAAATCTTAGCTTAGTTAAGATTTGCTCACAGTTTAAGAGTTTGTGCAATGCACTCAGCTGATGTCCTCACAGCTCTGCTATTTCAAACTATGCAAAGTACTTACATTCTCCAGTGTATCTTTTGGTGCTCCAGTATTAGGTTACACTTCAATACATGAATAAGATTGAACCCACACTTCACCCAATCTCTTCAAAAACCAAATTTCCTTAGAAAGTTTTGAAGCAGTTGAACCAGATTCTGAGTTTGGATTTTACCCTTTAATTGACTAGAAAAGCTTAGGGAAATGGAGAAGTCAGTGATTAGTGAGCAGGAGGCAGAACTGATCAGAGCATGAGGTGTGATAGATGCCTGCCCAAGGTGATGGAAGCAGATCCGTGGGCCACCAGAGAGAACTTCGTAGACCACAGGTGGCTTTCAAGCCACACTTTGAGAATCATTCACATAAGCAAACTTTGATTAAGTAAGTGTATGTATATGTGTCTATAGATCAGCACAGTACAGATGTGATTTATTGACCAAAAGAACAGCTGGGAAAAGCTGTGTCCAGCCAGATGCATTGTCCAAAGCATCTGGCCCCCATAAGGGCTCAAACTTCCGGGCTCTCATACTCCGGTGATTATTCTGTGTTGTGTGAGAAGTTAACCACAGCTGTACAGTCTAATTCCTCATACTTCTATCATTAGTTTGGATATGGAGATAAACACAGATTCAGCCATTACTATTTGTCTGCTTTTGGCTCTACTCAACACCACTTGTGGATTTTAAAGGAAAATATATAAATGTCTAGGCTTTGGTTATTGCAGGAAGTCTTTGCAGAAGGAGTTTCTCACCACCAGCAATTTGGCTCAGTTCAGTGCCCTCTGGGCGGCTGCTCCATAGTTGAAGGTTTTTGCACTTTAGAAGGCTCTACCTCCCATGAGCAAAGGGAAAATCCCAGCAGAGCGGCAGGTGTCACCCAGCTAGAGTGGAAACTAAAACCCACCTGCACTTGGAGTCGTGGTAGTGCTCTTCCCTACAACATCACTGCTCCTAAACTGCCTGGACTAAGCAGAAGTGCTAATGCCCCAAAGGGGAACACATTCAAGGCATTTTGGTCATGTCGGCTTGTGAAGGTTTAAGCAGAAATATGTGGGGGAAAAGTGGGATCCTGTGTAGTTTGACTCTGAAGCAGGAAGTTTTGCAAGAGCTTTGTTGAGAGGTGCACTGGGAGCACAGGGGAAAAACTGTCTGAAAAAAAGGACTCTCACTCCAAAACAAGCCATATCTGGCTTGCACAGGAAGGTTTTTTTAATTTCTAGGGATTGTAATGTAATGCACAGTGATACAGGGTTTTGTTACAGGATGAGGGAGAAGAGCTGAAGAGTGTGAATATCACAAGGAGCCAAAACCAGAGGATTAAGCACATCCTCATTTTTTATAGCACCTTCCAAGATGTGCACAATTCTGATCTGCTATATCCTGTTGGATCACACTTTGACATTGGAACCATAATGTTGGAAGGGAAACCCAGAAAAATGAATAATAAGTCACAGTTTTAATGAAAACCAAAGAGAGAGCTCTCCAACAGGATTAAATGAAAATCATGTCTGAGATAGAAGACAATTTTTTAACCTCACTTCTGGCTTTTGCAAGATATCATTTATTTCCCTCCTCATAGCCTGTTTGGAAGCAGCAACATGCTGAATTCATGTACCATTTGTAATGTGGAAGCAAAAATAAAAGGTTTTGGTTTTTTTGTTTCTATTCCCAAACTATACTAAGGCAGGAAGAATGGGCATTGCTTTGATTGTAACATTTGAGTCTGGAATGATTGCTGCTATGGCATAGAGAAGGAAAACTAAAAAACTCTGCCTATTTTAATGATGTTACATGCCTAGACACTGTATTGATATAGAGTATGGTAAGAAAAGTGGGTGCTTTTGAAAGGCAATTTGTTAATGACATTTTAATATGTAAGGGTACTGTATGATATTTACTTCTTGGATTTTAAAAATTTTTATTTTTATTTGCATAGGTAACAAAGGTTACCTTCTTTTACTTTAAGTTCTGGTTTACAAGTGCTGTGTACCAGATGTGCGTTCTTCTTTCTAAATGTAATTAGAACATAGAGCATCAACACTTAGTAGGTCTTTTAAACACTGCTTTTGGATGTTACAGAAAGTAGCTCAATACCTAAGTATATAATATGTGCAGTGATTTTCCCAGAAAAATTTGGTCAGCCGCAGTTATCAGAGTCATTACCCACGGAGAGGCAGAGTGAGCACATCAGCTGTGTATGTACCTTTTTTATCAGTGTCCCTCTCCCATTCTTACTGAAGTCCTGGGGACCTGTGTGCTTGTGCTCATCCAGCTGCTGCAGGGACTGACACAGAACAGCCATTTCCACATGAGCTGGATCGTACATTTATATGCTTTTTCTAGGTTATTGGCACAGTGAAAGTTTTCATTAAAAGAAGTGGGGCAGGGTCATTTACTTGTTTTCCTAAAATCCATCTGGACTTTCTATTAGAAGAGGAACAAGTTATTTAAGAGCTAGCATTACATTGAGAAGTAAGTTCATTCTTTTTTTTTCTTTTCAGAAAAATGGAGGAGTAAAATATCTCACATTTCATTTTATTGCAGGCTATCTCAACGTGCTCTCTAATAACCGTTGGCGTGAGCGCTGGTGCAGAGTGAAAGACAATAAACTCATTTTCCACAAGGACAGGACAGACCTGAAGACACACATTGTTTCTATCCCTCTCCGTGGCTGTGAAGTCATCCTGGGGCTGGATTCGAAGCATCCCCTGACCTTCCGCCTGCTCCGGAATGGGCAGGAGGTCGCTGTGCTTGAGGTACTATAGCTCTGACTTCCAGGAACTCCCACAAGCTGAATTAGAGAAGCACTTTCATACAACCTCTGTCTGTCCATTAAAAAAAAAAAAATCTTTGGAAAAATATTATTGCAGAGCTGAATAATAAATATTGGAAGGAGAAAAGAAATAGTAAGTGTTGTAGACAAAGAAAGAGCTCAGATTAAATGTAGTTCAGAAATCTTCTCAGTAAAATACTGTTCTCTGCACTGACCTTCCCTTGACCTGGTACTAAAATATCCCTGCTCCTTCTCTAAGCACACTTTTGTATGAGGGATATAATTACTTTGGGTAAATAACTTAGCAATAATTAAATAATGGATCACTGTTGATGAAAGCTCTAAAACTCTTTAACTTTAATTTGTCTGCTATTTGAAGGAACACCTTTTGTTCTGTCTGTGTCTGTACAAATACAATTATGCATTTAAGAAAGTGCAGTGTGCCAGCAGCCTGGTGTGTCTCTCAACACTCCTCACGTGCACACACTTTTGTCTGTGTTAGGTGGGTCAGGATATTCATCATATTTATTTTTTCATTATATTTGGAAACCTGAAATGAGAAGACACTTAAAGCTGAGTATAATGAGGGTATAACAGGAGGCAACCTTTTGCTTTCAGTGGCAGGGCAGGCATTTTGACTGCTTTGGGTTTCTGACTACAGGTCCTGTCTCCTGTCCTTGCAGCCAGGCCTGTTATCTGAGGGCAGTTCAGAGAACTTGAAAAACTAGAAGACAGCTCAAGGAACTGTGAAAAGCAAGGAAATAGATAAAAATAAGAAATTTAGAAACCACACAATTGCCTTCCCCCCTGCTTTTATATATTGTTTGTTTTGCTGCTGTTTAGCTTTTGAATTGGTGACTTGAAGCAAAACATGAAAAAAAAAATAATTATTTTAATAGTATTAATGCTTTTACTTGTATCAACACGAAAATGAATGCCATCATCTAGACAAATGTAGTAAAATTTTTCAAAAAGTTATGTTAAAATCTCCTCACTATTTCATTCCCTCTTTCCTATTGTTTCTGTTTAGCAGCTACACTTTCTTCTCAGGAGTCATGCTGTCTCAAAATCCCCCAGCCTAACACAGGAAAATAATTATGTTAAAGCTTTCAATATTCTGGAGTCTAAAATAAGCATTACTTGAATCTAAATCCACTAGCCTTAAATGATTATTTTTTCTTCTTTTTTGTGGATTGCCCACTTTGTATTACATCATAACTGATGAGCACATAGCTTACTTAGAGTGCCCTCCTTCTAGCAAAGCAGGTTTAATATGAAATCCTGGGGTTTTTAGGAGTTCAGCAGAGTGAAACCAGAGCCTCTCATACAATATGGTAGCAGTTTGTCAAACAAGAAGAATGCACATTTTGCAATAACGCTCAACCAGTCACAGAGCAAGGACCTGACCTACGTTCTTGCCTTCTCCTTGCAGGCTTCCTCCTCCGAAGACATGGGCAGATGGATTGGAATTTTGCTAGCAGAAACGGGGTCTTCAACAGACCCTGGAGCTCTGCACTATGACTACATCGACGTGGAAATGACAGCAAGCGTCATCCAGGCTGCCAAGCAGACCTTCTGGTGAGAGGCGCTCGGCTCCCTGCCTGTTCCCAGTGCTCTGAGAGTTCATACACCTGTTTTAACTCCACTGCCAGCACAGCTTATCAAAATCCACCTCCCCCTTTGCCAGATACTGAGCTCCTGAAGGGTTTCAGCATTGCAGCATGTTAGATGTGTTTATGATTATTGTGCTGGAATCTTGCTAAGTTCTGTAAAAGATGCAAGGCACTATGCAACTTTACTCAAATCTTTACCAGTTTTTTTCAGTAAGTCCCTTTATCAAATGCCATCTTCTTAATCTTCTATTTTGCCTAAAGTTAGAACTACCCCTGGAAGAGAACAAATATTCTGAAATATGCAGCTATGTAATTCACATTTATTAGCTGTATTTGCTGTACATATAGGTAAATATGCAGAGTATTATTGATCAATATATGCTGCATACTTACCATGTATAGAAAATATAAATCTTGAATAGTCACATAATCAGTGTTTCCTTCTCAGGTTCTTTCTGATTAATTAAAAATTTCCTCATGCTCACCCCAGTCCAATTAATTTCTGGGGTTTAATATAGGAGGTGGAAATTGGGAAAGTGTCTAGAGGGTGCAGCACGGAAACTGTTTAAATTGCAAATCAGTGCACAAATTCCCCAGTACAGCTCCTGTGCTAAAAGGAGTAATGCATACTTAGCATATGCAGTGATTTACATGTTCAAATCATTTGAGGCATTAAAGCAGTCTTTGATGGGAAGAGACCATCATTTTTCCTTGGCTAGATGAGGTTTTTAGAAACAGGAGTGAAGAAACAATTGGGATAAAGGGGATGCCTTGCTGCAGTTGTTCCCTGTGGTCAGAAAGCGAGTGGCCTGAGAAGACAGCTGGCAAAGGCATCATCCCTCATCCCACTGCAAGATGACACTCCCCAGACTAATTTGGAATTTGTGTGACTTAATACATTAGAGAATCACACCCCATCTGCACATCATGACTTTAGGCAGATAGAAAATGAAGGGGAATAAAAAGGAAAAAAGTTTCAATCAGAGTCCGGTTTGAATGACTTCTGATAGAAAACAAAGTGACTCAGTGTTAACACAAGCCCAATTTTGTGAAAACCAAATAATTTTGATAGAATTAAAATGCACTCAGCATGCAGACTTACATTAATGTTTGTTTAGAGGTTAATAGGGCTCAAAAAGTTTATCCTGTGTTGACATGTATTTTTGCTTCAGTCAGCATCTAGCAATAACCACATTTAAGAGAAATGGAATGGTAACCTTTTCCCCCTAAATTCTGCATGGCTTTCCTTGTCTGCACAAATGTGGTACTAATTGGAGCCAAGTGAAAAAACATATGCAACTAGACTACATGTTAGAAAGGAATGTCAAACAACTTGCAAAATAGCAGAACTTCCCTATTAAGAATTAGTTAAAATTCATTGGGTGTCTTTAAGAGCCTGTAAGGGCTTGCTGATAAGCAGTAAAGTAGCTGTCTGCTGATTTTCAGCTACTGCTAGAAAATTAGGAGAAATTACAATGATACTTAAATGTTAATGAAATACTACGTTTGCCCTTTATAGAACGAGTATCAGTATTCCAAATTAAATGCAGTTATCATTAAAGCTTACTTTATTGCTCAGTCACTTTAGATTATTGGCTATTCACTTCCTAAGACTGATGCTTTGCAAAATTATCAGCTCCTCATTAATAGTTCCATCAATTTCCTTCATCTAAATCATTAAGTATGGAGGAAAAGATGAAGGAAAAGTGTTTCCAGGCAAGTTTCTCCATTCTCCTTCTAGCAGTTTCCAAATACAATTAGCTTGCATGGATACATCTGAAAATATGATTAATGAAGATTATTGAAATAATGATTATGAATTGATTGCAACTACTTAGAAAAACCCTGCCTTCCTTTGGTGGTGGAAATAGTTACTACAGGTGTATCAGATGCCACTAATGAATATCCCAGTCTTCAGACATGGTTATTGTGTATCGCTGTAATTGGAGCCTCTTAACTAGAAAGAAATACTGCAGCCCGTCCAAATGTAGTTCTTCAAGCCAACCAGAAACACTTGTGCAATGCTCTTCTTTAAGAACAGTAAACAAATGCAGACCTTAAATAATGTCTAATAAGGTATCAGTTATGATAAAGTTAAAAACATTTTTATCGTGGAATTTTCCTTGGGCCTTTCACTGTTAGTTTGTTTGAAGTAAGAAAAGCTTCTGTCTAATGGATTTTCCACCCCCACACTGTCCTGAAAGGTTCACACCAAGCTGGGCAGGTTTGTCCCTCCTGTGAGCCCAGGTCTCCCGAGGCTCAGGTGAACCCCAGTTCTCCCTCTGAATGAGAAATTCAATGGACCCCATGTTAGTCCCAAGCCAAAAGAAAGCAACTGTTGAAACCACAGCATTCCTGAGCTCTTGCCAGTGCTACAGAAGACCCTCTTTGCTTTAGCAGTGCTTTATCATATTTTATGAATGTCAGCAGAGACTCTGAATAGTTCCATTGTGTGGGATGGAAAACACTGTTTTCCCATTCATGTACACCTGAAGCTGTAGGAATGGAATTATTTGGGATCTCACTCTATACCTTATTCAATTCCAGCAGTTGCTACAGAGGAAAACTCACCCTTGGGGTCATTATTGCTGTCAGGCATGACTCTGCCGTTTTCTGCTTTGTTAGATCTTTGCAAACCTGATGTAGTTCTTGATATCTCACGTGTGTTCTGCAGAGTTCCAGTAAAACAAGCAGCAGTGTTGATTGGGTCAGGATAATGGGGGAAGAAATTAAAATCTATCATATATATGTATATCCCTTTTGCAGTTGCCAGAGGACTCAGGTCCACCATGCACAACAGAGCAAGAATGAGCATATTTGCATGTACAATTACCCAGAGAGAGCTGGGAAGTATAGTGCCATAGCCAGCCAAAAGTTCTGATATAGAAAAGAAGGATTCCCAGGTTTTTAGGACGTAATTATTAATGAAATTTTTATAGATATGTTAACTGTAATTTCGTTGAAATTATGTGGGGTTTTTGCAGATTTTTGTTGGATTTTATTCTTGGTTCTCTAATTTCCTAAGTTTGCATCCCCCTGAGCGTGCATGCACACAGAAACGGTTTCTTCTCCCCAGCACAGACAACAAGGGAGCATTTCTGGGACCCTGTCAGACTGGTGTATAACAGAGATCAGCAGGTTTCCATGTAAACATGCCACTGAGCAGTTACAGCTGTTGCCCTCCTGGCCTTCACGCAGTTGTATCCCCACTGTAAGAATGGAGAGCAGGAACATATGTTGTGTTATTGGCTGTAGCAGCCATGTGTGAGTGGCAAAGAAAGAAAAACTGCCCTGCAGAAAAGTGAGAAGCTCTGTGCTTTCAGGCTACATAATCAGGCATGGGGAATATACCACTGAATCCTCACTTAGGCTTAGGTTTGAGTGCTGTTTTTTATTATTTTTACTTTGCATTATTCAGTTTCATGAACAGGAGAGTTATATCCACAAGCCCGTACCGGGGAAGCGCTGCCAACGGCTACGCCTGTCCGAGTGGAATGGCACTTCATTACGATGATGTTCCCTGCATTAATGGATCGGTAAGAATTGCATTTGCGCGCAACAAATGGCTTGCATGTGGTGAATGCGTGGACATCTGAAAATTATATTATCTAAAGATCCTCACTTGGCACTTTCCAGATGAACTCATGGCTTTTTTTTGGTTGGGGGTTGCAAACTCCTCTCTCACACCTATAGAATACAAGGGCATGGGACATACTGTTTGCATTAACCTGCATGTGAGCCAATGTGCATTTAGAAAGCAGTTGCCTATTGATGATTTTTTGCCAAGTCCTTGAATATAATACTCACTTGAGGAGGTATTTTTTTAGATCACACTGGAAAGGGCAAAATTAAGGACTCAGACCAGGCACTTTCTGATGTCTGTTGAAAAAACACCAAAACCCAAACACTTCTCTGTCCCTGTGGCTGCATTCCTGAGGACTGCAGGTGCTGCTCATCCCAAAGGAGAACCACAGTGGTCACTTCCATCTTCAGAAATTGCAGAACTGATCGTAGGCAGATGTATAATAGGATTTAACATATAGAGGATTCTAACCAATAGGAATATGAGGTCCTCAGGAAGATTTACAGGGGAGCTGCAGCCCATGTCAGCTCTTAATTTGGGGTGTTGCATAAAGGTTCCACTAAGGGCAAACTCAAGAGAAATTAAGAGTTTCAAAGTGTGAAATGGACTGGACATTCAGTTTTCCAATGTGTCATTAATGTCAGAAAGATGTTAGAAATCCCCTCTTGGGAACAGTGTAGAGAGTGGTCTCTGCGTAGTTCTTGGATGTGCTCATGCCTTTGTTTGAGTAGTGTACTGCCATGGCCAGGATGGGTTAAGGAAAGATATTTAGCAACCAGATTTGTTCCTTTTAAGGTTGGTCACATGAATCACTGGAGTGCTATTGTTAAGCTTTCCATTTTTCTAAAAATTAAAAAAAAAAAAAAGAGCTATTTTAGTTCTTGTAGCTCAGAGTAATAAATCTCCATCAAATAAAATGTTGTGCTAGCATACCAGCAGCTGTTATTCATGGGAAAGACATGCAGCCTGAAGAAATTAGAAAAACAAACTAAAAAACCCCTCTTGGCTTCTGATAACTGCTAGGCCATATTACTTTTAACAATTCATGTACCAGATGTAATCCCATGGATTAATCTGTGTAAACTGTGAGTATCCCCCTGTTACCACAGTCTGCCTGTGCCCTCTTGGTGCTGGAGCTACCAGCTGAAGGTGCAGTCCATGGAGCAGTGAGGGTGATAGGTTTGCTTATACTGTGGAACATGCTCAGGGCTGAGGCTGTGGGCCATGGAGTGCAATGCTTGCTTTCCACACGGTGTCTTCCCCCCACTCCCTAAATAGTTTTAGTGTAAGTAGTGAGTGCATGCTCGCTAAGCACTGAGGGCTTGCTGTAGTCCAAAGCATCACTGATGTTTTAATTTCACTTAGGAGGTTCTGCATGGTGCATTGTTCACTAACTGCTGAGGTGTGTGTGTTGCAGTGGGAACCAGAAGATGGCTTTCCTTCTTCTCGTAGCAGGAACATTGGAGAAGAAATGCTTTATGATAACGCAGGCCTGTACGATAACTTGCCGTCTCCAAAAATCTTTGCGCGCTATCCGCCAGCTGACAGGAAACCCAATAGGTTATCCACTGACAAACTCTCCTCTAACCATTACAAATACCCTGTCTCATCCAATCTGTCTTCTGCTCAGTCTGTCACTAATACCTCTGCTGTGGGGAGGGGACCTGGCTCGCAGGTACCGTACTGTTTAATACTTAACAAAGCTTTTTATTTGTTGGCTGTTCTGTTTATCTGCTTGTTATCTGAAGGGACTATTAAAGCCCCTTAGTGTTAGCACTGAAGTGCCTGGAGTTTAGTTATGAGCCCACTGCAAATGAAGCAGGTTTGCAAAGCTGTAAATTCCAATGTGGAAGCAGTGTTACTTGGGAAAGGCTTTCCCCACATGTTCTTGATGATTTACAGATTGTAAATAATAAGAAAAAAATAAATGTGACCTTCCACACTTAGCCTGAATGTCTAGCTACCTTCTGGCTCCTCAGGCAGAGATGTCTTCGAAAAAAAACCAAAAAAGATAGATATGACCTGGCTGTGACAGGAAATTTGGCTCTTTGAACTTGTTTTAGATTTTAGAAACTAATCTGTGTATCATGTATACTATGGTTATATGTTTTGTGAATATGCATATATATCTTAACTTGATGTTATAAATTTAGTAAATTATATTGTATATATTCATACATACACCATCTTTATATTGCTCCCTGTTATTTTCTTCCCCATAAAAAAAATAAGCCTCTGTCTCTGCTGGTTTCTGAGGGTGGCTTCACGCTTTTGTACCTCAGTTTGAACATGAACCTACAGAGCAGACAAAGTCCTTGTGCTCAGCCTTGTAGCAGATGGGCACAACCCAGCAGGGGAGCAGAGCAAGGCTTGCTCACAGCCATGCCAGGAACCTTCTCAGAGCCCTTGGGTGGTCTCTGAAAGCTGGTCATTGGCATAAACCTGTGAATATATCACAGTGATGGGTGGCTTTCAATCTAATCTGACATGGAACAGTAAGACAAGTGTATCCCTTGTATAAGATACCTGTCATACTGTGTGTTAACTCACTTAACCCTTACAAAAACCTCGTTTCAGAATATTAGAACTCAGTGCAGTTGCAGAATTGGAGGTGGACATGAGAAAGAAATTACTGCAGCAGCAAGCTTCCCAGTGCACTCCCAATTCAGTCCTCACAAACTTTTGGGAGCAGGAAAACAGAGCATGGCACACATATGCCCTGTGCTTGGCTGGAGCATCTCCCATGGAAACACTATGAGTAGTCAGGACAGGGTTATCTTCCCTGAGTTCAGTTCATTGCAGTGAGTCCTCTAAAAGCAAACCCCTTGAACATGAGATATTCTGTTCCTGGTTATCTTGTGAGCCTGTCTGGCCGTTGTGAGAGGTTTTTTTAGTAAGAAAAGCTTTTAAGTAGTAGCTAGAAGTTGTTTAAGGGGAAAACGATAGGTTAACTCCTAGCACTTAAAAATATGTAATAATTATATTGTTCAAAAAGAAATCCACCACAAGGATGGCAAGGTCATATAGTAAATAAGAAGCAATGTTGAATTTTTGTGTGACAAACCCTGGTAGGCTTTACTGTGTGAAATTAACTCTGAAAAGCTTGTGTTTCAAGAATCTTTATGTAAAAAATTTTTCAAAGGTACATTTTTTTCTGCCTTGCAATGGCTTTCTTAATGTAAAGTAAATGCCAGAGTTTTAAATACCTTGGAAACCATGATGCCCCCAGAGACAGGGAGTTCATCCCCTTGTTATCCTGTGATTGCTGGCACAGCTCCCACTGAGCAGGCAGCTCCCAGAGGCATCTCTGGAGGAAGCGCCGTCTCCAGCTCAATCAATGTGCTCTATTAAGCCTCTCTGAAGAAGCAGCTTTCTGTCAAGCTCTGCCCTTGATGAAAGGGTGAAAGTAATGCCAGTGGCACGGGAATAGCTGGAGCCCATTTGTATTTTTGTTTTCAAACAGTTTAAAGGCAAGAAACCTCCTGTGACTACTAATGGGATCACCGGAAAAGCAAGAACTTTAAATAGCCAGCCGAAGAAATCTGAAACAGTTTCCTGTGTGAAGCGCACTGCATCCAGTAAGTGTCTGTCCTCACTGCTGCCTCCCCTGGGAGAGGAGTCAGGAGTACCCAAAAGAGCTCTTGTCTCAGCAGACACGGTTAAGAGCCACTGTGGTTTTTGTGTGGCTGGGAGGCCAGGGAGGAGATAGCAAAACTTTGAATGGGAGATACATTGGTGACTTAACTCCAGCCACACCACACAAGAAAAGGATGGGAGAAAGACGAATATGAAATGTGGACCCGTGCCTGCAAAATCATGAGGACAGCAGGGAAAAAACGGGGATAATGCTTTCTCATTTGAGGCAGAGAGGAATTCTATCTTCCTGTTGGAAAAGGAGGATGAGGAGCTGGTATAGATATAAGAACACTGTGTTGCTCAAAAGTGGACTTACTCATCACTAATGAAAAAGAAAAGTTATAACAAAATAACGAAGACTACCACACAGAAAGCTTCCTCAGAGAGATTTCAGCGGGTGAGGGGCACATTCACAAAAGGGTTATGTGGTTCTGGGCAGGTGGATTGCCTCTAGGAAATCCCTAACAGGGATTGCAGGAGAAAAGATGAAAAGGAGCAATAACCTTATTTTTAAAATATGGAGTCAAAAGCATGGCTTTCTCTAGAGAAAAAATTAATGTGTTTTTTTAATCTCGTGGTAATACTTCAAACACCTTAAAACTTTTAAAACTTCTAAGAAGTCGTGGATTTAATGGCAGCTAGAGAAATTTCTGTTAGACTTTAGGACAAAAGTCAGTAGCTTCTAACTGACTAAAACTGGCTTAACAGCTCTTTGTCAGGAATGATTTCATAGGGTATTGCCTTCAGATATGCGACATACAAAGTGATCTCTTAGCTGACCTATCTTCTTTCAGTCTGCAGCTGGAGCAGAGGTATAGAGGGGGCTGTGATTTGAATTAGACCACAAATATACGTGAGCCATGAAATGAAAGAGTTTGTATGGGAAATTAAAAACGAAAAAGAAAGCTGTCAAGAATCAAAGAAGTGTGAACATCTTAGTATTCTCTTATGTCAGGTGAGAAAAGATGTGCACTTGAAGTAGGAATGAAAGCCAGGCAAAAGGCCAAGCAGGTGGTTTTTCTTCTGCCCCTTCCAATTAAAAATGAAGAGTTCATAGCTAGAGAGGAGCCTCCTTTCCATCTTCTGAACTACAGAGAAAGGCAAGGCTATTTCTCAAAACTAGTGTGCTATAAGCTAACTGGTATTTGTCATCTTCCTCATGTACAGAACAAACTTTCTCCCATATCATTGTTGTAGCTGTGCTGCAGAACTTGGCAGAAATCATGGACCTTGAGAAAGAGCCCGTGGAAAAGGAATGGC
Source organism: Drymodes brunneopygia (assembly GCA_013400955.1). NCBI lineage: Eukaryota > Metazoa > Chordata > Aves > Passeriformes > Petroicidae > Drymodes > Drymodes brunneopygia. Next base: position 101,727 of record VZTZ01046193.1, read on the forward strand.
AAAACATTTTCTCAAACCATAGAATTATAGAATGGTTTGGTTTGAAAGGGAGCCTTGAAGATCATCTAGTTCCAACACCCCTGCCATGGGGGGCCATGACATGCTTCATGTCATGTTTAATCTCAGGGAATAGTTCAGAGTTGTACTGTCAGTTTAAACCCTATTTAACCCTATTAGTTTAAACCCTAATTAACTACTATCTAATGCATGCAGATGCAGAACAGTACAAATATGGCAAGAATCGTGTGGAGGCAGATGCAAAGAGGTTACAAAGCAAAGAGGAGGAGCTGCTAAAGAAAAAAGAAGCCCTCCGGAATCGGCTGGCCCAGCTCCGGAAGGAAAGAAAAGATCTGCGTGCTGCCATTGAAGTCAATGCTGGTATGAGGTGCTTTTTTGTGCTGGATTCTCACCTTGAGAATTAGGCTTATTTATCCAAACAGCTTTGTGTTCTGTGCTGAAGGCATGTCACCCTAAACAAGGTTTGGTTTCGATGCTGAGCAGTGCTCTGGAATGTCTTTATTTGCTTTCTATATAGATACAAAATGTATAAGATAAAAATACATATGTGTAAGTGTATATATTTATTTTATATATGTGTGTGTATGGATACACATACCTAAGGAATTACACTGGTGACAACTTCAAATAAGGAGAACATGGGAATAATTTTTTTGTGACTGGCTAATTATATTTTTATGATACAGAAAAATAAAAAAACAACACTGATTTGAAACCAGACTAGATACCTAGGAGTGTCACTTGATAGAAAGCATTTTATTTATGCTACTAAAATTTTTACATGAAAAAAGTGTTTTATGTAAAGCACCTATTTTTTTTCATGTCACTGATATGTAGAGACCTTGTTTCCTTACCTTTTAGAAAGAAAATAATTTCTCTACGTGTCACTTTAATGTTATTATTGAAATAATAAAATTGTTATGAATGACAGGCAGGAAGACCCAAGTGATTCTTGAAGACAAGTTAAAGAAGTTGGAAGAGGAGTGTAAGCAGAAGGAGGCTGAGCGTGTAAACCTGGAGCTGGAACTGACGGAGGTGAAGGAGAGCCTTAAGAAAGCCTTGGCTGGGGGCATCACCCTGGGCTTGGCTATTGAACCCAAATCAGGAACATCAAGTCCACAGGTATGCAAAGCCATTGAACATGAAAATCCCAGTACCATGGGCTGGGAGTGCTCAGCCTTCTCAGCTCCTGCAAAAATGAGTTGGAAATTAGAGTTTTATAATGGTTTATTAAGCCCAAGAAGTAAGAGCAGAATTAAATGCCTTTCTGTGTTTTTTACATTTCCTACAGCAGCGGGGAGCAGGTAGACATGGGAATCACAGGCAGGATGTGTTAGGATGTTGTGCAAAAGCCTGTCACCTTGTCCTCAGTGGTTGTAGAAGTGCAAGAACTGAGACTTTGCTCCAGCCCAGGGAGGTTTAAATGCTCCAAGGCATTGTGCAGTGATGGAGACCTGCTTGGATGGACCCCTGTCAGTTGCTGTCACACTTTGCAAGGGCTGCATCTGACACATTCAGGGTGCAGCTTGGCAGTGCTGGCTTGTGCTATAGATCTGTGTCTGAAGCAGCCATCACAGCAAGATCAGACAGAGTTACATCAGTTCCTCTGAATTATCCATAGTTGTTTAATCAGACCCATAGTTGTTAAACAGAAAAGAAACTTCTATTTTCACCAGAGAACACACACGCACATTGTTTTGTTTCTTTTGTTGTAATCTCTTTTTCATTTATTTATCATTATTATGAATATAGTTTCTTTTAAAAAAAGGTTCTGCAGCTCTGAATCTAAAGTAGAAAATATTGCTTATGTGACTACTTGGAGGAACTCAATACAGGCTTTTCACTCTTCATTAGTCTCCAATTTTCAAGCACCGAACTTTGGAAAACTCTCCAATCTCCAGCTGTGACACCAGTGATACTGAATGCTCCATCCCTGTGAACAGTGCAGCAGCTCTGAAGCGACCTCCCTCATCAAACAGCTCTCCATGTCGAGGCCATGTCCTTCGAAAAGCAAAGGTGAGAGAACTGATGTCTAATTCTCTTGTTCTGTGCTTTTTCATACTTTCTTACAAAGTCTTATTTAGCCTTAAGAAAAGAATATTATTCACATTACCACATTAATACTGCTGGTTTGGGCAACCTTTTGCAGAAGAATTGGTAAGTAGTTTGGGAGACAGATTTGACTCTACTCTCATTCCATGTTTTTCTCTGTTGCTTTATAGATTTAATTTGCAAGGTAAGTGGTCTGTGGTATAGACAGTCCATGTGTCTGCTACTCTGTGGAGCAGAGAAGTGGTTAAAAGAGCACTGTTACAGTAAGTGATTAGAAATGGCACGAGATTTGGTCTGATCTTTTCCAGCCAGGTCAAGAACAGAATAGATGTACATTAAATAAATGACAATATGTTGTGCAAGTATCTACTCAATGTACATTTAAAGTAAAAGTTGAATTGCTTTAATTTAATCTTGCAAGTACGAGGCTGAAATTTGCTGTCCTCTTATATTGTTACAATTTTCCAATTTTTGTGGTTTACTTGAAATGGGATCTGTATGACCATTCTTCTGGGCTAAATTTGCTAGCAACATAAGCATGTGGGCAACACATAACCAAGGGTGACAGTAATAGTGTTGGGCCCAAGCTTTTGTTTATTTAGTAGTCCACTGCTATTGTAATTAACAATAATAAACAATAAATAGCAATAAACATAGACACTTGTCATTCATGAAGGCTATTCCCTTTTTTCTTTGATGTCTTCTGTACTGGGATTTCTTCAAGTAACTTTTGTTACATGTATTCATTAATTATATACATTTCCAGTGTCTGAGCATAAGCCTGGAACCTAAGTGTAGTAGATACTGAAAAATCAGCATCTCAAAAAATTGGTTTATTACTAGATTATCATAATAGAATTATTTTTCCTGATATACTGTTTGTGAGAGCTTTCTCACCCTTTTTCTGTCCCCTTTCCATGGACATCAACTGCTTTTTCCTTCCAGTTGGCCTGATTCATTTAAATCCAACTAAGAATAATTACACTCAGCATAATAGGTTTCAATTCTAATTAACTTTGAAGTTTGCAGTTTGTGTTTCAAACCTGAAAAAGGATTTATGTGCTCTAAAGCCTATCTGCATATTCCAATTATGCCCTAATTCGTGCCATAACGATATCATCTCTAACTGTACACTTTGTCTTAGATGTGGATGTTAGCTCAGCAATACTCAGGGGTCTAGCAGAGCACAGTCCTTGCAAATGGGAACATGGATTTGTGCTGGACAGGAACATTAAATCCAGCCATCTAATTGTTACAGCTGGAGAAACCAGAGCATTATAAAAACCTAAAACATTTTTGGTGTAAAGAATACCTTCCAGCTGTAGTACATTTTTTATGCTCAGCCTATCCCATACAGGGAAAACCCTGCTGCATTGTTTGGTGTCAGTGTGCTTTGGATGGCACAATAAGTTGGTCAAGCTTTTTGGCAGAGGAATCTTGGATGTAGGGTTAGGATAATCAAAAAGGATATGGAGCAACTAAGCATATTTTTCCCATGCTGGGAAAAACAACTCAAAGTATCCAATTCAGCTTTAACAGCTTTTTCCCCCAAAACCTCATGCACTAAATATCTAGAGTGAAATTTTTCTGAATTAGATAGTGCAACCCAATCTGTTCTCAGCACATTGGCAGCCACAGCTGCCATCAGGTGCACATCTGCAGCACGCCCCGCCCCTGGGGTCGCTGTACATGTGTGGTGGTGGAATTTGGCTCTCAATTCTTTTGGCCTTTTGCAGTTGCAAGTGAGCCCAGGCTGTGTAGATGTGGCTCAGGAAAGGGCGTTACACGTGAGTACCCCAGAGCAGGGCTTGGCTCTCCACGCATGGATTTTGGTGCACTTTGTGGGAGTGAAACACATTCCACGTCTGTGCTTGCGCTTGCATCCCTAGCAGCTGGCACATCTCCCCATGCTGTGAGGGAGTTGTATAAACGTTCAGAGTGTCAGGATATGGTTTGTTCCCCTGGTATGTGTTTGCACTGAATGCCTCCCTTCTTGCCCTTTCCTTGCATGGAGGATGCTGAGCCTGTCACCTGCCAGCCTTGTGTTCACAGCCAGCCTGGTGTCACAGCCAGGCAGCAGCGCTGTGCGGTGCTGGGGCAGCTGCTGCTGCTGTGCCCTGCCCAGCCTGGGAGGGGACCTCAGGCACCTGGGACAGCAGGTTTGGAGCTGTGCCACCAAAAGCTCTCTCCTCTCAGATGCACTGACAGAAGGAAATACAGAGAGAAGCAGTAAGAAGGATCTAGTGTATAAGAACCAACAGCAATTTGGGGATTGACTGTTCAGGACATACACTTTACATATATATATGCATACATATATTTGAATTTTTTAACTTTTCTGTTTGCAACTATCTTTGAATTTTTTTTTTAGAAAGTAATTATGCATATTTTTAAGACACCAGAAGGCATTTTAATTGCAATTTTTTCTCATCTGTACTTGGCTAGAAATGGAGACTCTAATTAAAATACGGAAAACAATATTCTGCGTCAGTAGTCCTAGAGACGTAAAAAGATTAAAATATCCTTGCTGTACAACAATTATTTAGACATTTCACATATTCATTTAAATATCAGATTAGTTTCTAAAACCAAATTGTTATGTGCAGCAAGAAAAGTGAAATTATTTCTGATTTTTTTTTTTTAACTAGTGGGCTGGTGAATGTCAGTGTCTTACATCTTGCTTGTGTTCAAGGATTGGAGAAGAAAAGGAGCTGTTCCAGTTTCCCAGCTCCCAGTCAGGCTCTCAGTGTTGACTTAAACGTTCTTTCATTGGTATGAACCTGCAGGAGCAATGGAAACAAAGAAAAAGTTCCTTTTGCACCTGCAAAAGAAGCTTCTACTTTCAAGGCTTATTTAACACTTAAAAAAATTCTCCTCCCTGTTGCTTAGCCAAGGACTTCCTTTAGAGCTGTGGTACCATATACATAGAGAATATACATTTAATAGAGTTTTTAAAGCAATCTAATTTTTACCAGTACTGTGTTTTAACTTTAGAATTACCATAATTTGAAGAGTAAAACTGAATATATGAAATACACTGAATTTTAGTAAAAGCACCATTTAATTGAAAAAAAACCCCATGAGTTTAGAAACAAAGTAAGTTATTGTCTACCTTTAAATCAAAGGGGTTTTTTCCTTATATTGCTAAAGCAGCCACCAACTGTGATCTTTACTGTTGTTTTACAGCAGTTGAAGAGGTGTCATGGTCATACAGCTGTTCAGCCAAACTAATGCTCTTACTGCTTTCAGCCGCAGAAACAGCTATTTACGTGCATAAGTAATGGTTTTCAGTCAGAGCTCTTAAATGTTGTAGAATGAGTGTTAAATTCAGGAATTCAGGTTGGGAGCCAAGGCAGCAGGCTGCCTGCAGAGTGGATGGGTCAGAGAGGAATCTGCAGCCCTCAGTGCCTGGCGAGAAGCAGCTGGGCAGCTGTTCCACGGGGATTGCTGGAGCCAGAGGCCACCTTCTGTGGATCTCCAGTAGTTCCTGATGGCTGTAAGGGTGTGATTCAGGGAGCAGTACAGTGTGCATGTCCTAAGGTGAGCCCATCCTGATTCAGCCCTTCTGCTCCTGTGTACTGTTAGGAGATGCTGTGGGTGTCATTCGACAGCGGCGAGTTTTACTGAGCTGGGTGTCTGCTGTAGCAATCTCATGATTTGCACTTACGTGGCAGAAGAAATGGCAATACCTTGCTCTCAGACATATGAACAAAAGCATTAGAGCTTACATGTTTTGCTGTGGATGGTGTCCTTGTCCTCAGCTAACAGGTGGGGAAACTGAAGCACAGAAAGTCAAAGCAGTTTCTTTAACTTGCCAAGCAATAGCTCAGTTTGGATTACCTATAAGAGAAACAAAGACAATGCAAACTGACTTGTTTTTCTTAACCCTGCCTGTTAGTTTCTCTGCTAAGTTGCTCTTTTTAGCCATAGAATTATGATTCTGCCATGACTCTTATAACAAAAAAATTGAAGAGCAGTAAAGCAGTCACTTCGTGTCAGCTCTGAGAGGTATTGAGGGTTTCCTGCTGTCTCACAGAAGTCATGTAGAGAGTCCTGTGTGCTGAAATCAGCCTCTCCCTTCCTCAGGGAGAGCTGAGTGCTTTACACCAGCTGTGGGGTACGAATTGCTGCAGAAGTCCCCTTTGCAGAAAACAAACACAGCTTATTTGCACTGCACTAGAAAACAGCTTGCTGTATATAGTTGTGGGGGGCTGGATGCTGTGCACAGGCTCTATCAGAACATACTTGTTAGCATTCCCTAACTAATTTGTGGGCTGAATTCAGCAAAGTGAATGGAAAAACTGTTATTGAACCCAGCTGTGGCTTAGCATATACGATGACATCAGTGAAACATCCTGATTTCTTTAACATTTTCTGTATCTTTTCTTCCCCCTCTTTCCAGGAATGGGAGATGAAAAATGGAACATAAACATAGCAAAGCCACTCACTTTCCATGAAAGCCTTACCTACTACAGACCAAGACATAGGCTGCAAAGGACTCACCTGAAAGGTCACATCAAGTGATAAAACATAAGTTTTATAACTCTTTTAAGTTAATGGTAGCTTGGCGCTGATTTGCCTGTATTCCCTCTACTGTATTGCTGTGTAACTACGTGTGCCCCTTTTTATTAGCTGTAACTCCTTGTTTCCAGCTTCACTGGTAAAGAAAATGAAAACCAAAAAAACCCAACCGTAGTAATTAAAAAGGAGCATAAAGCATAAACAGTTGAAAGTTTGCTTAAACAGCACAGAACCAGCAATGTTAATTATAGGGCATCAGACGGCCTGAACACTGCTGAAAACTGGTGTGAAATCATAACTTTGACAGGCTAAAACTGCCTTCTGAGCTGTGCCACAGAGCAGTTCTAACTCACCAGCAGAGGCTTTGCTGGTTGCTGCTCACTTGGCAGAAGAAAACTGAAGAAATTGCTCACAGAAGCAGCAGTGCCTGCTTGGCCCAGGAGCTCTGCAGTGGCGCCGCCCTCCGTGTGATGACAACGACTCAGTGCTGAAGCGTTTTTTGGATACTTTTTAGACAGATGCTTTTGTCATTGGGAGATAAAAAGCTGCCAAACTTTGAGACAAATGTGTTTTTGTACTTTCTCTTTATTGCTGTTCTGAAGCACCAGTCATTTTCGAAGGTCATGTTCTTGAACTATGACTTGTTCCTGATTTTTTTTTTAAAAGGCAAACAGGTATTTTTAGATACTGCTTCTTTTCTATACGTTTTGAAGAAGAAAAAGAAAACATAACTGAAATTAGTCCTCAACAGATAATGGCAACTCAGAATAACTTACGCAGTCAGTCTTGTTTTGTTTTTTTATAATATAGTATTGTTAAACTTGAGGTATAAAACACTGCTGTACTTAGTTTCTTTTGTCTTTTCAGACCTCAGCTATTATTTTTGAGGAAGATGGACTGAAAAGGTGATAATTTTCAGACTCTTTTATAAACAGTTTAACAAATAATTGGGAATTTTCTCAAACAGGAGTCCATTTGTGTTTACTAGGAAACAGCATCTTGCATTTTAGTCTGTAAAATTATAAAAATCTGTTTCTCTTTGACTCCATCCATGTCACTCCCAAGAAATTACATGCAGTAAATTGCCACTCAAGCTCTTTAAAATCTCAAGATTGGTTTTAAAAAATCAGGAGGGGGTTGGTGGGGGAACATATAATAAGATGGCTTCTTTTAAGTTTTTCTCTTTGCTTTTTTTAAGCCTTTGGAGAGCTTTCAATCATACTCTCAAGGGTTTTTTTTTTTCCTTCTCAACTGTGAGGAGTAGAGAATTAATTAAAAAAATTAAACTACTACTCATATTTTGAGATAATCACAGATGTTTGGGCTGGAGTCTTGATAATTAGTTAAGACTGCAATTAAAATCACAGAAGTTGGCAAGACAGCAGTTATCAAGGATCACAGCCCTTTATGGCCAAGCCTGTAGATTATCTCTTAACTTTAGGAATGGGTGTGTGCAACTCCTGGAGGGTACACTGGGATTCTCAGCTGAGCTGGATGCCAGAGGACTTCCTGCAGGAGCTTGTGGGATTTGAAGGCACAGAGCAATGAAAAAGATTTGATAGCTGACAGGAGACAGGGCTGTGTCCTGTTCCCAAATGCATTTAGGGTCAGGGATCCCACTGACCTTAGCAGTGTAGAAATGGAGCCCAGCATGAGAAAAAGCTCTTTGCTTCTTGTGACTGTACTTGGTACAAAGTACCACAGGAATGCAGATACAGTAGGAAAGCAAGCGTCAGTGTGGTTTCCATTAAAAACACAATTTTTTCATATTAATTTAGGTCATCTATTTACTTATTAACTCTCTAACTAGAGGGCACATTCTATACTGTATGACTATGGACTGAACAGCATCAAATTCCCATAAGTAATAGCAGAAACAAATTTGAAGTAAAAGTAAGTTCATTTAGGCTTTTTATTTCAAATTAAGTTATTTATTTGTATATTTCAATAAATATTTAATTTATATCTGTACATATTTATAATGCAAATTAGGCTTCTAGTCAACGTTTGCAATGATGTAACAGTTGCCATTAAGAAGTGGTCCCACATCAAGTAATGCAGGGTAGTCAAGAGCCAGATCACTTGTCTTGTTTACCCAATATTGGCATTGTATCATCCACCCCCTACATCCCATGGCACCTAAACTAAACATCCTTCACTCTTCCTCCAGCAAAGGCTCCACAAAGCCACCACCATTAGTCTACTCTATATAATGGCCAGGGTGTTGAAAGGAGGAAAGCCAAAAAGCTTGGGAAATAGCCTCTCTGTAGACCACTGTTGGTGCTGTGAACTGTACTCTGTTGCCTTGAATAGCACTATTGCTGCACAATTTTTTATAAAGAGCGACAGAGCTTGTATTTTCACCATTTTTAGATTTCAGGATCACCAGGCAAACTTAGCCATAGAGCAACATGACTTTTGTTTTAAAGGAAAACTCTTCTATTTTGAACCATTTCTATGTCTTTTAAGAAAATGTTACACTTGTGCTTCCTCACCAAGCACCTGCTACTGTACCAGGTGCTTTTTTTTTAATTCATTGCTTTGTTGTTTTTTTTAATGGGTGATGCTTTTTTTAATAAAAAACCCAGATCATAACTTTGGGGGATCAAGGGTGTTTTTTTTAATGAGATGATTGTGGCAATTTGATTTTTCAAATTGAGAATATTAATTTAGTATCAAGTTTTGTTAGACACTTCCAAATTAATTGGCCCAGGGTGTATGTTGTATGATAATGTTCTCATATTAAGAATGTAATTATTTCCTTATTGTATTTTTTAAAAAACAAAATCATATTTAAAAAAAATCTCTGTGAAAAAAAGCATGATAGAAACATGAAAAAAAAAAGGTTTTGTTTTATTTTTGTTATTGGATATGTTGGCAGTGCCCATTATAATTGACTGTAAATATAGCCTTTCTACTGTATTTCTCAGTGTATTTAAGTTTTTTTGACACACATTCATGGAAACTTCTGTTAAAAAAAACCCAAAAAACTGAAGTCCAAAATAGACCCACCTTCAAATGTGTGTCTTAGTAGCTTCAACTAACTTTATGCCTTTCTAGTTTATTCTTCAGAAAGTCTTGCGAAGTGTGAAAAAAGACTGGCACCTGGTAGGTGTGACAGATCCGAGACCATTATTAATAAAGTTACCTGTCCAAAAAAGGATTTGCATTGTTTTTCTTGGTATTTGTCAGTTCAAGAAGCTGGTGGCACCTTAGCAGGTCTCCTGCAATAGTTGGCCTCAGCTGAGAACCATTCTGTGCCAGTCAGTTGAAATATGTTCGGACATTACCATGAGCATTTTTTGGTACCAGTTGTATTCCCATTTAACTGAGCAATGACCTCCTGCAACTTGAATGCAGCCTAAGGCCCCTCCTGGCAATGGAGAAGTGGAATTAAATATATTTACAGCTCACAGCAGCACTTTCCCCTTGCCTGTTGCATCTGCACCAGTTTGTTTAGATGTCAACTCCACTAATAAATTATGCAATCTGTAAAACATTAAAAATTACCTCGAAGGAATGAAAGTGGATTAAAATTAAACTGAGCTGATTATCAGGCTACCTAAAGATTAATGTAGCAATTTCTTATAGATGACTGACAGATGAGATTGAGAAGTGTTAAACTAAAATTACTCCTTGCTGCTTAGATTTTGCTCTTGCTCCTGTTACACCACAATTATTACCAAATTTACAAAGTAGAAAGCTTAAATAGAATATACATTTCATTTTCCCAAACTGAGGGAAGCAATATTCTAAAGTAGTTAATTGGTTTCCTTTCTGTAGTTACAGCCTCCAAGATCATAATGGAGTTATAATAGTTAGGTCCATGTACTGCATAGTAACAACAGTTAAAGACAAAAAAATAAATTAAAAAAAAACAAAATTAACATAAAATCACAACAGAAAAAATAAAAAAAAATAACCCTATCATAATCCTGTGGTCTAAACTGTAGCTAGTATCTCTAGGCTCTGTCAGATTCACAAAAGTTGCAGAAGCAAATGGCAAAAAAAGAAAACCACCTGCATTGCTGGTACCTCAGTCATCTGCTTTTGGATCTATACAACTTTATCCAAAGTCTGGGCACTGACTGCCATAAATAGATAAACTCTATTGGTAATGGGACAAGGGGCACAGCAACCCCTCCAGACAAGGAAAAATCCTATTCAAATTACAATGAAATTCAAGAGAAAAAGAAAGATAAGGTCATTCCAGTGTGAAAAAAAACAATCTGGAGGAGGGGACTGTATTAACAGGTTATAAAAATGGGGAAACAAATAATCCCTGCCACCAACAGTACAAACACTGAGGGTATCAAAATCAATGAGCAAAACAACTGCACAGAGGTGCTTGTACTCACTGCCCAATTCAGCTGCAGAACTTGTCACAGAATTTTTACTGATGCTAAAAGCTTATATGGGTCCATAAACAGTAAACAAAATCTGTGGCAGAAAGTAATTACTTATATCTATCAAACACAAAGCTGCCTGCTTCAAAGCAGAAAAGTCCAGCTCCAGGGAGACTGGAAGTGTGTTCTATTTGAGGGTCTTGGTGTGCTTCCCCCTGCTCCCCTGACATATTGCTACTGATAAATGAAGCTGTTTTCTTTCACCAAAAAATATTTTTTTTTCACACCAGTGGTTACAAAAACATTCCCTTCTGTAAACCAATCTATCATATTCTTTTCAATTTGACTTCTAAAGCAAGCATCTCTCTTTTAACATCAAGGCAATGCAAAATTATTCCTTCACAATTTATTAGATAACTAAAAAAAAACTTACCAAGGATATTCCTCATCAGTAATCTGATTACAAGGGAATAATTTTCCTATTAGATTTTGTAGAACAAGTAGAGTTACAGCTATGTGGTCCTGAGCTGAACCTAAGATTAATTCCCGGTTTAATTACTAATTTTAAATAAACTGTTAATTGCTGTCATTTATTCCTTACAATGTTTACATTTTTAGCCTGTTTTTTGGCATGTACTGCCGATCTTGAATTTTTTTTTTTGAGATCAGCATGATGCTGTAATGGCAAAAATGGATCCTTTTATCACTTTCAAAATACACTGAGCAGCATTTGTAGTATTTTTCTTCAGCTTTTGAAAACCATGAGGGTCAGAGTACATTAACATTTTCTCCACAGCAGCTGGATCCATAAGAAAGCAAAACATCTTTCAAGGCATAAATCACAAAAAGAAAAAAAAATTGAAAAGAAATCAGTGTCTGAATGGAAAATAGGAAAAAAATATTGGCTGTTGTTTATGCCCCAGAAGTTTTATTATAGAGACATGACATATGATGATGTTGAAACCAGTTAAGCTTTGAAATAGTAAAGCAATTAATAAGACTTTGATGAGGACAGCAAAGGAAACAGAAGTGAAGCAATTACTCTTTTTTTCCCATGGAAATCAGTTTCTGAAGTAAAGTAGCCCTTCAGGTTAAGCATTAGCAAATTTTATCTGGTGTCTCATTTATGGGAACAGCTTGGCTTTGTCTATTCTCACTCGTGACCTTCCAAATCAGGAGCTTTCCTTGGAAAGGACTATTGGAACACCATTAAAAATAAGAGACTTTAGAATTTCTTTGAGTTTTGATTTTATTTATGTCAGAGCACTGAATTTGGAAAATGAGATGTCACTCGAGATTCAACAGTCTGCTTTCGTAGAGGTAAATTGCAGTTTAAAGTGTCAGCTAGCCACAATGTAGGATTAGAGGACCTAAAATGACACACAAATTGCAGTGTTTCCTAGCTGGGCTACACAAGCAGGGGAAGCCTCAAGCTCCATTCCTGACCCAGCCTCACATTTAGCACAGTGAGCCACAGGGTAGGGTCAGACTGCCCACACCACAGCCTTCCTCCACTGCCAGGTCCTTCAGCAGGCACCATGAGAAGGTGCTGAACGAGGGCATGCTGAGAAAATGCAGTTTAATCTTGTCTGAATTCTTTTTCCTTTTAATTATCAGATCCTCAGAATATAGCTACTCTGTGACTAAATAATCCATTTGTTGTCCTATTAAAACTTCATTGTAGTCTATAAAATCAGTATAGCTAATTTAAAAAATCAGTAGATAATAATTCATGTTGCTGCTTTATCCCAGTGAGGTTTAACAAGACTTCACATTGCACATCCACATCAATTAGCAACACCCCTGTTCTTCCCTGTTGTGGGCAACAGGCAGTGAAAAGAACCATGAAGTTTTTATTCTACCAGTGTCAGCCTTTCCATGGGGAGGTACCAAACTGCACAGCAGCAACCACCCCTCAGCAAACCATAGACTCTATTCCAGCCTGAAATATGAGCTACACCAAAAGCTGCTCATCTCTAAACTTTGCAGCAGGAAGCAATGCCCAGTCTGTAGGGATGCAAGGCATATTCTGACTTTAGCAATTCAGTGACCTTGGCAAAGACAGAGAGCACTTGCCAGGACCAGTAGGAAAAAATCTTTAGGACATTAAGGCCAAGACTTTATAGAAATACACTGTGTAATTTTGCATTTCATTTCCAAAGACTGTAGGCAGAGTGAAATAAATATTGCATGTATTAGCTGGGCATGTCCAATGGGCATAATTCTGAGGATTTTGGTTTTGCTGACTTTGTCATTATGTGATATATGACTGAATATAGTTTGTAGCTCAGTTTTGAGTCATGGCCTGATCCTTGCACCCAGCTACATCCAGCTTAAGGGCTAATTTTGACTTGCAGACCCCTCAATTTTGCAAACAGCATGCAGCTTCTACAGCACAGGCAACTCCTTTGGAAAAGAGTGGGATAAAGGAAGGGCAGTTAATAATAAAAAACAAACAAACCAACCGAAAAACCAAACAAGGAGTAAGTAGTGTGTGAAGCCAATGAAAACGGAAGAGATTCGAATAAAGGGCAGAAGACACCTACCTTTGTTCTGTTGATGGCGCTCTATCACAGGGAGATCAAGGCTGAGATCTAGGGAATTCTTTAGAGAGACAGGAATACTCAGCCTCTGCTTCAGTGCCTTCCAGAGCAGCAGTTGCACGGCTTCCTTCTCACCACAGGGTGTCAGCCTCCACCAGCTACACCGCAGCAACTCCACTCCCAGGGGAAAGGAAAAAGGACTTTCCCCTTTTTCCCTAGGAACTGAGTCGAGCTGCAGTGTAGGAGGATGGAGTGGCTAAAGATGAGGAGAATGAAGGTTTGTTGCAGCCTTTGAGCTCAGTGTTGCTGAGTTGAGTAGTTTGCTGCTAAATACTGACACACAAATTCTGGGGACTGGTTAAACCATTTCCTCTCCACAAACCCCATGAAAGGCTTCAAAAGAAAACCAAAGCAATCAGTAGTTTAGAACCAAATTTTATTAAAGAAAAACCTGGAGTGCAGGTTCTCAGGACAAATGCATACCTTTGGATGCAGTGGAGTACACAGGTACGTATACAGTAGTTTGCCTGCTACATGTTTGGAAGCTGAAAGAGACCGTGATAATCTGTACTGCACAGCTCATCGCCATTGTTAAAAGTTGCCAAAAACTCGCTTGTGGATCACTAACAGATACTTGGTTATGTGTGTGCACTACATATTGCACAAGACTTTTTGATTAAGCTATTACTTGTGCAATTGAATCCTAGTTAAGTGTTACGTCAAGCATATTCAAACATATATTTGTTTCTTTTTCTCAAAAACAGCACGTCACTACAAAACTGCCATTAAATGTTACATATTTACAAAAATATACAAATAACACTTTTCCCCATTTATGACAATGCACCAATTATGGATTTATTTCATTCTTCACTTGAGCCCTGTTACTGTATACAAAGAAACCTGCTTAAAGTCAAGGTCACCTGAAACAAAATTAGGAGAAGGCATGTTCTGTTTTCACAAATACTAGAATGTGCAAAGGCAGAAGGAGAGGACTGTGTAGTCGTGTACGTTAAAGGTAAAGGTTGTAGCTTACTGATGACTGCTAAGAGCCTTCACATGGAGTGGAATAACCCCTTGGTCAAAAATCTGGTTGGATACAGTGCTAAGAAGCATTTGCTGACCAAGCGATCACAAGCAGTTAAAAAATTCAGTTCTACCTTGGCTGTAATTAGCTTACATCTATCCAAAGAACTCTCATGGTAAAAATGGGAATAAAAAATATGGTGAAAATCAGTCAGTAACCTGTGTAAGCACAGGTGCAGTGAGAAGACAACTGATTTTAATCTGCAGTTGCTTTTCAAATTCACTGTGGATGAAATTCTTCTGTAGCATGAAGCTGAACTGATAATGTCTGTGGAACTTCATGGCCATAAATTGGGTGAGAATTTGGCCCTGCAATGCCAAAGAAGCAATGTTCCACATTAGCAACAGGGTAGCAAGACATGCTTTGTGAATCTTCACAAGACATATGTCTAGTTTTAATTTTATTGGCTTTCATATATTTACCAAGAGCTGCAGCTCTAATTAGACATAAAATATGATTTAGGCTTGGTTTAATTACAATTTTTTCTTTTGTTTTCATGGCTAATGCCAGCAAAATCTATATTTATCTGTCTCAGTCTGGATTGAGAGATTTCACAGCCACCTGTGCTGGAACAGCCACAGATGCACTGTAAATAAGCCAGCTTCCATCCTTTACTCTTAAAAGGAAAATTCTCCCATTCCAACTCCCATCTCTCCAAATATTTCTCCAATCTAGGATGAAGCAATATTCCTAGTGCTGCTTCATAAATACAGAGCAACTACACTAAGTTAATTGCATTTAGGTGAGGAAGGGCAATACCTGATGTCTCCTAAACACACATTTGCAATGCACTAGGGTGGTATTCTTTAAAACCACTTTCTGCAAAGAAACCTATCAAAGCTAAATGGAAAGGTAAATCAGAAGCATGATGTAAAAATACGTGATAAGTAAAACATAAAAAGTGGAAGCTTCCCCAAGCCCTCTGCCAGACAATCAAGTTCCCCACCCTCTTCCAATCTGATATTCCTCTGCAAACTTCTTGTATTTATTTTTCCTCAACCACATGGAAGAGGATGAAAATTAGTTGATCACCTTTTGACATCAACCCAGTTTATTGACAGAATGACAATCAGAGAAAAAAAACTCAGAGAAGACTGGGATCAAGAGAGGAGAATTCAACTATACTTCTCCATTTGATTATGTTTTCCCTCCAGAGCCTTCTGCACTGCAGCAAGCACAACCCATGACTTTACACCCATGAGGAAATAAATAACAGCCTGTCAGTGACAAATGAAAAAAAGGATCTGTACTCAAAGGCCTGGTGTATATATGAAATAGAGGAACTCTCTGTTCCTAAAATTAAAATTTCTAGTCACATGTTCAGTAAACTCCAGTCACTGGTGTTTACCCTCAGGAATACTACACCAACTCCATTCATCTTCTTTAAATATTATAAAATTACAGCTCATAGAGGCATTCTAGCAAATTACATCTAAACAGTAAAAATGCAAGACACAGACTCTATGAAATAATTCTTTTGCCTTGTCCCTTAGCTCAGTGCTGTGCTAGGAACACTATTAGCAAATGACTCACCATCATCTGGAGCACACAGATAGGCAACTTGGCTCTGAAAGCAACATCTTTTCCACGCACCTCAGGTGGGATGTTGCTTCAAGTCAGATCTGTCTTAAATTATAGACAGAGATGGTGATAATTTTGCATGTTCCTTGTGCTGCATCAGTTTAGACTCCTGGTTTAAAGTCTCCGCATACAACCAACAAACCAAAGCAGTTGCAATTACAAGTTAAAGTAAGCTTCAAGGCTTAAGCAAAACAAAATCAAGGTGTAGTAAAATCATACACACTGCTAACACTTTCTCCCTGCTTTTCCTTGCCCTGCTTATCTCCTGTGCTCCCCTTCCTCCCAAATCTCTCTCACACTCCCTAAGACAGGCTGTACCCTTCCAAGATACTGCTGAGCTTTTCAGTGATCTTATTCCCATTAAATCCTCCAAGCT
This sequence comes from Drymodes brunneopygia, assembly GCA_013400955.1. NCBI lineage: Eukaryota > Metazoa > Chordata > Aves > Passeriformes > Petroicidae > Drymodes > Drymodes brunneopygia. The sequence continues at coordinate 118,251 of VZTZ01046193.1, forward strand.
CCTCCAGAATGATTCCGCCAAATCTATCTGGTGACTTTGCTTAAATTTGTGTTCTATGGAACTTGAATCCAAGCCATTTTCTCCAGCCTCTAGGAAAGGTTTCATCCAGATCCATTCCATAAACCTGTCAAATCAAATAGCTCCCGACCCTCTATTAACAAAGGATTCTCTTTACTTCACCTATTCTTTGGCTTTGGGTTGTAACCATTTCTCTAAAAGGCTCTGTCTGAGCTTGGGTCTCAGCATTTCCTATACTGAAATACAAATGCAGCCCAGTGGTTTGGCAAGGTGTCTCTACCCAACCTTGCTGCAATTCTGTGCCTGCCAGCCTGCAAAGCTGGCAAAGCAAACCAGCCCTTGCTGTGCTCCAGGAAACTCATGGGAACACCATGTATTGGGCTGTGAAGGACGGAAAGGAAGATATTTGGGAAACAACAGATAACCATCTCTGCCATTTATATATTTAATTCTACTACAGACCAATGGCAAAATCAATATATACACTGGTGAGAGAAGAAATTCTGGTTTTTATTCTTTCAGGGAGTACAATAGTCATCCACATCTCAAACTAGAAGCATGTGCTCTCTGGGACGAACATCTGAGAGAAGTTCTTGAAAGGCAAAAGATAAGAGTTCCAGAAAGATTTAGAGAAAATTAAAAATTAAAGCGGAAAGGATTAAAAGATACTAAAGTGGGAAAGAAACAGGAAGGATGGACTGCAGTGACACATGGCAATGGGAACCTCATTGATCCAGATAATACAGCAGAGCTTAGCAGAGAGGTAGGAATGGGGAAGAGATTGGGATTCTTCTTGCTATCAGTCGGGACACAGCAGGGTGCATATCCAAATAAAAACACAGACAGTAGCATAAAGCAAAACAAAAAGCAGGGAAGAAAAAGTGGACTGTAGAGAGCTGTCATCTGGAGAAGCCAGGCAAGGCAAAGCCACAAACAGCAGCAATAATGAAAGAGAGCAAAAGGACTACAAAAGAAGGGGTGGGGGGAAAAGGAGGAGAAACAGAAAAGAGTGGAAATTCAGGCTCTTTTTTTTTTTTTTATAATGTTTCACCAACTACTTGGCAAAGATTTGGAAGCATTAAACAATGCAGGTGACTTCATGAACAGTTACTTTGCTACTTCAGCATCTCAAAAAGATTAACCCCAAAACGAGGCATGTATTCACAAGTAAATGGAGCCAGTGAATTTGGCAATTTCCTGGGCATCTTGTTTGTGAAGATATTCTGTAATTTTAACCATTTAAAGGCCCTGCTGTGAATCTGAGACATGGAGGTGGTGTATTACAATATTGTTCTTTGGACTAGGTTTACCATTTGCAAACTGCCTATGTGCATGTTACTGATGTTTGGGGTTATAATGCTTCTGCACAGCCCTTTCTATTCAAAATCCATAACAAGAATATCTCAAAAGCCACATGGATATAAGCCTGCTGTTTTCCTGTATGAGCTGTCCTCATTAAAAAGTATCTCTTTCACCATTTCAGAAAGATTTCCTTTTTAAACTCTTTTAATCAATAAGCAGTGTGAATTAATACTTCTTTTTAAAAAGCTAATAAGCCAATTCATTTGCTTTGATCTGCAAGAGCAGACACTGTCAGTAAGAACTAAATATAAGTATCAAAAGCAGGGTAAAATTAGCAACAAATAACATAGAAATATTAGACATGCTAAGAAAGTTATTCGGAATGCTTGGCCTTCCTGGTGATTAATATACTTATTATACCATTATAAATATGTGCAAAAAAGGCATATTATTTAAGCAGTTCCAGGTGCTGCTGCTTGTATTATTGCTGCTCAACAGGGCTTTATGTCCACTGTGTTGCAAGTAATCAGTGTAAAGATGCAAATTCCACAGAAACTCAGAAATCAAGGCTGATCAATACTGATGAAGTTTGTGTGAAATGCAAGTGTTGCAAGGAAATATTATTAAGCAAAATTACTTGTGTAAGGGAAAGAATGCACTTCCTTTCAGGGCTAGTAAATGCCCTTTCTGAAAGAAAATCAATCTGGAAGGAGAGAGAGGCAAAGAGTTTGCAATTAAGAATATGCGTTTTTAGAGATACTATTAAAAAGTATTTAATGCAAACCATAAAAGCTCTTTGATAAGGATTTTTTTCACATAGCTATGTCATTGCATTTCAGAGTACATAGTTCTAAGCCTTCCAGTATTTCTTATGTTAGATACTGTCTTACAGAAGATTATCTCAGCTACTAGCACATAAACTACCTGGAAACAGTAATGCTGACAAGCTTCATATGAGGAAAAAATAAAGGGATGGAAAGAGCCATACATGGCTCCACAATTCATAGTTTAAGTAATTTGCTACTCCATTTAACAGGAGGAAAATAGCTGGGACTGAAGACTTACAGAAATGAGATCTCACATATTAAAAATCATGAAGCTAACTTGCTGTATGTATCAATTTCAATGGAAAAATATTCCAAGAGGATGCATTCTTTAACCTCCCGAGCAGCCTGAAGTACCATTACAGGTCCTTCTTTCCCCGATGATGTGCCTCCCCCCTGCTTATGCAACACACTTGAAAAGAAGGAACAAATAAGAACTTTGCCTGCATGACATTACCATCCAGATTTGGAAAATGGGCTATTCTAGGCTGTCTTGACATGGAGCAGCCCTTCTGTGCCCTCCAGTCTGAGGGTGCACAGACAGCTCGAGGCAATGCTACTGAGCTGATCAGTTGGGTAAGAAGGGCTGGCTTGGGACAGAAGGTTAAAAAATTGAGAGGGCACAGCTTGACATTTCCCAAAGACTGCAGGGTTAGGCTATTAATTGCAAAAGCTAACCAGGGGTCTGAGTTATTTGTCACTTTGATGATTATAGTCTAAATATAAGTCAAAAACATTACAGGAATAAAAATGCATTTAAATGGTGCTGAGAGGGCAAATGCTAAGATACTGAAAGGAAATACAGAACATGAAAATACAAACTTAGCATTAAGAAAATGATCTGAGCAGATTTTACTTATAGTCAATTAAATGCCTTTCTAATGGAAGTTTCAGTTTTTCTCAGACTAGTACTGGCTATGTGCCAGTCTCTTGAAGAAAGTTGTACAGGCAATGTGCAACTGGAACTAAAACAGAGAAAATGAGCCAGGAAGCAGCTTTTTGGATAGACTAAAAGACAAAACAAAATTTAGTATCTCAAAAATCAAGATTTATAAAGGTAAATGCTTATAAATTTCTTCCTGGTAGAAAGCCAATATTTTGAGAGAAATGGGCACTTACTTTCATCTAAAATGCTGAAATAAAAATGAAGATGGAAACAGTACAGTGGTATCAATCAATATACAATAAAACAACTATAATAACTCCAACTGGCAGAGACTGTGCAATGAAATAAAATTTTAGTCTCTCTTTCCCCCCAAAGTCTCATTAATGAAAAATTACAAAACTTTTTAATAGGAAACATAGGAAAAATCTATGACTAAAATTGTCATCGATAAATTGTCATCGATCCTATCTGCTTAGAAACATTGACATGAAATAACACTAGAAATGGAAAACTTATCAGAACCTCTGGTTCATCATCAAAAATCTACTGCAACCAAATGCATGTATTTAATTTCTTATAAAGATTTTCTTTTCCCCACACATTTCTTTGAGCATGAATTTGTGTAAGGAAGATGGAAACTACTGCAGTTCCATTCTGTTGACCTCTGTTGAAGATACAGCATACAGTAGTAGAGTCTCCCCACTAAAGGGATGTCTCATTAGACTAAAAACACAGCTAACCATGATAATCATGTCAGATGAAACCTGCTTTGCACTAGGAACTACTAATGGCAAAGCACGGATTTTTCTTTGTCTACAGGACAGTTAGTTAACAAATTATCTACTTTATATGAATAAACATCTTACTCCTCATTACACCGGCCATTGAAAGAAGAAAACTCATGAAGAAGGATATAATTCAAGGAGAATATAATGAAGGAGTTCCAAGAAATTGGATGTGAATTGTAGATAACAACATCTCACCTCAGGCTGGTGCCTTCTTTCTCTTCACAGCCATTTCCACTACTCTATTCTACAGAGTATAAAAATATACACTGGTTTATATTGCTTGTATTATTGAAAAATTAATTAACACTGTGTGCATTTTCCCTAAACATCCTCTGAGCATTTCTGAGTAATTTATATGGATGGGCTGTTCCAAAGCCATACAAAACATTCAATGTCAAAAGAGAAAGCAAAGATAACAGCTTTAAATCTTGATGGCTCTGTTAACGTGCTTCAGATGATACTGCTTGGAGCCCTCTGAAAAGTACAGAGTGTTTTTGAAATTGCAAATACATCAGATTTGAAGAAGGCCAAAAGAGGCCAATGAGGCCAGTACACTGCCAGTTTTTTTGGTTTCAGTATAGTTCACTATCAGTGCTGATAAATATCACTGTACTCATTTTTATAAGGTTTTCAATCAAATAACAATGCAGTGAAGTGAGCTGACAATTCTAGTGTGTAACAGAAAAATCACAGCCAATGTTGCAGTGCTACATGTAACAGTATGTTCCAATAGCAGTGTTTAAATAAAATTACCTTCCTTTTTCCTTTTTACCAATGATGCACCTTTTTTGGATTATGCATTTTTTTCATTTATACATAATTGCAGCTGGTTTCGGTAGAGCACTTTTAAGAACAGTGATAATTACAAGTAAAACAAAGAAAGTTAAACCATTAATAATTTATGCTCACAAAATTCTTTTGCTCTGATGATCCTGAACAAACAGTAATTAATTTAGCCTCACAATACCCCTGTGAGGTAGGTAATTACTATCAGCCCCATTTTATAGGTGGGGAAACTGGAGCACGTACAAGTGAAGTAATTTGTTCAAAGTCTGGGTACAGAATCCAGGTATCTAACAGTAACCTTCTATTTCTTAGCCACCACATCACACTTCCCCACTAAAAAACTTAACTAAAATATGTACAAATACTGCATGTGTGTGTGCACACGTGTGACTAGCACTTGTGCATAGAAGCAACTCTATGTTTTTGAATACTCATGTCGCAGGATTTTAGATATATATAAAGGGTAAAAAGTATAGATATCACAGCTGTACCTCAAGAGATTTGAGAACTAGCACTAGTGAGTCTTTTCATTTATAGATAAACCAAGACACCATGAATGAGAAAATGGTACTTTCTCAGTTTTAAAAGAATTCATTTTAGTTATAGTTGTGAGGAAATCAAAGGCTTCCTTTATTATCTGCTGGGCGTTATTAATACAGTTACGGCAATACCAACATGTCTTTAGAAAACAGTGTTTTTAAGACATGACAAACCAACCTCACAGGAGTGCTGCATGAATCAAATTAATAAGCATCGGAAAAAATTATTACAGGCACTACATTGTGCTAAGTGTTAATTAGAGTACCAAGCAGTTAAATATTCTACCGTGTTCCAAAAGACTCCTGTGATCAGAGACACAAATCACCCAGAATTAAATGTAAAAAAGTAGCTGTTAAAGCACAAATTAGATGTGTGACCTAGTTCCAACAGAGTCCTTTGCCAATCAGACTAATCATGTGAGAACAACCCCAAGTTGGAGCTTCGATCCCATTCCTTGTCCATGAAGCTGGTTTGCCACTCACCTGCCCTATACAAACAACCTATTTCAGATTTATTTCACGGGAACAAGTAAGATGTTTGCAATGCTATTTTATTCTCTGCTCCAGCTCATTTCCACTAGAAAAAGCAAGAGGAGCTGGTGAGGAGAGAAAGTCCCTGGTGCAATGATCCCAAGAGTTTCCAATTCACAGCACATTTTGTCTATGCACTTCTCTTCAAGAAACCCAGACTCAGATACATTTAAGACCTTGGATTTCCACAGTCTGGCATACAAAAGTCAGCCAGGGCATTGCTTCTCTGTTAATAAGTTTACATGGTACTATACAACTAAATAGGCAGAAATTTTAGAACATTTTTTGTAGTTATTTTCCTGAGCAGTTTACAAGTGCTTTTCAGAATCTTCACTCTAACTTTTCCACCTAGTTCCTTATAGTAAATTCATAATCTAGATTTTCTTGTGCTTTACACATACATCCTATGGGGTTTGTGAGAGCCTGCAGTACTACACTGAATTCCTACATCCCGATCTGCTGCATTTGATGAAAATATGCTCTATATTCACAGCTACATGGAAGAATGATTCCAATGCACACACTGATTTCAAGACAGTTCTTTTCTATTTGACTAGCATTCATTATTTTCTGTTTGCATATTCTGGACGATGCACTATCTGGATCCTTCTTAAACAAGGTGGTGTGCGAGTTTGTCACTAGCATCAGTATGACATTCAGTGAGTACAGAGTTATTTATTCTCTATCAAAGGCAAAAAGTGAAGAGATTATACAGGTTTCTGAGAGAAGCATCCTAATCACAGGGAGCTGTGACACACAGGATGCCAGACATTTAAACTCACCACACCACACTTGTTTTTCAACATGGCTAAAATAAACCACAGAGAAAAGACAAGAGGAGTGTGGATTCACAGCACTGCCATTCCCTAGGGATGCAGAGGTCGGGACTAGGAAACTCTGACCCAACTCACAAAACTGGGATTAGGAAACATGGACCTGACTCACAAGCATTTCTGCAGGCACCTCCTCCAGAAGCCCTTCCCCTGCCCTCCCTGCAGAAAAAGGGGCCAGTGGTGGTAGGGACTGAGAGACACCCTGTGGTGATGGGAAGGAAGCAGGAAGTCCTAAATCCCTTCCCATCATCCCCATGACCCTTTGGATTGTCAAATCAACCCAAGTAGAAAAGGTCAGGCTGGGGTTTGCCCACTCCTGCCAGCAAGGGCAAAGAGCCAGAGGAAATCCCAAACAGGGATGCCAAGAGAAGGAGATAGTGGTTCTGCCCAGCCCTTCCTGGAGCAGAGCTCTGACCCACACAGCACAGCTGCCCTTATAGGAAGTTTTAAAAAAATAACCATACAAAGAAAGCTACGTAAAAGAGGTATTTACACTCTCTGGAAGTTTAAAAAGAGACAGGCCACCAGCCTAGGTTTAACAGGATAACTCATCTGGCAGCTGCCATCATCCTAGAGGGGCTCAGTCAGGAGAAAAGAAAAGAGCAACTAAAATGACTGTCTGCAAGTGAAGGCACCTGGTCTGGAAATAGCATCAAGCTGGTGTTTTTCTTTCACATGTGGTGGGATTGGGGGAGATACTGCTGCTGATAGTTCGTCAGGACATGCTACACTTACAAGAGCATTATTGTATATTATGAGATATCCTAATTAACATTTTACCTCCTTTAATCCTCAGAAGGGCCTACGCCTAAATTTGTTAGATTGTCTCACACATGTTTAAGTTAAGAGCTTGTCTCAACTAGGAGTGCATTTGTCTCTCACTCAGTCCTTTCCCAGTACAGAAACACTTGGCCTCCTAAAAAAATTGTCATTGTGATCAACCAACCATCTGTTCTGGTCTAGTCACTTGTGTAAAAATCACCTTTTCAGGCTGAAGACTACCAGCCTTCCACTGAATACCTCAATTAAAAATATAATTAAAAAGTTACAGTCAATCATTCTAAAAATAAACATAAAGAAATAGAGCATATACAGAAAAGAAACAAGATGGCATTGAAGGTGCCTAGGGCTACAAATTTGCTACCATAGTTTGAGTTTCAATTGTAATGAGTTCTCAGGCCATAGAGTGAACACAAGACATATTATCCTTTGCCCTTGGTAACTGATGATGGACGCTTTTTTCCACAGGACTGATAAGAAACCTCCTCTCCATCAGCATTTACAGCCATATTTGCAATTTTGGGACATCACCAGGGAAAAATAAAACGGTACAGAGAAGAGTCTTTCGGTATTTGTGTTCAGCTGCAAATATCAGCTAACCAGGTAACTGTGCATCTCTCTGGAGTTGATGCTCAAAACCACGCCTGAGTGATTGCCTAGGAAAAGACAGAAACAAAAGGCCAACATTAGTGTATTTCAGGTACTCCACAATAAATCCCCCTTTTATTGCAGGGACAAGTCAATTGCATAAGAGAGTGGCTTTATCAAACAACAGGTCAGGTGAAGGTTGGTGCAACAGCTCCATGTACCTACAGCACACTTTTGCACAAAGCTTTTGCTCATGGTGGTGGATTTGTGGTGAATTCCTAGGGTTTCTATCCCAGTGACAGCATAAGTTGGTTCTCTTTGTGGCTTATAAAGGTGTAGTTGTCTCGAGGGGTGCAGGTGAGGGAGGAGAATGGAACCTGAGGCGTCCATTCGACATGCCACTGACCTGGGACTGGACACTGACCGGCATCAGCAATAAGGGAACTCTGTAGCTGTTCAAGTTGCCACTTCTCCCAGAAGGAGTCACTGCAAGGTAATGGTGTTGAGGAGTCCCAAGGTGGGGGTTGCGATAAAGTAGGCAACATAAAATATATAGAAAACAAAAAAAGTGGATGGGTGAGTCTGGAAATACTGTACTGTGGAAATTCAAAAGTTACGAGAAGAGAGAGAACAAACAGAAACCCAGGCCTGTAACTCCCTGCTGTGCTGGGAGCAGAGGCAGCTCCTGACAGCTCCCAAGAGGGAGGGAGAAAGCTCACCAGAACCAGAAGGGATCTCCATAGCAAAGGAACCTTCTGCAAATAATGTCGTAAACCAGAATTTAATATAATGCAGGGATTACTACATGTTTTATACTCTAAGCCAGATAAAATAGAGTATCGTTAACAGGAATATTTTCTTGGCAGTACTGAGCAATACCGGAGCTAGTGGAAAGTATTGCAAATAACAAAACAGTACAGCGAGCAGGAGTGTAGTTTTATGTATTAAATAACATCTTCTGTCTAAAAGCTGTACAGTAGCTGACAAATATGGATGATTATGATCCACAAAAATGAGCTTTTTACACTCTCCTGGAAAGTCTGCTACTGCAGACAACCTGGCAGAAGCACAAATCACCTCGAGATAACATTTGCTGTCTTATGCCATCAAAAAATCATGATCTTGTACTCTTTAACCCTAAAATAATGCTCTGCTCAGATGGAAGATTTTTGTTGTCTCTGAGTAATGAGTGCAGGCCAAGCAGATATTAATTCTAAATGTGTTACAAATCAGGATAGCATTTCTTTATTAGAGCATCCCAAGCTGCCTTCTTTTAAATAAACCATAAGGGATTTTCTATCATTGAAAGAAGCTATGCTTTTGTACATTACTAGAGGTGTTTAAATGCTCCATTTTGACAGGCATGTCTGCAAGGATTTTGTTAGCGTTCAGCTTCTCCTCTAAAGACCCTGGAGATGAGCTGACCAAACAATTTTAACATAGACTTTGTTTTTCCAGGTTTGTTTTCGGAACTAATTCCAGTAAAGTGGGGAAGGCAACAAAGGTTGTCTTGCAAAATCAGAATGAAAACACAGTGATACTCATACACAAGGCTGTTAAAGAAGAGATAGAAATACACAAAACAAAGCAAGAGGCTGGATTCTTCCCTTGTGTTCAAAGATAACACCTCCAAGAACCTAGAAGCAGCACACAGTTCAGCAAATGAAAATAAAGACATTGACAACAAACAAAAAAGGTGAAACCTAAGATAAAGAAATCTCTCCTCTGACCAGGTTCTGTCTTGCCCAGGCTACCTCAGGTGCAGCTAAAACACATCTTCTTCCTTGGGGTTCATGAAGACATTACAGTTGCCTTTCACACCATCAATCTACTGTTACAAATCCCAAAAGCTTTGTATCATCTGATTTATTTTCACAAATTTGCAGAAGTGGAACTGGATGTTTTTATATTGTCCTACACCTTTCAGACTGTGACCTGAAAGCAGTCTGAAGACAATGTATTATAGATCAGAACTCCATGTTGCATTAAAACTAACCACAGGGTATCAGGATATACACTTCCACCTGACACTGAAATCATTTCCATTGAGAGATACTCACAGAAAGTTTCCCTCATGGGTTCTTTATAATCACCTCATGAATACTAGAAAATCAACAGCTTAATTAAGGAAGACTTATGATACTTTTTATACATGAATACATTTAATGTTTCTAATCACAAAAACTTTAAATGCCATTGGAATATGAAGGCAAATAAAGCAATGTCTCTCCATCCAATGCATCTGAAATCACAGAAGCATTGACTTTACAAATCCTTCTGGCCTGAACTCAATTTTCCACTAATTCAGGGGATTATTGAGTGAATTCAACTGTTGCAGATTATATCCCATTCTACAAAATATATTTTATCTCTAAAATTGTCCAAGTCCGTCTCCTGACATTAAACTACTATCTCTGCACTCATGCTCTGTATAGCACATCATCCATACATTAGCCTGTATCTCAAGGAAGCCAAAAGAAGGTGACTGAGATAATCCCTTGTCAGTGGTGTTACGATTTGTATTTTTTTGAGACTCAACAGAAAACAAAAAAGAACTAAAATGAAAACAAATGAAAATCAAATAAAAATCAACTACTTATGAAAATTTAGAAACTAAAAACGAAGTTACCTCTTGCGTTACCTAGTGTTTGAGAGTCCAGATCATCATCAATAAACTCCTCACCCTGGATGATGTTCTGGGTGTCCTCACTGTGATTAACAGGGCTTGTCATCTCCTGCTCTTTTTCATTGTGCATTTGGGCGTAGACATTTCTGCCTGGCAGTTTCCTAAATGGGACAAGAAGAAAAAAAATTTGGGATGGAATTCTTTCATGTCACATACACAGTGGCACCAGAGCAGAGCTCCAGCAGGGCAAAGTTGTCCCAGAGCAAAATATCATCACCAATCCCATCCTCCCTTAATTTTGTTATCACAACCTAAACTTACCAACTCTTTGTTCTCTGTCACAGTTTCATGTAACTGCCTCATTGTGACGTTCATACAACAATAACAGTTAAGCATCTATTTCTAAGATTGTCAGACAATGAACAATGTTGAAAAAAATTACTAAAGCCCCTGAAAAACTATTTTAAGAATTCAAGCAATAAAAAGGTCCAGTTGGCGTTCGTTCTTGGTCCCAGGTGTCTTCACATACATTAAGCTGGCCTGCAATCATCATCACATGTCCCTAAAGATGTGGGCTGACACTGAGGTGTGATAGCATCAGATGGCACTCAGTCAGTCAGGGTCAAGGAGAAGAAGTCAGGAGAAGTCCAGGAGATGGGGAATGGAAGGGAGCAGAGAGTGAAGAGTCAGGAGGCCAGGGCCAAGGGGCAAGGAGTGAGAAGATAAACAGGCATCAGTGAGGGCACAAGACAGGGGAGGCTGGTTAAGTTAAGCAGGCAGCACTGAAGGAGACAGAGTATGAAGTTTGGACTGGGAACTGATGAATAGACAAAACTCTTTACAAGAGACAATAATTCACTCACTCTGACTGGAACTAGACAAACAAAAAGCATCTTATTAGATGCCTTTAAAGAACAATTAGCACTGTGGCTGAGACTGAGAGGCTTATGACTTAATATTGATAAAGGGTTCTTAACTAGATTAATTTAAATTAGACTTTGTAAACTCAATGGGAAAAAAATCAGGGACTGCTAGCTTTGCAACAGCTTTTATGGTTTAAACATTTCTCAAGAGCCATACCCTTTGTGCTGTAGCTGTGTTCACCTGCAGTCTGCCTAGGCACATAAGGACATCTTTTCCCAAGCACCAAGCAGACACTTCAGATTAGGGAGCTGCAGGCTCTAAGCTCCATTTCCTGCAGTGCCAGAAGCTGCTTGACAGCTTGAGCAGCATGACAGCAGATCATGGCTGTCAAAGCCTGTGCTTAGAGCCAGATTATTGCAATGGGCAGACAACGAGAAGAAAAGAAAAACAGGGTTGAACAGCTGTGGTTTCTGTTGAGCCCCTTTAGACAGTGAGAGAATAGAAAAAGTGACACTAATTTTTAGGCATCTCTCTGAAAGCAACCATCTCCTGCTCCATATTACAGCAGCAGTTTGAAAGCTGGATAAATACACAGATTACTCTGTTTTCCAGGCTTTTGAAGAGAATCTGTTTTAAATGTCATTTCACAAGAAGGTGTCTTTAGCAAGGGACTTTTTTAGTTTGAGATAACAAGTTACTGCAACAAACTATTCTGAAAAGCACCTTCCATTGCACCTAAGTAATGAAAATAGAAGGAAATTACAAGAAATGAAAAATGACTGAAGATAATCTCCTCCCTTTAATTTGAACAATCCAAAAGATAAATTGAGTCCAATATACCTACACACGTATCTGTATAGGTATGTGTATATGCACACACACACATACACAATTATATCTCTAAACAAAACCTACGTATTTTATCCCATTATTTATAATCTGTAAAAAACCAAATGGAAGTGGACAGGGATAAAAAGAAGGTTGGATGACACGGTGCTGTGCTATTAGGATCACTTCAACAGGTCTGAGGGCTTCTCCAACAAAAACATACACATAAAGCCAAGCCCTGCATCACTCTCTTTTCATTATATGGATAAAACAAGCCATTTTGAAAGAGGGAAGGACATTCCTCATTACCAAAACAAATACATTAGGTAATTAATTTTGATTTTTTTTCTCTAGGGCCAGTAACTCCAGACTGTTTTTAATGTGTCTGGTAATGAAACTGGTCATGTGGAAAACTATTCCCTCAATCAGACCTGCATCAAACCTGTCAAACTGCTCACTTTCAGTCCACCATCAAATGCCTAAGGGAGACAAAACCCAGAAGAATGTCTCTGTAACACATCTGCAGAATTAGCACATATGTTTCTACAATAATTATAATAACCTTCTCAGAACTATTTCTGACAGATTGTAGACGCATCAATGGCATTATCAAAATAATTTTGACATAATAAAAATGTTAAACATCTCAAACCCATATGGCACATCAGACCTTTGCAGCTAAGTTAAGGGAGAAGAGCTGTTGGAGTGACTACTGCCTGGGACCTGTATGAAACCAGGTCAACAAAGTGTGTCCTTTGGTGTAAATCCTGAGGCTTCAACTCACAGCTCCTGCACAACTTACTAGTTAGAGACAACCATACTAGTAAACTTTAAGGAATAATGAAGAAACCTCTCAAATTCACAAATAACCATTGAATGTATTGCTGCTAAGAGCATTTCCTTATGGTTTAAGAATAAAAGGTGAAAAAAAAAAAAAGTGTAAGCTCTTATTTCTCACTCGCCTTATCCTGCTCAATCCTTTGGAGAAGGTATAAAGCTGAGGTACTCAGTATTTCCACACTTTCCTTTGCCCCTCACACTTACATGGGAAAGACTGTAACACTGAATGGATTGGAAGAAGGAGAATATCACAGGCCTTGAGGAGACATGTACTGTAGGCATTAGACCTTTTATACACTACAGAGATCTCGCTGTGTTTGATGTTAGTTCAGTTTTACAAGGAACACACTCAACCACCCTGAAGAAAATGATAGTCTAAGCTTTTTCAAGAGGCATTTTTAACACATGTGCCGGATGTTCTGCTTACAAAGGACAACCCCACAGTGGGATGAAACAGGATGTGGATACTGCATCCTCACCAAAGATGGGCCTGATTCTGGCAATTTTGCTTCTCACTGCTCTAACATGCAGGAAGGAGGCTGCTACCCCTACTTACACAGAGTAAAACTCTAGTGTTCCCTGATGTGCTTTGCTCTTCTTCAAGAAGCAGTTAATGTTGAGTCCAATGTAACAGTTTGAAGCAGGCAGAGCTGAAATGCTTGGGTCTACATAAAAGACTACTGTGAAAACATGACAAGACACGAAATTTGACCCAGGAGATTTGTATCAGCAATATGAAAATTGAAAGCACATTTAGAAGAACAGACAAGAAGATTACGCAAGAGTTTCTTTGGGGGGTTTACTCTTCATCTGCAAAATGCATGTGCTTCACATCCATCACTGGAGACAATTACCTCTGCTGAGCAGCACTGCATGGTTTACATTTTTAGTTCCTTTTGTTTTCCCTGTAGCATTTCATTTCAATCATGAAAAAGAAGAAATATTATGCCTGCTTTGAGGACCATAAAAATATGAGCTAGAGACAATTCTGCACAGCACTACTAAAGAACATCACAGCACATGGTTTTCACCAAGCTCTTCAGGTCCCACATCTTTTAGAAGATATTTCAGGAAGTACTTTGTTTCCCTTCCTATGTTCAGAAAGTCTAATCAGTTCATACCCCAAACTGTTTGCACTTAAAAATGTTCAGCAGGAAGGAACAGCAGGAGGGGGATGCGATATTGATTCCTACTCATTTAAGCTCTAGTTTATTTGGCTTTCAATTCCTTCTTTGTGGAAAAAAAAATACTCATTCGCCTTTATGCAGCTTCATTTATTTTCCAGAGGCTTGATTAAAATTCCATGTAGTATAAAAAATAAGAACATATTCACATGGCAAAGAACATGGAATAATGTAGCATTCTCTTGGAACTTACATAAAAATAACAACAATAATAATGCAATAAATAGAATACTTTATTGTGGTGTTGACTTTATTATGTTTGGATTAATGTTCAGATGACTGACTTCTCTGTGCTTTAAGGCACTCCTGATATACTTGCCTCTTTCATTTCAGAAATCTTTTCTGCATGCTATTACTCTGATTTCTGAGGAAGTTTTTACAAAATATTATGGAACATTAAATTAGTGCCCGTTTTTTTATCACTAAAAGGCATGGATTGGGACTAAGCTTGCTCTCATGGAACATGAAAGTAGCATAAGCAAGGTGGGGGAAAAAAGATATCTTTTCTTCAGAGACTGAAAATGAGATAGTAAGTCAATGAGGCAGAAAGATAACACAGTTCTGCTCCAGATTGTGGAAATGACCCAGGAGGGGGTTCATTTACCAAAATTGGTACTTGATAGAAGCAGGCAAAAAAGGAATACATACAGAGTGGTGTAAATCTGGGTGAAGACGATTCACAGTGATTTGTGAAAACAATGTATGAAGCTTAAGTACACTGGCAGTAGTTTGCAAACAAATTAAAAGATCAAGATTTTCATAGTCTTTCAGAGAATCGAATTTGCTGCAATTAACCAGGTAAAACACATAAGCACAAAAGACAACTATTTGCTCTGGTTTGGCTACTTTAATATCCTGCTGTAATACAGAAATGAAAAATAAGAAAATGATGATTTCAGATCTTCTGCTAGGAACATGATGATTACATGGCAGCTTTGATGTGGCTAAAATATAATTTTCCTTTCCTCCACTTTGCCTGATGCAGACAGTGCTATTTCCCTTCTCTATACTGTTGCCCAGGACCCCACATCGTAAAGCTTCTTCTGAGAGGATGAAGAAATCTTTTCTGGATGGCAGCTTGAAAACCACAAAAAAATACAAACATTGTTTCAAAGGGAATGGAAGAAGTGTGTTTTTACTGAACCAAATCTAGTAAAGATGGTCTGGTATAGAAAAAATATACGCAGATCCCAGATCCACATTAAGAAATAGCCTTGGATTTTTCAAAAATATTTTCCAGCTGCTTCATATTGTTGAGGGCAAAAGAAGCAGCTGCAGTCCATTCTACCTGGATGCTTAACAACTGGAGTATTAGTGAGTATTGCTACATGTTGTTAGCTTGAGGCATCTGCTCGGTGATTTCCATGCCCAGAAGTGAGAGCAGAGCAGAGCAAAGGTGCTTCACTCGTGGCTTGCCCACCACCCACATCTGCTGATGGCACTGCCCCACCTGCACAGCCACAGTTGGTTCATCAGTGAGGAACCACCCCTTGCTCCTTCCTGCCATGCTCAAAATTCCTCCCCTAAACTATCTAAACCAATAGATCAGATAAACCAAACAGCTCATTTGTTGGACACAATTACAATTAGTTTTTAAAAACCAATCACGTTTATAATTTAAAATTTGTCATTTACAGAGTGAAAATAGCCCTAATCTGAAGTCCTTATCTACTCTGATCACGAAGGATCAAACCCTTGTGTTTCTCAAAACATTTTGGCTTTTTCCTTTTTTTCTTTCCTTGTCTAAAGCAATGAACCATGCTTGGGATTGCCAGGAGTAATTTCATGAGCTCTGAGGACTCCAGCACCAGTTTTTCAAAGCACGTGTGGCAAGAGGTGGCTGGATGCACAAAGAAACCATCAGATAAAGTGGTTTGTGTGTGTGAGGTTCAGAAATGAGGACATGAAACAATAAATGCTTGCAATTTTACAGCATGTAAAAACAGAGGGCAGCAGCCTTCCTAGTCAATGCTTAGGTATTTGGGATTAGGGCATATCAGAACAGATGTGACCTACAGTCACCTAATCATTAGCTAGACAGCCATGACAGCTCTGGTTATCCAGCAGATCATAAAATTTTAGACTTGGTTAGAGCAGTGAGAAATTATACCATTTACACCTTTTCTATTTAATGAGCATTCCTTGAGGAGTGATGAGATGGCATTGGTTTGTGCTATGCATGTAACTAATCAGCCAAAATCCCACTACCTCTATATGAATCTGTCACTGTTTTTCCCCTACCCCCCTAACTAATTAGATGAAATACTCTTTTCTTTTTCTGCATATGAGGCATTGGAAAAAGAATCTTATATAGGATTATTATTTTTAGATCACTTCTCTCTCCCAAACTAATTTTGTTAGATTTGCTTCTTGTCAGGGACACTGATTTTTAGTACTGAATATTGAAGTTTTCAAAAAAAAAAAAGATAAATTAAATAGGAGCAGCAAGTTTCTTTACTTATGAAAGATTCATTAAAAAAAGAGGTATTGGATTAGTCTCTGTCGTCTTTTCAACAACATCTTTCATTTCCCAGCTCAGTCTGACAAAAATTAGTGTAAATTAATACCCAAGTTCTTAAGATATGAACTTCAGGACTAATTTGGGCAGGTGACCATGCCTGGGGACAAGAAGCCTCAGCACTCAGACACCTTGGGGCAGTTTGGACAGGTTTCCCCATTTTCTATCAAAGCTGTAGGTCCACACAAAAGCCTGCTATTTTCTCTCTTTATTTCATCACAAGTTCTGAACTCTCTCATAGCAAATAGATGACATGCTCTTGTGTGTGAAGCTGCAACCTCCCTGCCAACCCAGTCACCCTCTTATTTTGCAAGCCAGTTTTTCCATCTTGCATCTTTGCAGGTTTCAAACTTTACTTTGAGCCAGCAAAGAGAGAGAGAGAGAGAGAGCAGCCCAAGACATGTTCATAGAGTCTTTTGCAAACCACCTGCTTTGCATGTGCTCCAATGCCAGCTGCAGGTCCTGTAGACCCAATCAGTGTAGTGATAAAACTAGGGGAAAAAAAAATCACTGATGTAGGGAAAAAGGAGTTTTAACCTTTCTATTAATCTATGTGAATGAAGGGAAAACACCACCAAAGGTCTTCCATCTCCTACTTAGGTTTGTAAATCATACATCATAATTATGGACGGTATTATCATTTCAACACTTTACACATCTGTAATTTCCCTGTGGAATTAAATCATATTTTTATTTCCCCATGTTATCTGAGTTATCATAGGCCACTGTGATTCTGAAATTATCGCCTAAAATGGAACATTTTTTATTGCCTATGGCATTCTTTCAGCAAATTAATTTTTAATACCCAGGCATATAATATTGAAAAGCTGCCTTTGTGCATTATAACTTGCAACTTTTATATCTATAAAGGACACTCATTTCCTAGCCTCAGTCCCTGTGGACCAGTTTGTAAATTACGTACTGACTGTACTGACTTTAAAGGGACTGTACTCCCAACAAGTACTCCATGGGGATCCAGAAATGCTCCAACCATCTCCATAAACACAGGAAAGACTTTATAAAAGGGATTAAAGATTTGGGTGGGACAGGAGTTCACAGGGCGCCCATGGGGAAAAAGTGATTTCTGAAATGTAGCACTGATTAGGTGCTCAATATTCTTTGAAGAAGAAATTGCAAATGAAGAATGCAACAAAAAAATTGTCATTTCTGAAAAGCTTAGCAGGAATATTTAAAAAGAATTCTTTCAAATATCTCAGAAACAGATAAGATACAGACTAAAATTGAATGCTACTGCATGGTCATTCATCAATGCCAACAACAGTTTTTAGGCTACTGACAAACTTTTGAGTATATCTCAGAATAGTCCTCACTTGCATCTAAATTACCCCCCCCAAATGTAAATGCAAATTATTTTCAAAAATTATACACAGAAGTTTGAGAGACATTAAAGCTCAAAATTTGGACATTGTATTGTATTTTCCTCCTTAATAAAAGCTCTGCTTATAAAGAGATGGTTCATTGAGCATTTTAGAAAGAACTCAAGGAAGAATATGTTTTTATTCCTTTCTTGAATATTTTATACTTCTTCTACCATGCAGTAATTGTGTCTGTTATTTAATTGCTCTCATTTAAGAGCTAATAAAAGATATAAATCAGATAGCTTTTAAAAGATATCACAAGGAAGTTTTATGATTCAAACCACAAACAGAAAATCCTCCACTGTATTGCTATTGAAATAATATAATTACATCACATCAACCATTTTTATGTTTTTCCTTGCTTCAGGCACCTAAAATAGCAAAATGGATTTTTATTCCATTGTAGACAGTCTGATACAGTATCTTGTGCTTTGTCTCTTAAAGCAATCAGTCTCTATGAACTCTAAAAAACTTAGGTTCTTGAAGAAAAAGGGGTTTTCTATATTGTCATAAAAATACTTTAGCTAAACAAACTCTTACTTATTGCTAGCTACATTTACTGCTGTCACAAACTTAATGCTGCTCCTAGTTCTATTAACTTATATTTATTTATATAAAAATCATCCCTTAAAAATGAGGCAAATCAGTATGAATCCTCACTGAGGAAGGACAGCAGGAAATGATGATGATAATAACGAAGGTTTGTTTCCAGCATGCTCAAACCCAACAGCCTCTTAATGGCCAGAGATACAGAAATACCAGTAGGATAGACAATGATAACACTGTCCCATGAACAAGAACAAATTATTTAAATTGCACAGGAGCTCAGATTAAAATCAATTGCAGACTAAAGATATGTTGGACTGTCCAAGGCTGGCAGGGCTCAGTTTTGAGAATATGCTCCACATAAGGGCCACTTGCATAAGTAGTTCTTCCCTCCACACACTCCAGTGCCAAATTAACGCTAATCGCTTTCTGTCAGTCATTCTCCATGGCATTGCCTCAGCAATTAAAATGTAATGTGTGCAAAGAGAAGCCCCAGAGCATTACATGCTTTGATAAAACTACTTTTTTAAGCAAATCAGCATTGCAGATGCACTCCCTGTCCCAATAGTTTTGGCTTATTCATAACTGTTAGGAGTAATGAGAAGGAAATTAATTAGGAATAATATTTTAGTTCAGCTCTGATTCTTGATGGTATTATTTAGATAAACTGAACAAACTCTGCATAGTTCCCATATTGTTGATATTTATCTTGGAACACAGCAAGTGAAACAAGCATCAGTACAGTACCTTGATGTCTGAAAAGTTCAGAAAAACATGACTGTCAAGTCATGGTGGTGTACTTCTTGCAATTCTTCAAGAAATCTTCTTTTCAAATAAAAAACTCTGTCTTGCTAATCTATGGATAAATCTAATTCTTAAAATGCAGCTTAAGGTTTACTTGCCTTTTGAACTTGTAGAGGATGAAAGCCCCGACTGCAACTAGACAAAAAACAAAGAGAACCACAATAGCCCAGTAGCCACTGCCTCCTCCAATCCTCTGAGAGTCTGAAACACAAAATAAAAGCGGTTTTGCATGTCCACTGCCACACCATTCACATTCTTGAGTGATCTTTTCTATTTAATTGTCAGTTCAAAAACATTAGTTGCTATTTTTGCAGCATCTTCTTTTCACTCCATCTTTGTCTTCTTCAGAAAGTTAAAACCACAGAATTAATTGGTGACTCATTACTGAAAGACAGAAGACCCATTTAAGAAAAAGAAATCAACAAACAGCAAAATGCAAGATCCAGGAGATTTAATTATTTGCATACACAGTGGTTGTTTGGGTTTTTTTCTGGGATTCTAAAGTTATCATAGTAACAAATATCACACACCCTAAGTATATGCTTTGCAAAAGCAGGGCTTTATTAATTTCACAGATGGAGAAACTAAGGCTCTGAACAACAAATGAACTCATCAAGGTCATATACTGGTAAAGGCTGGAATGAACATGGGCTTCTTTCAATCAATATGTGCTGGCAAACGAATATCAGTTCTTTACACCAGACAAAGTACCACAGTGAGACTGCAGCACAAACATACATTAGCAACCAGATAAAAGAGCTTTGTCTTCTACAGAGAGCTGACAGATCAAATATCACACCAGCATTTACATAAATTGATTGTGGCTGGCTAAAGCTGTTCTCCCACAACACACTGAAATAATAAAGAAGGATATATTATGGGAGATAACAAACAAAAATTACAGGACATCCTAATAAAAGATTCAAATGAGCCAAAGCTGAACTTTCTGGTTAAAACATCATTTTAACGTCTCTGTTCAAAATACACACATATATGCACACATATTCTCTTCAACCAGTTTCCATCAACACAGTGAATCCAGGGAGGCAGGAAAGGCACACAATTCCCCTTGCCCCCACACTGTTTCCATTTGTTTTAAAGAGAGAAAAAACATAATTTATCTCAGGAGAGGATTACCAATGTGGAGACCATACAGCAATCTTCTTATTAGTTGATTAGAAGATCAGAGATACATGGCAGAGATGCAGCAAGCCTGTGCTAGACCCATGTAGTTACAGCAGCAGAGTTAATGGCTGATATAAGCACAAAGAAGCTCTGCTTTCTTAGCAGCCAGTGCAGCCTAAAGTGCCTTTAGATCACCAGATGAGTTTTTTGAAGCCTGGTTGGCTCTTCCTTCAGGGCACTATTTCATAAAATAAAGGTATTTACTTTATGTTTGCTTACAGAGAAAAAGCAAGAAGCTTCTGATACAAATCATGAGGTATGACATAACGGAAACATCAAAAAAATATTTATTCAGTTGTGATTGTTGCAAACGACCAAATGAAAACGTATACATATATACATGTATGTGTATATATATACTCATATATATATATGTGTGTGTGTGTGTGTTAATTTCCATGCAACAAGTAAGTATATACATATGTGTTATATGTACACATATATATTGATTGGAATATTTTCTCCTTAAATTATTAGAACTCAAACAGGCATCCAAAAGTTATTAGTCTGTTGATAGCTTTTTTTATATATTTACCTGAATCGGAGTCAGCTAAAGTCACTAAGACCCAGTATCCTCCCCTCAGAAAGAAACTGATGTTGTGTGCATTCAGGGCCTGCTTTATAGCTGCTATTCTCTGAAAATACAACAGAGAGAATGTCAGATGCCTTGTGCTCTGTTCCACTTTGAGACACTCAATGTTTTAAAAAGGAAAACCTCTGGTTCTTTAAATGGTAAAAGCACTTGCCAATGATGAGCTGAAATCTAAAAGAAATTCAATATTTAAAAATCAAGCAAAACTCCTGAAGACATAAAAGCTGAAAATGTCAACATTTTATAGCCAAATCTTTCTTTTTGATTACCCAAGTCTTTACGTTTACCCAGCATGTGACAGACAGCAAGTAATTTGCACGCACTATTGGGTTTACCTGGGTCATAACTCACACATTGCATAATCCATATGAAAAACTCCCCATCCTTCTAACCTATCAGAAGAAAATCTGTGATGCCACTTTGGATTTCTTGCCATGAAAAGTAACTGCTGTTTAATAATGAACTGCATGTCATAATTTACCTTACCACCTTACCTATAACGGAATGAATTCCATTTATAGCTAATTTTTAACAATACTCCACAGAAATATATACATTCATCCATGTGGAAAAAAAATCAGTATTCTTCCCATTTTCCTCCAGTGGATAGAGCACAGTGAAATATGGTCTCTCATATTTTTATGGAGCAGAACCATTAAATACACCCTCACATCCTAACCCCAGATGATAAATTGTCTGAATTATATCTTCTACTTGCTTGTGTCTTCAACATGGTCAATTTTCTAAAAGATCAAAGCTAGTTTTATACTCTATGCCTTATAATTTGGGACATGACTTCCCAGAGGATGCCAAATTAGAAATTTGCTCTATATCCATGAAACCTTCACAAGTAACTCCTTTTATGATATTATCAATTATAGCGCTCATCTTTGACAAGCTTTTGAAGTATAATGGATAAAAATCCCTGTAGTCCCTCTCATATTATGGACAGACACTATACAAAAGTTCAAATATCATCATTCTTTTTGAGGAATAGCTAACTTCTGAAGCCATTCCACTGACTTTATTATATTTTTTTATGTGGGAATGACTCAACGTAAGGGTGAAGTGAGCATGGCTTCAGTTATTTCACAAGACAATTACAGCAGATAGCTCCTACGTATTTATCTTGTTGCCCAAAGCCTGAAAAGAAAATGGATATGACAACTCTACTGATTAGGAGGCTTGAAAGTGATGCTGCTATCAATGAAATAAAGTTTCTTTGTATCAATCCAGGTTCATTCATGTGTTCGTGGAGTACAGAGCAAGAGAGACAACTACTTTAGGTTAATCTGAATTACAGAAAGGAAATGAAATTTCTGAGCTCCATAACTTTTGACTCCTCATAATTTCCTGGCAGCTTCCTAAGGAACCCAACATTTGCTGTGGTTTTTGCTTAAGTGATTAAGACTTGTTCGTTATTTAACTCTCCACTGCTGGATTCCTACCCAAATCTATACGAACAACACGTCCTCAGGTCAAAACTTTGAATCTTATGTGAGTCCAGCCAAAGGTTCTGGTTTATTTATTTCATTGATAGACTGATTTATTTTTTCCAGTGCTCATGGTTTTGGGGGTTTTTTCTGCTCCAAGGTATTTATTGAGTACAGTGCTGCCACCTCTCCAACTTTTTAAAAAAGAAATGCAGTCTTTGGAGCTCCTCTCTAGACTTCCTAAGTTAAGGTTCTTACACCAGCATTTGAATTTTCCATCTTCTTTTTCTACATCCTTTACAATGACCATATTTGAACATGTGAACACAATGGCTCCTGCATTATAAGAACGCAAAAGAATGAAAAACAATGACACTATTCAAACTCTTACCCACTTAAACATCTTGGGTTCTGACTTTCCCTTTTTGCCACAGAAACTCACTGGGAATTTTCATGAAGTAGTTTGTCTGGATAGAAATCTTCCTCAGAGCCCCTGCCTTCCAGATTATACTTTAATTGCACTTTAATTGACTCTTTCCACTGGACTCGTCCCACCTGACATTAGACATGTAACAGATGTGCATAAATTTAGCAACCAAGTCTTCTCTGGAGTTAATAATTAGAATGGAATACTTTTGAAATTTCTCTGTTCTTGAAAGCAGGTTAAATCACAGTCAGCTTTTATTTCTCCCTGCATATATTTAAAACAAAAAGTGCTCTTGTCAGAGTGGAATTAAATATCAGAGTTTTCCAAAGGGGTCCTCCTACTGCACTGACAGCTTACTTACTGTCTTTGTTATTGATGGCTTCTTTTATCAGTAATGATTCCTATTCTACATGACTAACCTAATAAACAGTATCACGTCCCAACACTCCATGTAAAGCACCAATAAGAACTGCAGCAAGCAGGTGTTCTCTGCCTGAGCAAGAAATTATTGCCCTTAATCTTTCTGAAATAATGTCATATTCCCAAAATTAAAACGTTTTCAGCCGAGAACAAAGAGGTTCTCTTTAAGGAAAGGTACTTTATAACTATGTCTAAGTTAAGGGTTTCAGGGACACCTCTGAAAGGGACACATCTCCAAATGTGCAGAAAACATTCTGCTTGCTAAGTCCTCACAAAAATGTCACAACAATGATTTTAAGAACTGGCACGAGCAGCATGACAAAGCACATCCTTCCACTGATTCATGATAAAAAGCTCCAAGATCCTCTTTTAGTAACAGAAGAGAATGCAAAGAGTCTTTAAACATATGGCAATGTGAGTATTTTCCTGTTGACTTACCAGAAGCTATTGCTTCTAAGTTTTTTATATAGAGTATATTTTCAGGATATTTTTCAAATCACAATTGATTCTGATGTAACACATTTTATGAAAATTTGTGCCATTTAAGACTAAATCAACAAATTTATATGCACATATCAATGGCTAAAGCAATATCCATTAGCAATAACATAAAAACAGAAATGCAGGCAGCTGTCACAAGAAGACTGGCTGCACATCTCTACAGTCTTTTACTCTATAAAACAATTGGTGTTGAGAAGTGAGACTGGTGTACCTGACTTTTTATCACTGCCTAGCACAGGCTTCTGTATTTGCTCCTGTCTCCCTTGTTCCTACTCCAGCTCCAGACACCATGGGTCTGACCTGGTTCATGCTAACAATGTCAGAAATGCACACCTATTCTCTAGATTATACAATTACTTTCCCCTTCCTGTGCTCCTCTAGTTCCAGAAAACCTTTGCAAGGTCTTACTGGAGAACCAATTACAAAACCATGTCCTGTTACACTTCTGTGATAACCCTCTAGCCCCACTGAATGGAAGTTTTTCCAAATCATTTGCAGCATGTGATTGCTCCTCTTTATGCTTTAAAGTAACTCACATGATGTTTCATACAGAAACATGAGACAAACCTTTAGATAGCATTGATTTTAACTGATGATACTCTTTAAACTGCCTTGAAGCACAGCACTAATACAAAATTTGAGATTTAAAGGGAACTAATATGCATAACTGAAGTAAAATGTTTGTACAACCAAAAGAATCTATCACCATTAGTTTCCTTAAATGATGAAAGATGTCCATTCCACATCAGCTCAGAATAAGAAATTTCCTTTAGAAGCTTCTTTTGCTTTTCAGGAAATGAAAAGTTTCAAATGATTTTGAAGTGGTAATATTCCCCTGGCTGAAAGCCTCAGTTCATGGAAGGCTCTCTACAAAAAAAAACAACCTGCTAAAATTAACTATTTCCTGCAACATAATCAGGAATTCAGACTCCCAGGAGTTCTCACTGTGATTACGTGGGAGAACAGTGAGGGCTTCTGCCAAAAAAGCAGAAAATTGTGCACTCACACCACAGTCTGTGCATTTTAATGATAGACACCTGTTCAAGTACTTGGACAACTTCAACATTCTCGTTCAGACCTTCCAAAGCATATCCCATGACTTCCAAACACAATCTATTTGGTTTATGTTAATATGAAGAGCTTTGTCTTACCTACTTCTCCAGCTCTTTGGATACTGTGACCTTGTCTTAAAAAGCTGTAGAATGCCCTTCAAAATTAAGGATACCTTACACTGATTCTTTGTAATTGGCAGGACATGAACTGCAAGGTTCAGGCACAGAGCTATCTCTATTACAGCAAAAGGATGAATATAATAAATTGTAAGTGCCAAGCAGTCTTCTGATTTTCAACTGGCATAAGGTCTTTTACTATGGAGGAAACATGGTTCGAAAACAACTAGGGAGAAACTAATGTCTGATTTTCATTCCTGTGTTCACTATATTTGTTTCTTACCAATTTAAAAGGACATTTTCTTACAAGGGCAGAAAATACTTGCTTGATGCTCTTTAGATTATGGGTCAACTAGTGAGGTTCTGGGTTTGCTTGAACCTGAAATCTAATTTCCTTCTGAAGACAGAACAGAGCCTCTTTGCTCTACAGGATCTTCACAGAATGACATGCATCACTGCTGTTACTGTTTAAAAGACAGACCAATATTAAATATTCTTGAGAAATACACTAATACCAGCAAGAAGTAGATTATGCTGGTCTGTACACTGTCAAACACAGCAGACATAGCTGCTGTAGCATTCACATGTATCTTGTCAGGTGGGAGTGAGATCTTTATATAGGTAGGGATCACCTCTTAATTTCATCTAAAGACAATGAGAGTACAGCCACCTAAAACAGGATGAAGACTGTCCTGGGCAGATGTGCATTGCTCTGGTTACCTTATCACTACTTATGCTTCTCTTCTTTTTTGGTTGATTTGCTGGCAGTAGCACATGCAAGTCAGCAGCTGTGGGCAGACCAGGCTTCACAACTGTCATGAGTGTTTCTTCAGGTATACTGGTCTCCTGTGAAGACAGCAAAGGCATCTGGTAAATTACAGGAAAGCACACTTTGTGTTTTATATAAAATACATAAGGAACTCCACATACAGCTTTTAGACTTCAGAGTTCAGATCTTGAATATTTAAAGGGGACTTCCTTTAATCTGAAACATGAACAAAGCCAAACATAAATGTACTGAAAGGTGAGTAGCTCTTTGAATATTGGAAGACCTAAGTGTTGTTATCACATTAAAGTAATTCAGTGGCATTGTGAAAAGAAGCAAATCGAAGAGGTTTTCATGTCTTATCAAAACTCTGCAATTGCTCAGCACTTCTAAGGTAACATAAAAAAATCCTAAGTGATTTAGGATGCTTTGTGGGCCATTCAGACACAGTGTAGACTTAGAAGTGCATATTCAATACAGCTAACCTCAGCTTCAGAAGATTACTTAGGAAGGTGCTTAATGGACAGAGAGAAGCCTTCCAATGTGAGACTAAGAACACTCAGGTTCGAGTCCTGAAATTGGAATGAATAACTTCATTCCCCTGCTGAAAGTCAAGTACATCCCTTCATAAAATTGTTTGTGCAAATTTGGCTTTTAGTCCCAAATTTCTCCATGTTTTATACTATGCAGCCACACAATTCTAATTACCTGGGCACTTTCCTTAGCCTTCCTCAAATAGATTCTGAAACTCCAATAAATTGTTCATATACTTTGGCCAATGTTATAGTAATTATTAAAATGCAACAGCTATTTTATAGGGGAGTGAAATCCTTTTGACTGACACTGGTGGAACTCATTACAGAATGAGTTTAAGTTGATAAAAGCAAGAAATTAATTTGACATTTGATAAGAATCTCAAAACAAAAGCCAGGAAATTCTACAAAGTCAAAAAGTTTAGAATCTGATTTGCATGACTGCAAATCCAGGAAAAGTAAAGTGATTTAAAATGCAAATATTTTATAAACAATATCAACCTGTACCTCAGTGCTACTGCCCTCATGAAAGCCAGTGTGTGCACCCTCAGCTGCTGGCAGGGTGTGTGCCTGAAGAGCTCTCGAGCTCAAAGTTTCCATGAGGTGATCTAATGCCACAGCACTACTGCATAGCTTTGTATTTGATTTAACCCATAGGATTCAGCTGTTCCCAATCCACATTTCTTTTGTGAACACGCTCTAAAAAACAGCTGTACAAACTGTGAGCCTATATATTATACATGATTTTCAAAGTTACAGAACCAGCATAGCAAATCCTTTCTTTCTGCTTTGTTTTTACACAAAGATGATGCCTTTTATATTGCATATTGCTTAGCTTCTAAATCTATCTATTTAAGCTACTTAACTCATCCTGCTTTGAAGGCAGCAGTGTTTGCTAATATGTCTATCCCTAATAGCAGAGAGCAATATTTAGCATTAATTGCCAATTAGGCTGTATTAGACCTAAACTGTCTGTGTTACAGTATCATCGTCTACAGCTTGCACTTGAAAGTGACACCAGGCTCAAACTTGCTTGAAATGTGGCTCATGAGGTTCACTTTATTATTTTGCTCTGCCTCCATTTCAAAATACCTTCTAAATGAGACAGTATTAACCTTCAAGCTTTATGACTGGCAGGGGAACATTTTAAAACCAATCTGAGAGTGCACCTTTGCAAGAAGTCGCGTCACTACCCGCCCTATGTCTTCCCTCCACTCTGGGATGTCGGGGTTGTACATGTCCAGGTGCTTAGTAAACTTGAGAGGAAGAACATGAAAATGATCTAGGAAAACAAAAAGAAACAGCAAGAAATAAACTGGATTGCAAAAGGGATTTTGTAGAACTAAAAGGTAAAAACCTGTGTTTAGCACTTTTTGCTGAGCAGCACTGCAGGGTCTAGGACCCCCGCTGCTCTCTGTTGTCATGCATTCAATTTCTTTCCGTATTTTCATCAACATCATCAAATTGGTGCCTAAAGACTAAAAAAGGAGGAAGAAAAAGAAATAAATAAAGCAGATTTACATACATGCTCAGGGGTCATAATGTTCCCAATAATTTTCCCCTAGGTCATAAGGGAGTATTACACAGAAGTCATTGATTTCTTTTATTCAAAATGAGAATGTACTGATGGATTTCATTCTCACTGAATCACAAGCATGTGGGGGTTTGTCCACTGCACCTTTCTGTTTTCCATATAAAATGAATACTTCACTCAGTATTGGACATGACAATAAGAACAGAAATGATATGACAAAGGCTAACTACTGCCCTCTTTGAAGAAAAAATAAAACACAGATACACCCATAATATTTCTCTGGATATTGTCAAAAATATATGAAATACTAGAAATGAGTTGATCCTCAGAAAGCAGTCTCTAAAATCTTCCCTTTCTCCCTACAGGAACCTTGGATGAAAATCTGGGTAACTTATTGCAAAGCAGAGATAGAGAACTTTGGGAATGCATAGCCTGCTTGCCCCCAGTATTTCCAACAGATTTTTATTTTAACGTGGCTTTCTTTTGTTTCAAAAGTTTCTTTATTTTCATGATGGCCAGTACTTTTGTGCTCTTGATATCAAGATTGGCAAAAGAAACACTGGAATGACAAAGCCATTGATACAGTCACACTAAGAGGGTTATACTTGTAAAGACTTCTACAAAACTGATGCATTTGTAAGTGGTAGCATAAATGTTATATCCATTTATTTTAGAAAAGGAGAAGGTTCATAAAAGCTCCATTTAGCATAAGTGGAGGTTTTGCCATTATTTTAAATTAGTAAGTATACTATAAGCAAAACCAACAGAATCTTCTTCAGACAATGGAGATGTATCACATCTTGTATTGCATGATATCTGAAGGCTTTTAGCTCTGCATTAAAATAAAAGCTTTTATACTTATCACAATTCCCACATATGACAGCACAAATAAAAATGTAAATAATTTGCCAGCACTACATTTTCCACAGTGTATTATGCCTTGTCACCACATTATAAAACACAAAAAAGCCAGACCAGGGCACAGTGTGAAACAAGAGCTGAAGGGTTATTTAATAATTACAGCATAGCTATATTTGATCCAAAATCTCAGATAAACATCACGGTAACAGTGACATATTGTGATGAAAGGCAATTATTTGACATTACTTTCAATGCTGAGAGCATATACACAGCTAAATATTCATTTTTTTCAGAGTATTTAGACTACTTAGAAATTTTGGGAAACTTTCTAGTCACAGGCCAAAATAATACTTAAACATATAGCATCTGGGAACCACAGTAACATTTAAAATAAGCAAAGGAAACAAAATTTTTGAGATTAAACCTCCAATACAATCCTGCTGTTCAGCTTTGTGGAGTTATTTAGTGACAGTTCATGCCTCTAATTTTAACAATTAAATGTGGCATTATAATTTTACAATAGGTTCAGTTGTGCCAGGGCTGGTTTTAGAGGTCCAATAAAAATATATATGACACAAAAAAAATGAAAAATACCAAGGTCTCACCAAAAACGTGGACAACTTTGGAGTCCTGAAGCATAGAGCTCCCACAGGAAACTTGCACTGTAACTCTGACATCACCTGTCTCAGCAAACTTTGTCACCAGAAAATTCTCCAATGTCAGCAGTGGCTTTAAAAAAACAAAATTTCAGCAAGAACCATGAGAACAGTGTCTGAAGAGACTGTTAAAAATATCACCAAAAAAATTTCACATCAATTTTAAATCTTTCAATGTTTTATCAAATTGATCAATTACCATTTTCAAGACAGAATGTTTCTTTCCCTAAAAGGATCCTTTATAATCAGAATAGCAGCCAGATGAGGAAAATATTTATTTTAGAGTAATCGGTTGAGTATTAGGTTTTCAGCCAGATCCCACTAAAATCAATGGAGTCTGAGGGAATCTGAAGATTATATGAAGCAAGTCATTTGACAAAAAATGTAGGATATGTCAGGGTCAAAAGGATTAATGATGTCAACTTACAGCAGCCCACACAGTAACTTCTAAGCTGAGATACTCTGTTCCCTGACCACATCCTCAGGAATTACAAAACCCTTCACGAGACCCACAGTGCCTGTTCCAGCAATGGCAAAGTCAATAATGATGAACAGATACAGGCTGGGATTATGGGAGACAGCACATTCACAAGAAGAAAGTTCACTGCACTTATCTGAAGCATTCCTCTGTCACATTTAGTCTGCTTCATAAACAAAATATTTTATTTACCCGTTATTGAAAAAATCACCTTAAAAGAAATTAACCCAGCTATACAATAAATATTCCCAATAGAAATACTTGGATATTTAATGCTTTAGGACATGTTTATATAAAATTTGATCCCCAAATGAATAACACTAGATTGTTTGTGTGCTCTCAGTGTTTTGATAGCCTTTAAGTTATCCCATTTATTTTTGATATGACAGTTATTTTAGACTCCCAAAAAATAATTATCTATTCAATGAAAAAAAACCAAGCCAAACAACACATATAAACATATATATTTGTTCAGCACTTTAATTTACATCACTCATTTTATTAGCTTGGAAGTGCATAAATCCAAGTTTCATCATCCACCAGTTATGATCCCAAATCCATCCCCCTCTACCAGCTGGTTTTTTCCACAGGTAATGAAGTAGAATAAATTGTTGTTTACCCACACCAAAGAGAACACTTTAGAGATAAAAAGAAAGGGACAACCTTTATTGGAAAGAGACTGAAATAATCTCAGTCAAAAACCATTTGTGTACCTGAAGATTGTTTCCTATCCACCAGTAGAAAACTGTCAAGTTAGGGTTCTTAGGCAGTATGATGGCTGTCAGGTTCACCTCCTGGTTTCTCCCAATGACTGGAACCACTTCTAAATTTAAAGCCTGGAGTGGAGCTGCACAAAGTTCCAAAAATATCATTGAACAAGAATCCATCAATTTATTAACCCTTCCTTTCCCAAAAGCCTCTCACCTGTTCACCAGAAGGTCCTGAATTTATTTTTCCCTCCCTCCCTTCCTCCCTCTTTTACATCCATGTTGAAAGCTATGGACATAATTGAAAAGACGTCTTTTCAATCAAAAAACATCCCCCACATCACCCCAAAATCCCTAAAACAAAATCTTAAAGTAATAAGACATATCAACAAAATGCACTTCTCTCATGCCCATTCTTTTCATTCATGTCCAATTCTAGAACACATAAGCAAATATTCCAGTTAAGAAGTGGAAAAGGCAATCTCAGCTTTTTTTTGTTTTTAAACTTAGTAACAAAAGATCAAATGAATAGGAATCTAACAAATCTCAAACTGCTAAGGGAAAAGCAGAAAACTGAAAAAGAATGCTGCTGACTACTCATTTTCATTATAAAATATCAGCTGTTACGCTCACACCACACAAAAAATCTCATTAATGTATGCTTTAAAATAGATGTGTACATCAGGGGAGCATTTATTTGCAAATCAAAATAAATAACCTCTGGACTCCAAAATGTGCCTTAGAGTAAGTTTATTCCTATCTGAACTACCAAAGCCATAAACATTATTATTTGTTTAAAAGAAATGCATCATTACAACAGTTTTATCTGCCTGTAAGTGTTGTGTTTATTAGTGTTGTGCTGTTTCACAGTACAATAATTGTGCTGAAAGAAAACCTTTCCCTCAGAGGTTTCGCAGTAAATCTTTATCAGAATGTCTGAAGGTAAAAGCTTTTTAGCAGTACAATGTGATGACTGGAATTCCTTAACTTCTTCACCTGCACCAACTACCTGGGATACAAAACCACTGTACAGCCCAACATTCATTCATTACACAGAATCAATACTAACCCATCCATTTTTGTTCCATTCTAAATATCTTTTAACTCATTCAAAGGTTTCTCATCTCAGTGCAAACGTAAAGGTAATTAACACTGGTTTAAAGTATTTATCTTTTTTTGTACCAGGAACTGAGTCATTGCTTGTTCACTACTAATTCACTTTGACTAAACTGACTGAACTTCTGTGAGCAACTTGTCCAACCTCCTTTTCCACCTCACTTCAGTTGGTCTGTGTGCTGCTTCATCCAATGTAAGGCTCTACTTTCACTCTGCATTTTCTCCAATAACTCTTTAACCACCTACATGAATTCAAGACATGTGCTTCTCCTGTTGCTGGTGTCTTGATGAAAATTCAAAAATGTTAGGAATTTCACTAAATTTTTTCCTCCTAGAAAAAGATTTTCTTTCTGGAAGGATCTGATAAACTTTTTTGCTTTTGCCATAAATTAGTGTTTTCACAGAGGGTACTGATCACTTTGAGATTTGGTTTTCTTCCTGAAGAAGATTACTTTCTTTTCCAAAATTTTTAGAGGCCAAGTTGTTTGGTACTTGAATGACAACTTTTATTTCAAGTTTGCTGTTTCTCTGTATTAAAGAGCTGAGAATAATTACTGCAAATCCTGCTTGTCTCTGTCACACAATTCCATAATGCATTTGAACAAGTTTCATAGCACCCTTAAGTGTGTACAATTAAGACTGAAGTTGACTTACATGATTTGTATTTAACTAAGTAAAAATTCCAGTACAGTTTCCAAAGTTCCCCACTATAAAGGTCATGGCTTCATGAAAAATAAAATGCATGCAGTGTATATATTAATGTTAGTAGTTCTTCAGTTCTTTCTATTCAGAGTTCTTGGGCCTCTACAGTTGCCTGTTCACATTTATGCTATAAGATTGCTCTAATTTATCTTTCATTTCATTAGAAAGTTGTAGATTTTTTAATCTGGATCAGAAAACATGATTTGGATGGCAGGCCAAAATTCTTATAATTGTCCTGCATTACAGAGTATCCCATAGCAACCTGGCAAAAGTGAAAAATATTTCCTCTCCCATTTGCTGTGAAAAAATTCCCTGGGAATAATACATCAGTTGGAGACTGCTGACTCCTGAAAGCCTGATTCTACAGAGATTCCTGCTTTCATGGTATTCCACAGTGAAAAATGTCCCTTAATGGCTATTAGTGTTTCACTAGAAAGTAGCAATTGCAGTTTAATTAGTGCCAACTAATTTCCTCAAATCCTGTAATTTACCTAAAAAAACTAAACAGAGCAAATCACATGGAAAGCATTTACTCAAGCAGTCTGTGTAACACTTCCATGAGTCTGCTATTCCCTGTGCAGCATCCACAGGCAGGCTCAGGAAGGGATCACATCTGCCTCAGTGCCCTGCTGCTCTGCACTTCAGCACCAAAGTCCCCTTAATGCACCAGTCATTTACTTGTGTACAATAACTCCGGTTTCTGCAATTTTAAAATCTGCTGCATAGAAGAAAATCAACATCTTTTAGTTTTACTGTTTATCCTAACATAGGCCATATTAAAAGCACACTTTGAGAAAGTCTTCTGCTTTCCATTAGGGCTTGCTACTGCTTGTCATTCTCTGAAGTTTGAGAAGTTATTCTGGGAGAGATTGATGTCACACCGAGATTTTTCCTGTTCATTGCTTGTACAGATCTAGTATTTCTCTGCCTACTCTACTTCTCAGCACCAAGAAGCTTCTAAAAAGTAACAGTGAAGCCCTAAGTAATTTATCTGAGCTCTCTGGAGTTGGCAAATGATTTAAAAAACAAAAACAACAAAGAAACAGATAATGAAACTAAGGTGTAAAATTTGATTCTGATTCTTTCTGCTTGATATTAACAGGAGAATGTGTTTGGCTTCCTCTGCTAATCAAAGAAGACCTGGAAACTCTGAACTCAAGGACGCTGACCAGTAAAATACATAAATATCAGCAGTCACTAGACAAGCTGACAAAGCACATGGCTTTGTGCACAACCTGGTATATGGCTCCACTGATTTCCATGGCTTTGGGATTAGAATGAAAGACACACCACACACAACAGAGGGAAACAGACACCTGGAGAATGCAAGATGAGTAACTTCCCCTTTGATGTTACTAGTTTCTGAATTTTTGACATATCTGAAAACAGGCAATAGCTGTCTTGAATCTCAAAGGAAGAGGAAAAATCAGTTCCACTTCTGAGTTTTCTTCTTCATTTCAGTTATGAGATGACTGAGGTACATTAAGCTTGAAATGGTGCATGATATTCCCTGGGCCATACTATTCTTTATTTTATATCTGTTTGATTGGGTTTTTTTGGTCTTAATTAAGGAGAGGAAGAGAAGTGCAAGTCAAGTAATACTGCCTGCAAACATGAAGTTATATCCGAGCACCATTTAAAACTCTGTGAGAATTAACTATCTAAAACTTAGATTTGGAACCACTGAGATTTTGACTATTTTTTAAAATAATACATTTCCCAACACATCTGTTAACTTGTTTTACACTGCACCTAGAAGCTTTAAAAAGACACAGCTTGAAGTATTAAATTTTAGCTGCTAAGGATGACAAGGGGTGTTGAATCAGGAAGATGGATCAAACCTGAAATTTGTACTGAGGAATCCTTATTATTTAAAAGATTAATAAACCATCCTCCTGCCAAATCCAAACACAACTAATTCTGACCTCCTACTGCATTAGGTTTGCAAGCCTCTGCATTAACAACACACAACACTGCAAGGCTGCACGAGGATATTGAAAAGATATGTTTTCTCCTAATTGTGACTAGTGATTTCTTTCCAACTTCATAGCTGACGTGAGGTTTTTACACAGTGGTGGAAGTAAGAAAACCAAAGGGCTGATTTACAGTTGACTTGGACGAACACCACGGCCTCGTCATGCCCAGCCACATTCTCAGCCTTCACGGACACGCGGTAAATCCCGGGATTCTCGTAGCGGTGACGGATGGGCTCTCCCGTCATCGTCAGGTTCACATAGATGGCCTTAAAGCCGTCCCCAAGATCCACCTGGTATTTGGTACTCAATACATCACCCTAAAAGGAAAATACATCAAAAAAATATTTCAAATGGCCACAGCCAAAATAGACAGGACAGACATGTTTATAAGCTTTTACAGAATCACTGCAGCATTTTCAGCCCCAGCCAGACATCTTGACCCAATTGCAACAGCTGCAGTAAAACCATTACAGCCATGGCAATGACAGTGCAACAGATGCTGTGTGCACTAATACCAAGTTTACACAGCAAGGTGCTACCTTAAAATTATATACTCCAGACCACTAACCAAGTTGTATGGCACAGAAACCATCACTCTTCTGTTAATGCAGCAGGACATTATGTAACGTAATGGTGCAGGGCAGCTTCAGGTTCAAAAGTGATGCTCATGTGATTGTAAGCAATTGAAGACTGCTATTTTAGCAATTTAGCACTCATCCCACGAGCTTCTAGCCTTTGCAATTATAAAGTAAAATTAATTAGCTTAGGCATTCCTCACAGCACCTTCCAGCCACACGTCCTGAGTGTCAACCATGTGCTGGGATCTTCACACAGAGTTGTAGAGCATTACACTGAGCTACCAGCATGCCAAGAACTAACATGCTCTAGTGCAAAATTAGATGCATGCTTAATGAAATAGATCACTGAGCTGAGTTTGGGAAACGGTTTAAAAGTCCAGTCAAATAATTCTGTTATGTCAAACATCTCATGGAATTTATAATTCATCACACTTCTGCTAAGTGCTCCTTTAAAAATGACACTGTGCTCCTAAATTCAGGCCTAAAGTAGCACAAGACTGATACCACTGTCAGAGGACAAATGTGCCCATCATTCATGCTGTCATAGGATGGCTGCTCAAGACAGAAATCAGGCCTGTGCCACATGGACTGGTGATTCGGATGCAGGCAAAGGAAAATTTGTTTATCTGTGAGCAGCAACCCTTTCTCAATGCTACTGGCAGCACTGCCTCAGAGAGCAGCCCTGCTTGATCTCCAGCAGTGTGGATGTTCCTGCTTGCTTGCCAGAGCACGTGGCCGTCACAGCCATGCAATTCAGGCAGGCCTCAGGGCCAGGCTTCATAGAAAAGCCTCTTTATTGTGAAAACACAAGTATTGATTTAACAAACTTCCTTGCCTCTAGGAAAGGAATGCATACACCCATATGCTGGTCAAGTGACACGAAAGGCCACCAAAGCAGGAAAAGGATTGGCACTAAAGTATTCAAAAATCACTTCATTTCCCCCAAAGCCATTCTCTGAAATTGCTTTATTTCAAAATTTAATCCTAAAAGCCAGCACTAGTGTAATTCTTTTCACGATGAAAACTATCAGTGATTGCAATAATCTCCCTAGGAAACTGGTGAATTACCCAGAGTTGGACATTTCTATGATTCAGCAGGACAGGTGCTGGGTATCTCATCTAGCCTGTGCTTTTTCCAAGAGAGGTTGGACCAGATGATCTTTGAGGTCCCTTCCAACTTGTCAGTCTATATTTCTATGATTCTTTGAAAATCAAAGTAGGTATCATGTCTAGAACTTACGTACTCTGACATTACAAAAGGAAGGAAAACATACTATTATTTCCTCCTTTTATTATTTTGCAGTGTGGGTGATTTTCTTCCATGTTTTATCACATGAAAGAACATTGCTTATAATGTAAAAATATCCATAATAAGGAACCTGTAGAATTATCAAATACCTAAGCACTGTATTTCAAGACACATAAAGGACTGTGCAAGCCTCTTCACTGTGAATAGTTTTTTCCCAAATAACATCTTTCTTTTGACAACAGAAGAGTGGAATTTTTCAGAGGAGATAATATGCTATTAAAGTTTAAAGCAAAAGAGATCTCTCCTTGCCAACAATGTGTTAGTAAGTGGAATCTCTTTAGATGACATTAGCTTGCATACAGCTCTTGTTCACTCTTTCTTATGCTAACAAGTATACACAGATATTTTTTCCAGGTGAGACAGAAACTAGCATTGAAAGATAGTAGAGGAAGTTTCTCTTAATGTTTTATTCTAATAGCTTCCCTAGTGTAAAGAGGAAGAGTGCCTTGAGAGTCTTCAAAACACCAAGGCATTTCTATTTCCTGACCAGTAAAGACAGAGAATGGAGAGATACAAAACAGTGACCAAGAGAAAAGGCAGCTAAATCTATAAGGAATTGGGGCTTCTACTTCCATAAAATATAGGAGATTGTCATGACATTATTTATTCATATATTCAGCCAAAAAAATTTGGGAAAAATCATGATCATGATGATGTATTTATTTATTATGATTATTTCTAAGGACAGTTGCAAACTGCCCAAATGTACCAGAAGCCTGCTTCCTTTATTTCCCAATGTCTGGTGTGCCTGAAGGTAATAACATGCAATCACAGAAACCAGTAAATTAATTTTTCTCACCAGAGAAAGTAATATGTTTTGGTTTGTTGTACTAGAGCTGTTTCTCAACTTAGTGATTGTTATGAATTCTCATTAGAATTTGTCATACAGATTAAGTCCTAAGCAATGCTCAGGATATTTGAGTTAAAATATTATTCTTAGCCATAGAGGGCACCAAACTGCTACATTTCTTCTAAATCTGTCTTCCTCTTTGATGTATGGAGCAAAGAGTTCACCAAAAAACACAGCAAGGGATTCTCCTCAAGATCCCTTATTTCTGAAGATTTGTGAATAATTTTAAATGCTTTTCATATTGCAACAGAGATTCATGAAAGCTTCAGTAGGAAAAAAGTTAAACTGCCAATCAAAATCATTACAGTTCAAATTGTAACCAAATGCTCTGGGCTTACAATAAACATTTCCAAACAAACTCTAAAAAGAGAAGGCAGCAGACCTTGCCACACAAACTGCTGGGGCACTGCACGCACTGGGACACCGAGCCTGTGAAGTATTAAGCAGCCCAGTGTTCTGCACGTAACCTTCTTGATTCTATTACAGAAATAAATCCCAAGTGCTCAATTTATATAGCACAGGTTTGCCAAAATGTGTGAACTTTCTTCAAGTTCTTGCAAACCAGTGGGGTTAGCCAGGATGTACAATACTCCAGTAACCTGAGCCGAGCAGATATAGCCTAATGCTAAAAAACAAGCATGAGAAAACAAATCCATTGCAAACAATTCCTCCAAAAGTTACTCACTGCTGTTGGTCAGGGCCTTAGGGGGCCTTAGGGCATTGTCTCTCAATAAACAGAAAAAAACCTGTATCTTTGGCAACACAACTGATACATAATAAATATTCTTATGCTGTGCTATTTGCTGATTTCTGTAAAGCTTTGTCTCATTCCTTTCTGAAAGGCTGATTTCTCAAAAGCACCTAAACCCAAATATTAAATGTTCTCTGCATTTCTGTTCTTCTCTGATACAGCAGTTGAAATTTTCAATCCAAGAAGACTTTGGTAATCCAGTTACTCTGACTTTCCAAGAAAACAGTGCCTTTTCTGCTGAGGAGACAAATCCTGTTCTGTGGGTAGAATTTGGTGGTTCACTGAGTTTACTGGCTTGTCTTATTCACTCGAAATCAACTTTCAGTATTTAGAAAGCTATTAATCTTTGTCTCAAGCACAAATTAATCTTCATTCAGCAGCAAAGCAAGTAGGAATGAAACTAACCCTAAAATCAGTGATTCAACTTCCACGTAGCCAATGTTGATTACTACCTGCTCTTGTCGGACAATGAAGGTGATGTCTTCCCCAGGCCTAACAGCCAGACTTTCTTCTCTGATGCTAATCTGAAGTCCCTTGGGAGCAATCAATGGACACATGTGGTGTGCTAAGTTCTGCTGCAGGTCTACTCCACCTTCACACACATTAGAAACAACTTTCCTGTACCTGCAAAAACAGTAAACAGTGGACACAGTGAATTAGAGGTAAGCAAAGGAATGCCAGCAAAGGCACCAAATGCATATGTGATTGTAGCTGCTGCATTTTCCTTGGATTCACAAACAGACAAGATTGGAAATGATCAAAGCCAACTCACAATGCAAGTACTTTCATTGGGAACATTGCCTTTACTAGGAGAAACCTGCTGAAGAAAGAGGGTGTGGAGCATGATGAAAATTTCACTTGCATTCATTGGAAAAGTCTGTGTTTTCCAGCTTAGAAAGATGCCTGACTAACCCTCCCCTCCAGGAGCTAGATAGTCTGCTGTCCTCTCTGCCATCCCCTTTTCTAGCATCCAAGTCTTCAGTGCTCTAGAGGTCTTGGTTCAAATCCCAAAGATCAAGAAGAAATTAGCCTAAACAGCTTCTGCATTAACCCAGAACTAATTGCTTAACTGCTGCTTTCAAGTCTACTCATTTCTTAAAACACTTAAAGCATTTGTTTAATATAACCATATAAAAGAGTGAAAGGACTAACACTTCTAAAGTGCTAATAATACAGTAATTATTTACAGATCACTTTCAGACAGGTATGTTATTTTTAAACATCCTTTAAAATCAGTCATATTTCACTCTTTTGATTTCCCATTCTGTATATCACAGCTGTCAGCCGCAACCCAAAAGGCAGCATTTTCCTCAGTAAGGTAAATATACACAGAGACTGTGATTCTATTGCCAGATTGGACATTTCAGCATTTGGTTCTCATCTCCACAACCGACTGTGATGGTGTTATGATAAGCCAGAATAGATGCCAGCTGCAAGTTATTCTCAGCACAGACGTCAGACTACATTGTAGCGTATGTTCTATGCAGTATTGTTTATAGTTACTAAAGCTTTCCTTTGATTCTGAGTGTCCCATATGGTCAGGAAAAGAATCTGTTCTCCACAGAACTCCTTACCCTTACGGAAGTGAGAAACTTGGAAATTCTGTAAGATGTTGCCCATTCCTGGATCCAAACTGAAAATTATTCTGAACTCAAGCAATGAGCTAAAAGAAAAGGCTCTGAATGAACATTCCTATGAGAAGTGTAATAATACATATAAAATATTACCAAAAATTTAAAATTCTGTGAAGATAGTTCCCCCTCTTCTCAAATGGATTCATTTTGAACTGCTATGAACACGCAATGTAATATTTTTTTTTTCATTAGTCTGTAGGAAGCTTCTGATCATGCTCTAAGTCAGAATCAGAACTTTTCCATTTCTCAGATTTTACAGTTTTTCTTACTTACATTTCATAGAATCATGGACTGGTTTGGGCTGGAAGGGACCTTAAAGATCATCTTGTTCCAACCCCCTGTCATGGACAGCGATACCTTCCACTAGATCAGGTTTCTCAAAGCCCTATCCAACCTGGTCTTCAAAACTTCCAGGGATGAGGAATCCACAGCTTCTCTGGGCAGTGTCTCACCATTCTGACAGCAAAGAATTTTTTCCTAATATCTAATCTAAACCTTCCCTCCTTCAGTTTAAGGCCATTCCCCCTTGTGCTATCACTACGTGTCCTTGTGAAAAGTCCCTCTCCAACTCTCTTGTAGACTCCATTTAAGCACTTAAATGTGAATTTCTTTCAAACGACTTCTGAGGCTGCTGGTTGAGACATTCTCCCCCTCTGTGGAAGCCTCATCAAGCCAGTGAAATGCAAGATCAGCTTACCCAGTGCTGCTGGTGTATGCCTGCCCCAACACACAGTCTTCAGGAGGTGCTTCTGGGTTAAACCAAAAGTCAGCAAAGCATTTGCTCGACTCTGCCTTCAGAGGTGCAGAGCGCTCAAACCCATAATCACTGGAAAACATCAACACCAAATGTGTTACTATCCCCACTTTGCAATCCAGTTTGGGGTGAATTGCTACATTTTTAAAAGTCAATATATTTTTTCAGTGTTATTCTACCAGATGAACATACAAACTGACGAAGCCAATTTTGTTCTAATTTCAATGGGAGTTGTTTACACTTATGGGAAAAACTGGTTGCAATTACTTTGTCAGTTCTGCAAAATTACCTCCCTTGGTAGCTTAGATTTTTTTAAAGGTTACCTTTGACATTCAGACAAACCATTTATTTTCTATTTTTTTTTTTTAAGTAGAAAGGGTTTTTTTGCCTTTAATATTAATTCAGTGGTCATTTTTCAAGTCTTTATCAATAGAGAAAAACATCAGGATTTGTTCAGCCAGGTGGAACAAATACTTAAACATGGCAATGTTTTTAAACAAATGAAAATGTTAAAGAAAACTGTTATTCAATAACTGGTTGCGTATTTGCTTATATATGGCTATGTAGAACAGGGGCAAAAGGAGGAAGATAAACCCATCTCAAACTCTAAGTAACTATTTATTAGCAATAAGTCAAAAGACCCACAGACAGACTCACCATAAGAAATCAGTGTTCACACATTCACAAACTTTGGATGTGAGAGCTGATGTGAAACTTTTCCCTTTAATGCACCATGATGAAATCTTCCTCTTTCGAAAGCTCCTCTGCTGGCCCATGATGCAACGATCACCCTGAATATCAAAGCACTGGACTTACTGCAATGGAACCTCCATCACACAGGCCTTCTGTTGTGCCAAGAAAGGCTGGTCTTGCTGCCAAGACTTTAAACTTTATCAACTCTCTTATCCTCAGATACATAGGTATAGAAAGCCCTCATATCCACTGCTAGCCACTAACAGGTCATTACAGAGTTGTAACATAGACTACATTTCCAGGACACAAATCTGAAGATGTATTTGAAAACTCAAGTGCAATTTATGTTCCATGTGTGCCCAACCTGTGTACAAAGCTCCGAATGGCTATTTAAAAATTTCATCTGGCTGCAGATAGCTGAATTTCTCTAAATCATCATATTTTGTGTTGTGAAGCACCAACCGTGCAGACACAGAATGGACTCTCTCCATACACACTCTAAATTGGGCAGCTCCAAGTACTCTGTCAGTCACTTTAGTAGTTTCTAATTTCTGAAAGACATTTCAATGTCAATATCCCAAGATACTGTTACTCTTTAGGCTCAGATCTGCATAACATTCTTTGTAAATACACAGCAGTCCCAAACAAGAGGTGTAAAATCAGGCATGAGAACTAGCAAATGAGAGCTAGAGTAACACTGAGTAGCATGCAAAAAATAAACCAATCCTGCTGGAAGAAGCAGAACATTATAATCAGAATGATTATGAATAACTATGACGTATTCCTTTTATTAAAAAAACCCCAAAACCTCATATTGGTCCCTTTAATCAGTACATTGTACAGAGATTTTAGCTTCCCAAAAGTGGATTTGGCCAGAGCATGAGGATTAGCACAGCCTTAGTGCATTACTGCAGAAAGGGTATTGCCCAAAACAACTGGACTCCATTACATGATTGATCCACTGAGATCCTAAATTACTTCTGGAATAGACTTTACTTATGGCAATTTATATATGAGTACAGTATGTGGTCAGGAAGTTGGCAGAACACAACTGCATGTTGAAACTGTTTCAATCAATATTACACACTTCAGTTTATGGAACATGCTTCCCAATCCAGCAGGACCACCTATTATTATGGCAGCTCCCCAGATATGCTTCCACCTTTTTTGGGACACAGATCACACAACCAAAGGGAACACAAAATCCTCTCCCACTTTAAGCTCTTGTGAAATCAGCATAAGGAGACTAAGCTGGGGATGTAGGATCCAAATTCAATTTGGAAACATTTTCTCAGCACCCAGCTCTATATGAATCTGAAAGCTATGGGAAAGTTTTGTCAGTGAACATAGCACCATGAATACCTGTAGATTTGTGAGCTCCCAAGACTCATAGTCTTCATCAGTGCACTCTCTGGGGAAGGATGGCCTGAAGTCCACCTTCACCAGCTCCCAGTCCGAGCGGTAGCTGATATGTCCAAAGACTCTGAACAAAAGAACAAAAGTAGACTCTTACTGCAAAGAAATACCATACAACTGAGATTCAAAATTTCAGTCCTATCTTTTCCTATCCACGGTCATAGTTCTCTTC
Source organism: Drymodes brunneopygia (assembly GCA_013400955.1). Classification (NCBI taxonomy): domain Eukaryota; kingdom Metazoa; phylum Chordata; class Aves; order Passeriformes; family Petroicidae; genus Drymodes; species Drymodes brunneopygia. Next base: position 160,928 of record VZTZ01046193.1, read on the forward strand.
TTAAAGGTCCCAGGTTCATTTTTCTTCCACTTTTATGCAAAATGAGTCTAGTTAGGAAACATTTGTCAATTATATGAAACTTTACAATGAAGAGATATAACTCATATATCAAAGAGCTTTTTTCCCTAGCAACCTATACAGAAATTTAATTTGAAATAATTTCTAAATTGGAATCAAAAACTTTTGTCTATTATCTTGCTATATGAAACAGACAGAACTCTCAGATTTTGACAGGAAGCTCAGATCAGGGAGCAGAATTCAGGATCACCAGAGTCAGTTTCCAGCTCTGTCACTCATTCCTTATGATTTGTAATTTCTTTAGTTGTTTTTGTTGTGGGGTTTTGAGTTAATTTCTACAATCTTCAGACGGCAATGTGCTATTTTTAAACTCACAGCATTATCATGATATTTCATTAATTTCTAAGGAATACACGACACCTACACCTTGTGCTGGAGAACTCAGAGTCTCTTCTTCGTTTCAGATAGTTCAGTGTATAACAAAAACCAGCCACAACACGTACAATTTTTGTGGGGGGAAAAAAGAAAAAAAAAGGAAATCTCATTGCTTTAAAAACCAAGCTGCACTTTCAAAGCAGCCAACATTTCATAAGTCAGAATCTTTATTTCCAAAACAAAATGGGTAAGTATGACATCCAGCAACAAATTAGAAAGGATAAAGACTCTATTTGGGCAAAAGTAAAATGTATTTGTGGTTTGTATCAGGCTTATGTGATTTACTTGCCAAAGAATTTAAGGTTAATTCTGAAGCCAACAATTTCTGTGCAGTTCATACTGCACAGAGTTCATATTCCAAGCTTTAGTATCATTCTCCAAAGTAATTCATTCCTTTTGTTTTGCCCTCGGTTTTGTTCAAATCCAGACACAGCAGGAATGGTACAGTTTTACTAAAAGCATTCTGCTGTGCCCAGTCATTTCTCTTGTCCTGAATACCAGGTTCAGAGTGGAACTGGGGTAGACCAGAAGTGGTTGATTCTCTCCAGGACAGAGGCAATACCACCACACCAAGCATCTTCCCTGGTAAACAGCTTAGAGCTCTGAAATCTACCAAAGAGGCTGAAAAATAGTTCACAGAGTCTAAAGATGTACACTGATTTCCCCCTTCCCTTTCTGGTGTCTTTGCTTCTTCTCCACAGCAGAGAGATGTAGATACCAATAGGTTATTGCCCACACTGCTCACATTATAATGACTGAAGGACCCATAACCACAGGAAACCACACCACCAGCAGTGCTCTTAATCAAACATAATCATATGCATTTAGTTTGTATGTCTTACCCTTTTCTTGTAAGGCTCTGAGATTGAAGGACTTGGATAACCTAATTCCTTTTCTTCTAAATGTACCCATGGCTCAGAAGTAACACACAGAAACTAAAAAATGTGGCTCAGTCCACTGGCTGTATGTGCACATAGGTGTGTGGTCCCATTTCTCCCATTGAGCCTCAGGGTTTGGTTCCTTTTCTGGTTCAGCTGGATCCTGAGAGCTGCTGTCACCATATAATCTCATTCACTGGTAGTTACATACTCATTAAAGTGTCTACTTAGGTGGTCTCTTGCTTTTTCCACAATGCCTGTTTCAATATAACTGGGTTTGCTGACAGACATGAAGTGTCTTTTGCATGCAAAATACCTGTAACCTCTTTTCTAAAATCTTTGTTTCTCCATACAAGGTACTAACATAAGGCAGACTGCACCATGTGCTTATGCAACTACCTACCTCACTGAATGCTTCCCTAGGCATCACAAAACTTCACAAATTCACTGCATTTCTTTTATTAGCTGATTTATGAAAAAATACATTCAAGTGCCAGTAGCCAAGTCCTGTTAAAGCTTCACTCCTGCCTCAAGAAAAGTATTTTCTACAGAGCAAATGAAATTTTCTCCATTCATGTTAGCTATTGCAGGTGGAACAGTAAAGGAAGGAGGAAGAAAGGAGATGCTGTTTTGAGTTCAAGGCAGAACAGAATAATGACATTCTCTTGAAAACATAATCTCTGAACTATTATTAATGATCTTTGAAACCTCATGAGGGTGATTCCTAATAACTATGGCAGGGGAAACGTTGCTTATATACATAAACATGTACACACAACCACACATATACATTTATGTGTGTATATATAACCAGAGATATAAAACAGAAAAAAAGAGCTCAGAGAGTCAGAGAATTAATTTTGATATCCACAAAGATACCAAACAAATTATTGAGCTATCCACTGCTATGCACCTTGGAGATAATTAAAATGATAACAAACAGCTACTATGGATTTGTCAAAGCCAAATCATGTCAAACTAATGTAATTTTATTCTTTTACAGGGTAACGGGCCTAGTGAATAAAGGAAAGGAAAAAATCTAGCATATTTTGACCTTTGCTAAAATTGTTACACATTTGTAGCTGACATTGTCTCAATATAAAAAAGAAAACATCAGTGCAAATAAAATCACTGTAAAGAGGAATAGAAATACACATTGAATTAAAAGAATCCATTTTCAAAAGGTAGTGATCAAATAAAGAATATTTTGAGATATGTATCACAAAGATATGATAGGCCTGAAGTCGATATTTTCATTAACACTCGTGGTCAAATAAGATAAAATATTTTGCAGGTAAAATATAAGGAAGGGAGTGAACACTGACTGATGGAAACAATGTTCAGAAATCAGTATCATTAAATACACCAAAATCAAGTGCAGTAAGTACTCCTTGGGGAAAAAAAACCCCAACCCACAACACAGGTGGAAAACCAAAATGGAAAATAACTTTCAAATATCAAACAAAATACTTGGGGAATTCTGTGGAATTAAATCAAGAATGCAAGTGTTGCTGCAAAATAAGAAAAATTAATTCTAAGTTGCATTCAGAACAGGAAAACAGAAGACATGGAGGTAATTATTTTGATAAACTTGGCACTGGTGAAGCCTCTGGAAGAATATCGTGTCTAATTTTAGATGTTATATGCATATTTACAGACCCACTAAAAATGAATTTGAAGAGGGGCAAAATGACTCATAAGCTGCTTAGAAAATGTAACCAATGAAGAATGATTGAAAGAATTGGGTTTTTTGCTGGAAAAGATGAAGCTGAGAAGTACAACAAAATGTTTTCAGAGTCTTGTTATAAACAGCTGTCTTCAAAGAGACATGGAGGAAGGGCTAGAAAGAGAAAGGACAAGGATAAACTTAAAGATACAGCCACATGATTCTCTTAATCATTCTCCTCAGTTACTGGTGAGTCCACATGTGAAGTACTGGGCCCAGTTCTGGGCTTCCCAGTACAAGAGAGAGATGGAAAGACTGGAGGGAGTCCAACAAAAGGCTGTGAAGGTGATGAAGGGGCTGAAACATCTCTTGTAAGAGGAGAGATTGAGAGAAGTGAGACTGTTCAGCCCAAAGAAGAGAAGGCTCAGGGTGAACTGTCAATGTCTACAAATACCTGGAGGGAAAGCACAAAGAAGATTCTTTGCTAGGATTGGAGCCAGGTCTTCAGTGGTGCCCAGTGACAGGACCAGAGGCAACAGACTCAAAATGAAACACAGGAGGTTTTCTCTGAACATCAGGAATCAACATTTCTGCTCATACAGGTACCCAGAGGGGCTGTGACTCTCCAGCCTTGGGGACATTCAAAAGCCATCTGGGAACAGCTCTGTGTAATTGGCTCTGAGTGGGTCTGTGTGAGCAAAGGGGTTTGACCAGATTATCTCCAGAGGTCACTTCCAACCTCAATGATTTTTTGATTCTAGAATTCTATAAAAATAATGATAAAAGATATTGAAGTTGTTTATTCTCCCCCACTAGAGTGAGAAATTAGAAAATATCAGGATTGTAGATAGAGATTAGATAAGTATTGCCCAGTTCCACACCCTATAATGATAGAAGAAGTATAGAGATTACTCTAGAAATTATGCAAAATCTACCAGGATAATATGGAAACTATGTACAAACCATAGGTGCATGCAGCAAATCATTGCTTCAAGGGATGAACTGTAACACTGTCTTCTGTGGCTTTTTAGCAGAAGACAGAAATAACTTTTCTGCATGTTGGTCCAGCCTCTTAAAAAAAAAAAAGAAACCAACAAAAAAACCCCAAAAAACTAATTTTCATTATAGCTGTTCCGATTCTACACACTGAAAAACATGTTCTCACAGAGGACACTAATGACACCAGTGATCCCAACATTCTCTGGCTTAAATAAAATCCCAAAGATTCAAGGAAGTGTGCCAGTACAGTCACAAACTCCATTAAAAATGCAGCCATAGAGCTTTGTAATTCCTAGGGTAAATTTCCCAAGGAATGCAGCATTTTACATGCATCCACTTTAGCAAACTGTTTGAAAAAAAGGCCTAATGATTATTAATGCTGTTGCTGCAGTAGCACGTGTTGCAGACACCTTGGATGAGTACATTTAAATGGTAAAGATCACTAGAATAAAAAATATGTATTTCTTCAAAGTAACAAAGGCATGTATTAAGTAGGATTCAATGGATTAGGCAAAAATATGAGCTACAATAAAGCAATACATAACAGCAATCACAATATAATTGCTCAGGTGCAAAATATATAATATATGTGATGAATAAAATCGTATGAATGAAAAAAATTGGAATGGTGCAGCAAGTGTAACTGATGACTAGAAGTTATATATCAAGATGACAGCAATTCATAAGCTACTAAAACTTTCCTTTTGATTAACTATATTTCATTAGAAAGCCATCAAATCAATTCTGTTGAAACTATAAAAGATGATGCTGTGATAAATAATTTTTGGAAGAAATTCCAATTACCTTGGAAATTAATTTACTTTTATTTGCAAGAATTTAGGATCCATAATTTTAACTTCAGTGTTTCAGTTGCCATAACAACTTTGTACATTTGTTCCTGGTTCATTTATGAGCACATAATTTTTTAATTTGATTGCATCACTTGATAGATAAGACAGTTTAATGCAGTTTTTAAGCTAACTCATTTAAACTATTTGCTGGAGGATTGCTGGTTATTTCTGTTCCTGATAAAGCTCATAATCAGGTGGAGTTAATTTAACAGAAATTATATGCAATGATAATCTTTTGCAGTAAATTCTGTTCAACAGACAAGACCTATTCAACAGAGACTCCCTGTTCAGACGAGCAGCAGTAGCTGTGTCATCTCCTGTCTGTGTGTTTTGCTTTACTCATGAATAACTGAGAACACTCAAAGAGCTCAGAGTGGTGGGAGTGATCCTGCAGTATTTTCCCACCAAGGTCACAAGGGTCACATAGGGAATTTATTCAGATGTTTAATGTAGCAACTAAAACTGTGCAAGTTTTGCAGTTGTACTGAAGACTAGTGATGACAATTGTGTGATGCACAGTTGCTTTTGTTTGAAATCAGAAGCCTCTTTCATTCTAGACTCACTGCCTTAATCTTCCAAGTGCTGCACTGGCTTTTGGTCTCCTCTATACGAGTTTGCCATCAGCTGTGATGTTCAAATCAGGACACTGCAGCAGAGTGTCTGCACAGTGCTGAACTGCCCTGTTGGCACACTCTGCAAACTTCATATGCCCCTTAGGGGTGCAGCAGGGCCTCTAGATTTTTTTTAAGAGACTTCAAAAATGTAGAGCTACTGACAGTAAAACCTAGGATTTAAATCAGGGTCGACTGAGGTCCCCACATACAGGTGATATGGGCAATCTCAAGGGCTCTCTCTTGGATAACATGTCTAAATTCCTCTGGACAGCACCCAAGCAAAGCTGTCCAAGCATGTACCTGAAATTCTTTACAGACTTAAACCTCAGCAGCTAAGAGTGAGTATATGATCAAGCTGGGAAAGGAAACCACATTATCAGAGATGCTAGTTAATTATTTTAACAATTCTTTCTGTCTGCTATTATTTTAAATGGAAGCAGTCACAGAGTTTTGTTAAAACATTATATTTGTGCCTTGTACCACATATGAGGCTTCCGTTCCTGTAGTAAATCATATTTGAAGGAAATAAAATGATCAGTGAACTTAGTGTATTGTTAAAATATTTTTTAACTCTCAAACCTCCCTGATAATTTTTATACCACAATTGCAATTTCAGATTAAATATTCAATCTACCTTACAGTTCACTAGATAACAAAGGCCATTTACATTAAAAAAGCAGCACCTTTCTCAGCTGTCTCTCACATGAAAGGATTAGTTAGAAGTCTCTTGTCAACTTATGGTGAGTTCAAAGAGCTGAGTCCTTTGCTTCACGTAGACCTTTACTACAAATGATGACAATATCCCTGAAAAAGCAAATAAATGTGACATTCTTTTTTATATTCTGCCTGTTGTAGTTCATACTATCACAGTGTCTTTGAACATACAGCAAGACAGATGCCAAAATCTGTGCAGAAATTACCTAGCTGAGGAGGGAAGTGATGAGATCGTGGCATGGAAGGATGTACTTTAGTGTAGCCACTGCCAACAGGTAAGGGCTCTTCTTAACTCACAGGAATAATGTTTTAATGTAAGATTTTCCAAGGGGATATGGGTTGGCAGAGACAGTTAGCCATGACTATGTACTACAGTGATATTCAAAGCCCACTATTTTCAAAAGAGAAAATGACAAGTGAATCTTTATTAGATGCACTTTCCTTCCAACAGTTGTCTTTGCCTCTATTACACCATTGTAAAATCAACAAAAACTGAGACAAGTCCAAGGGTTCCTTCTGGTAAAATGGATGAAAGTAATGTGAGATTCAAGCTGCAGTCTGTTACACATCAAGATTATAATTCAGCATATTTTTCTAATTCCCCAAAAGAACATAACAGAGGTCACATTTCAGTGGCCTTCCTAAATTGCAACTACAGAAATGATGAATGCTTCCATGTGCAAAAGTAGACACCTGCCTATATAAAGCAACTGCACATAAGAAATGCTTGTGTATGCAGGAGATCATGTGCAAATATGCTGAGACATTTATGATTTAAATGCCTTAAACTACAAACATATGCATATACTTAATGCACTAAAGAGAAGGGTAGGGTTTCTTAGTTGGGCTGGGTTTTTTGGGTTTTGGTTGTTGTTTTTTTTTTTTGGCTGCCAAAGTGAAAAATGAAGGGAGGAAACAATTTAGTTGAAATTGAACCAAAATATGTTTTTTCATTGTTTCCTGCTCCCATAAGTTAATAATTGCCATTCATTCTTTAATGCCAAAACATCTTGGTTTTAGCTCTTTTGGGGGAAAAGAACAGAAATGAATGCTTAGGTTCTGAGAAGTTCTAGGGAGGAGCAGAATGAGGGTGTTTCCACTTTATCCAGGATTTCAGTGGCTCCATGATATTTGTGAATTACATCCAACATTTTTTCACATCTATTTGATAAATTCCTGTCCAAGAACAGCCTTTTAACATGTATGCTGTTTGGAAAATATTGCAGATTCAGTGCCTAGCCTGATGTCTTATGCAGAAGTAAATACAAAGTGAACAGTGAACAAAATTGTTTAAAGGAAAAAATACGACACTGTAGAGGACAGCTCTTACATCATTCAACTCTCTGTTGCCATCTTACTTAAAGATCAAATTAATCTGGGATACTTGCAAAATGTTATAATTCTTTAGCTAATACTCTCTTTCCTACTCACATATTTAAAAAGGAGGTCTCTCCTGTCACAATTAGAAATACTTCATTCAGAATCCACCTAGCAGAACTAGAGTTAAAAGTCTACAGTCATCTAAATTGTGGTTCTTTCATTTGGAGAGCAAAATATTATTCAAGGCCCTAGCCAAAACTAAATAAAGTGTTTAAAAATTTTAGTTGTTGGCTAAGTTTGTAATGCTTATTTATTTGAAATAGAAACTAAAATGGAAGCATAGTTAGAGGACCAAAGCTTCAGGCACACACTCTGTGACAAGGGCTCAAAATGACACAAAGTCTATTCTGAATGAAAAAGTCACATCACCCTTTTTCTGTCCTCTTCTTCTGTAAATAGGGACAAGTGATAACAGATTCTTGCAGAACATGTATTCCTAACGTTTCAGTTCCTCTTACTCAAATACATTAACAGATCTGTCCTAAAAATGTATTAAATATGGGCTAAAAAGTTACACTGAAAGCATCCTGTTCCCGTGCTTCTGACTGCAATACGAAACTGTACGAAAAGAAAGTTAAAAAGCAAGCTTCATCCACTCAACTTCTTTTGAGTAGAGGGAGGGACTGGGGCAGTACCAGGTCTGACTCCAAGGTCACAGGTTGGAAGTGACACTGTAATGCTTTCACTTGCTCTGCTAACATCTGTGTCCACAGAGATGACAGCAAAAGCATTACACTTGCTGCAACACAGTTATGTCCATCTGGATTAGCTGATATCTAGATTAGATTGGAATAGAAGAGGCAGTTTGCTTTTCCAATGCTTTTTTGACCATGTTTCCTCCATCTACTCTCAGACATGTTCCTTCTCATGTAGACAGTAGAACAACTATTTTGTAACTGAGCAACAATTCTCATACAAGATGCTAACTAGCTGCAAAGAAAACCTAGAATTTGCCTTCAGAAATCAGCTATTCTCCTAAATAATGAGGCTTTATCTACCTTTTATCTATCTTTTATAAGTGTTGCAGTACAAGAAAGTCAGTAGAGAAGAATTCAAAACACAGTGAAGTACCTCTACCTAATTAGACACTCAAAGAGAACAGGAAAAGGAGTGTGCTGCCATGTGTGACACAATGAGCTCCACAAAGTACATGTAATTTTGACTGTTATTGATGTTGTTGAAGGTGAGGTTGACACTCCTAGCAGAACCAACAGTTACAAAATCTAACACCTGTTAATCGTCACCTGGTTTTGAGTAAGTTTAAATTAGACTATCTTCCTGCTCCCATGATCACCCAGGAGCCCAAAAGGAACACAACAAAGGGCATTCAAGACAGCAAAACCTGTATTCAGGAGTTCTGCAGTTTGCAGATGTCATAAAGTTCCCAGCAGCATCCAAAGTTGTTATTCTATGAGACATTACAAAAAAATAGCCTTCTGGAAAAAAATAAAATTACCCACAAGGAAGATTTTGATTCTCCCTGACATAAAGCAAAGCTGTCATTTTATGTACCCTCTTACTGGCCTTTTAAAAGGGGCTATGCTCTGTGGTACCATGGTTATTGTGCCTACTGGGTTTACACTGCAATCTAAATAACCTGGTTTGAGAAACACTCCCAGAAGCTGAAAGGTGATTTAGAAGCAATTTTAACAGGTTTGAAACTTTCATGACATTAACTATTTCCTCTGAAGAGGAATATCAGTATTTCAGACACACAAAAATTCTTCCTTTTTCACTAAGTTAGGCAATTACTCTATCCAGCATTAGCATGTAATTTTTCCCAACTACAAAATATTGTTCAGTATAACACTGGGTTGCAGTAACTTTCGTTCTTACAGAATTTAGAACAAAATAAAACCTACTAGTTCATGCACTATTTTGATAAAAGTATGTTAGTTGAGAAAATTTCTTAGCAAACCTTACTCATTCATTTAGCAATAAATACTGTATTTAAATGAGGAGCTCCTCATTTGAAAGTTGATTTTTACACAGATCAAGTTTCCTAAAATTTATGAATACTTTATTGTTTATCTTTCCTAAACTCCTAACTAGGTCTCTTTAGAAATGGAAATCTAGGCAGATTGAAAACAGAATGAGTTTCCTAAACTTTTTGAATACTTTACTACTAAAACTCCTAAAAATCTTAACTAGGTCTTTTGTGCAGCACAAAAGAATAAAATATATTTTCCTTGGCATTTGTGTGTACATATCTTGAATACTGCAGGGAATTTCAATGAATGATTTAGATTAATGTTGACTGACAGATGACAACTGAGTTTTATGAAAACTTTTGACAAGTCAACATTTGATTTTCCTTTCTGTTTTGGAGAAAACACAAAACTTTCTGAAATGAAGACTTGAGGCAACCAGGTTCATATTTTCCTGTTTCTTCAGTAAAGCTAGACCACTTGATTTTGGAATGGAAAACAGTCATGAGTGACATTCCTTAGGGGTCAGTAGTGGCACTAGTGCTGTTTAACACCTTGGCCAGATCATGGACAGTGGGATCAAGTGCTCCCTCAGAAAATCAGTCAATGACACCAAATGTGTGGTGCAATCAACGCCCTGGAGGGAGGGGATGCCATCCAGAGGGACCCTGAAGGCTTGAGAGGTGGGCCTGTGTGAACCTCATGAAGTTCAACAAGGCCAAGTGCAAGGTCCTGCACCTGGTTTGGGTCAATCCCAAGCATAAACATAGGCTGGGTGGAAGAATGAATTAAAAACAGCTCTGATGAGAAGGACGGGGGATGTTGGTTGACAAGAAGTTCCACATGAGCCAGCAGCGTGTGCTCACAGCTCAGAAAGCCAAAGGTGTCCTGGGCTGCATCCAAAGCACTGTGGGCAGCAGGGCAAGGGAGGAGATTCTGCCACTCTGTCCTCTCTCATGAGACCCCACCCACAGTGCTGCATCCAGCCCTGGGGTCCCCAACATAAGAAGGATGTGAAGATGTTGGAGCATGTCCAGAGGAGTGCAGTGAAGATGATCAGAAGCACCTCTGCTATGAAGACAGGCTGAGAGAGGTGGGGTTGTTCAGCCTGGAGAAGACTCCAGGGAGACCTTATACACCTTCCAGTACCCAAAAGGGACCTTCAAGAGAGCTGAGGAGAGACAAGGGCACATAGTGATAGGACAAGGGAGAATGGCCTTAAGCTGAAGCAAGGTTGGTTCAGACTAGAGTTACAGAAAAAATTCTGTACTGTGAGGGTGGTGAGGCACTGGAACAGGTTGCCCCAAGAAGCTATGGACACTCCATTCCTGGAGGTGTCCAAGGCCAGATTGGATGGGGCTTTGAGCAACTTGTTTTAGTAGAAGGTGTCCCTGCCCATGAGAGAGGGGTTGAAATCAAATGGTCTTTAAGGTCCCTTCCAACCCAAACCATTCTTTGATTTTATGATTCTGTGATTTTGGATAAGTTAGGACAGAACTGGAATTTAAATGAAAGTCATTTACAAGTCTGGTCAATATCCCAGACAACATGCTGGAGAATGAGAAGTCTCCCTTACAGAGACTGCCTTCAGTGGAACCAGGATTTTACTCTAACAGTTACTTTCAGTACATGTAAAATATTATTCGACTCCTTTGTGAGTTTATTCTAGAAGCTTTAAATGAAATACTGTCTATTTCTTAATTTTGCTGCACATTTTTTCAGTTATTACCTTTCCACTTCAGAATTATGCTATCTCTCCTAATTTATGCGGATTTTGACATTGCACTCTTTATTCAAAGCCTTTATTCAAGCACATTCCACACCAAAGGAAGAAAATCAAATTCCCGTACTAGTAAAAAATGTCAGACTAGGTCCTTGGCAATGGATTTAGGGATTCCTCAAGGTGAAAGACACCACTAATTTATTTCTATTACCATATACAAATTCATCTTACCATGTTCTACTTGGAAGAAAATTTTATCTAATAAAATGAAAAAGATGGGCTAGCTGATTTTTGGTTTTTTTCAGGGAATGTGTATTACTCAAAAGCAAGAAATCACTGTAGATTAAGTCAAGCACAATAACTTAGTACAAGAATTAGTTTTCATGAAAAATAAACTAAGTCAGACAGAACGACAAAAGGTCTTGACATAAAGTCAGACAGAGCACCACTGGGCTGACAACATCACCCTGAAGGTAAAACACAATCAAAAGAAGCAGCGGAGACAAGGAAGTCGATACAATGGCAACACCAAAACACAGACTGCAGGTTTATTCTTCTCAATATCTTTAGAATCTGGTAGGAAATTTGCAGGTGTCTTCAGGGCCAGTCAGTGATATTAAGTGTTTGATGCCCTCCATGCTCAGTAAAACTAGCTAAAGTAGCTAAAAAGATCCTACAAGCCTGGCATTACATACTGGAGTCAGACTCTTGCTGTGCCTTTAGAAATATACAAGTCACATGATGCTTTTGTTGTCAATTTGGGCTCACGTACCAAATCTAGGTACAGCTACATCTATTTCAGATAGATAATTTTGAAAGGCATCATGTTTTACAAGAGCTCTTTAGACCATTCAGCCAGATATTTAAACACATCTTCACAGAATCACGGATTTTAATGATACTTAATAAGGAAAAAAACCCAAGCCAAGAGTATACAGTCATCACACATCATTTTATCTGCCAGCAAGTACAATTTGGGATAAGCTTTTGATCCATCTGCTTTTACTGAAATCAATAGAAATCCCTCATTCAGAGGCGTAAGTGTCTCCATGTGGCATATATTATATCATAAATAAACCTGTATTTGAGAGAAGGGGAAGATGATGGGATAATGCTGTTCTTCTCAGGTCATAGATGTATAATGGAGGATAAATGGGGCAGTGGAGAAAGAGAGAAATAACCAACAGACCAAATCCACCTCTGCACAGCACAGCGCTATGAACTTGGCACAACGCTTTGAAGTACATTGGGTAGGAGTTCTGTTTTGCTGAGGGTCCTTTATACTTTGGGCTATTAATTTATTTTTCCCTAGGGAAAATGCCAGGGGTACATATCAAAGGCAGCTCTATTTGTAACTCCTGGGAGAAAAGGCTTGTCACGAGCACATAGAGCTCCAATATAAAGGATCACACAAACTGCTGCAATAGGAGCACGCGCAACAACCTGCGTGCATTGCCCTGAGTGTATTCCCCTTTCTGGCTGCAGACAGCACGTGCCTTTCTCCCTGACTGGACAGGTGGTTTTTACTCTCAGACACTTCTGAAATACTACTATTTATCCTAGAGATGGAGCAAAATGGGCAGTTCAGATCCAGATGTCCCTGGTCCTTTGGAAAAAGACAAACAGGAGCCTGGGTTGAAGAATTTGGTTATTTTTAACTCTATTCACAGCATCTGCCTCTGTCACTGCACAGAATACAAACAAATATTTGTTAGCACAGACCTTGGTTACACCAAGTACTGCAGTGCTATTTACTAAGACAACTATAGTTATTTACACTGTGAAGGCAATAGATGTTTAACATTTTTGATGTCCAACTAAAAATCTGCAGAAAACAAAAAACCCCAAGAGGAAACATTTATTTTTTTCCCCTGCATCTTTCAGATTTGTAAAGCAGTCCTATTATTCCACTCTCTCTGGTGGGAATTTTGCAAGATTTCATTTGAACATAATACTTCTTTAAAATCTGAAATATGTCAGATGATTTCAAAGACAGGTTATATACTAGGGAGGTTCAGACATTAGTGTAAGTGTCTGTGTGACTGTGAGAAGCAAAAGCCACTGACTCAAGGACCATCTCAAACATGCACAGCTGAAAATCTATGCAAATGCACGGACAGAGAGAGCCCAGAAAACAGAGGTGAAACCAAAACCTTACGTCATGACCAGTGTCTCATCTCCAGGTTCACTAAGTAATCCATCTACAAAGACAGAAGTGCTGGTAAAATTATGTGTGCTCCAGGTCTGGCCTTCATCTATGCTGAACCTGTAAAAAAGCAGAAATGGCTTTCATTTACAACTATTGCTATACAAAGCAGAATGCACTTTAAAAAACTCCTCATTATTAAAGCTTAGGATTTTTGGTCACAAAATACAGTGTGCATAGAAAGTGCATGATATTAATGTGATCTTCTCAGCAAATTCTCTAAGGATTCACATCTTTATGAGAAAGTGTAATAAATTTTCCACAACAATAAAACTTCTCAGGCCAATTAAAAACTGAGCTCTGTCAACAAACTATCTTGCAACCTTAAGGATTCAAAAGCAAGTTAATTCACATTTCATTCCTTCTGAGCTATAGACCTGTTAAGCAGAGGCCAGTGAAACATGGGAGGCCAACTGCTAAAACGTGGGAGGTGCAGTAACTCCAGGCACCCAGATGAGGATGGCACTTCACGGCTGCTACCATCCACTCAAAGAATTGCAAAAGATACTGATAACTCAGCAAAACATATTTCAAAACGTATTTCAATTGTGCATCCAAAATTTATAAGTAAAAGTCTCTTTTGTTCTGTGCATTTCCTCCAGGTCTTTTGGATAGTAGAATCATGATGGCTTTCATTCCAGAAAACCAGGTAGAGAGCCTAGCTCCTATTCATGTATATAACACAATTCTGCAAAAACGAGCCAATTCACAAGTGATAAAAATGTCTTACAGGTTTTTACGCTGAAGATTATAATTCTGTGTGCCATCACACAAGGTTACCATGTTTTGCTGCACTATCCTGCAGTCTAAAACTTGGTATTTTATAACCACAGGCTTTGCAACAAACCTTGCCTGCCAAAAGAGCCGAGAAGGCCATTTGTTGCATTGTCACCATATGACCGATCTATGCAGACTGCAGTTAATTTCTGCAAGAGTATCTCAGATGAGCTATGACTCTGGTACATCAAATTACATGGCACATAAGTGCAAATAAGTCCTTTGCCTTTTGGCTCTCAAGCTCTACATTATATTGCTCTAGCCAGAGAAACTCAGGGCTATTCCCCAATTTCCCTGTGGCCCTTGGAGAGGACAGAGACTTTGCAGTATCAATGAACTCTCCTGCCTGCACACCTAAGCCACACATGCAGCTCAGGCTGAACATCATTGGCATGTACTGCTGGTGCCAGCCAGATAAACAATCACACTGAACACACCTTACACTGTAGAGTTCCAGAACTGTCTTTTAAGCAAAAAAAATCCTACACTGATGCAAGAAAATTTCATTATGATTAATGCATTATGCCCTGATACCTTCAGCACCATGAAGTAATCTTAAAGAAAACATCCAACTGCATTTTGTTGGCTTAATGAATGTTAAATTAAGCTGACTCCACCTGCATTTCATACATGATCACATTGAAATGCTTATCTTAAACTCTGAACTTTGCCTGAGGTCTTGAATACACAACAGCTCTACTCTAATTGACTGTAGGATTACTTGAGTATTTTCAGAGGGATAGAGGTGTCTTTGATGGCCACAATAACTCCACCATGGTCCAAGTACAAGATGTGGTGCTCTTCTTCAAAGACCTACAGGTCAGAAAAAGAAAGGCCAGCTAAGCAAATGCACAAAACAGCTGAAATAAAATGAGCAAGCAAACAAGAATTAAGAGACTTATGTTTTATAATGTTCACACTTCAAACTGAAAAGGACATAAATGTCAGGTTAACTCTTATATTTCTCCTAGCTGTAAAAGAGAAGAAAGTTAAGCAGGTGAATCAGAAAACGTTCAGGTTCAAATCACAGTCAGATTAAACTGCCTAAAGTGTTTTTATCCCAAGCTTTTATTTCTCGTAGTATGCATTCTGCATTCCTTCCTGTTATATATCACCAAGTGACCCATCACCTTACTTTGGTGTTTGCCATATTCTATGTATCCTGCAGAATAAAATGCTATGTAGTCTAATTCTACATTTCCAGTGTCAGTGAGATTAAGTTCAAATATTATGGACGTCCCATGTGGGCCACTCTGAGTTTGGAACCAAAATACACGTAATATTTATTTAATGGTATAAAGAATTAAAAACTTCATAAATTATTTTAATTCCTTTTCCAGAGGTTATCAGCAGTACTGAAATAAAAACACATGTGGATATCTTTCCTGTTTCACATCTAAAATCCATTTTAAGACAGGATTTATTAATGTTATTAAGATGTGAAATTTCATTTAACACAAGATCAAGTGATACATGAGAATTATCACACACATATAGCATTTATACACAAACATGCAGTCTCCTGTATGCTTTGATAAAGCAAAGGTGAAAACTATAAAGGTTAGTTTTATTTTGCCTTATAAATGAAAAAATACTGACAATACTAATTTATTTTCTTTTTTTGGCAAAACTGAATGCCACATTTAGAGGATTTCTCAGCAAGACTGAACCAGAGCTGGGGTGAAAGTACCTTACAGCACACTCACAACTACTTCAAAAATAGGAAGCATTTAATTTGGGTTGAGAACTCAGTCTTCCTCTCATTGGGTAAGAACATATTTTACAGGAATCCTAGGGCTTCAAGAGTCTGATCAGTTTTTCAGTGTTGCCAGTTTACAGGCAAAACCCTGATATGAGGCATTTATAGTCCCATCTACTTATTCACCCAGCTGCGTATTTTAGAAGAGAATTCAGTAAAGGACAGACATTAATTTTAGATGCACTTCAAAAGGATGAGATCAGCTGGAGTCAGATAAGCAAGCAGAGTTTTGATTCTCCTCTAAACTCTGTTTGAACTTTTGCTCAAACCAAAATGCAACAGTGTGTGCTGGGACACCAAGTCTCCCATAGTTTCATGACCAAAGATAAAGGAATCTGATATCTGCACCACTTCATGCAAATTAACCTTTCCCAGAAAAGCACACACTTTTTAATACCCTCCTTTAGCACACTGTAAAGCACAGAGGACACATTACAGGCATATTAATGCTGTTGTTATATCAGGCCCTTCTTGGACACACTTCAAACTTTTTATAAACAAAACGCATGAAAGCTTTATGAAAACAATTCTCAATCTTCAATACATTAAAAAGAATTAACAGTTTCATGCCTGTTTATCACAAAAGTAAATATTTATCTCTACTTTCTGGAAACAAAACCAAGACAAACAGTTTGCAAAGGATCAAGGCAAAGGTGGTCCCAGTGTGAGAGATGAAGTTCAGACCCAGGATGATACGCGAGTTCACAGCAGGCCAGGAATTCGGATATAAATCTCTAACTAAAGTAGGCAATAAATCTATTCTGAAGTAGGCAATAAATCTATTCTGATCCTCACCAGTAGCCAGCCACTACAGAACAAGATTTTTATAGCCTATTTCTGTAAATTTTTGAGCACATTTTGTGCTTTATAATCACAGTGCCAGCTTCTATTCTAGCCTATCCTATCCTCTTCCTTCTGCTCTCAATGTTTGTTTTTTTTTCCTGTGTCTGTCCCAACAACTTCAGCAGCTATTTCAGGTCAGAATACCTGTTGGGAGAAATTGGCACACCTCCATGAAATCAGTGAGAGCATGTTTAAAGTCATCCTAGAGAAATATATGCCATACAATTTTCCTTTGCAATACAGAAGTTCCAAAAATAAATGAAAATTCCTGAGATTACTTTCTTCTTTCATCAAGTGATATCCATTACTAGATTCGAATCTGGAAACAGAAGCTTTACTACACAGAATGAGCCAGTTGGACCTTCTCAGGGTTGAAAGACTGGAATTCCATCCTTTTTTGTTGTGCTTAGAAGTGTTACCATCTATCTCCTAAGACGCCCGCAGGAAAACATGTATTCTCACTTAACCAAAGGTTTTGCAAGTTGCTTTGATCCACAAGGATTTGACACAGATAAATAATATTCCAACAAAAAAACCCCACCAGACTAAAGCTCCAGAGATCTAGGTTTAGTTCCTAGGCATCCAAAAGGCTTTTTGTGTAACCTCATTAGCTTAACTGAACATTCTGTTGCTGCAAGAGCTACTTTGGTAGCAGATCAAATGTGAAAGGTTTATTGTTGCTGACTTTTTCCTTTTATTTATGCCATTTTTTTGAAAACCAGACCTTTCTCTTACTCTTTGCTGCATAAATTGCTGTATTTCAAGTACAGCGTTGTAACAGATGCTGTTGAAATAACAATGGCAACCAGAATTGTGAACAGAAATCAGTATTAAAACAAAAACACCCATGTGTATACATAAGGTAATCCTTAGCACTTAACAGAGTATCCTAATATTTCATGCTCACTAACACATTTCATTATATTGTTTTCCTGGTATAATAGACAGAGAAATCTTTCAAATAAACATGAGTTCACCTTAGGCTACATCTTCATGGTCCACTTGGCACTTAAGTCAATGATTGGACTTTATGGTCTTAAGTGTCTTTTCTAACTTTAATCATTCTGTGATTCTAAGCCCACACATTTCATGATAATGTCATTCCTTTCTTCTACAGTCTAGTTCATGGCATGGATGTTTAAGCTACTTTCCAATCAGCTCCTAAAGCACTGCTATTTACAGTTCAATGTTGTACAGTACATAGCCACAATATACAGTTTTCCTTAAACAAAGAGTGATGGATTCAAGATATACCAACGAGCAGCTCAGCCATGCAACAGAAAGGCAGAAGAACAACTGGAACCAGCACAAGTGGTATTGTGGCTATTTATAATAACAATTCTTGGGTTTGCTTTTTGTGTGAGCTGGCACAGGCAGGATGCAGGAACAGCCACAAAACCACAGATGAAATGCAATAATAAATTTATTCTCATTACCTGGCCAACTGGGGGAGCCCTGAAGCAGCCCCTGGGCAGAGACACACAAGTGGGGATGCAGACACTGCAGAGCTCAGCCCATGCCAGAGGATCACCCTGCCTGCTGTTTTCAGCTGTATTGCAGGGGTTTGCACAGGTGTAATTTACCACCCTAATTTGGTCTTTGCAGCAGCAGGACAGGGATCTCAGTTTGATAGTGAGCCTCTATCACAGGCCTTTGTTATCCAAACACAGATGTTCGACACAGCCAACACAGAAGGCCAAATAACTACCAGTGTGAGATATGTGGGGTTTGACACCTGAGTTGCACCTCACCTGACTGTGTTTACAGTCCTCCTCACCAACCTTCTGACATTTTCCCAAACATTTCCACTTATCACCAGAATTTACTTAATTTCACAAACTCTCATTTAGGCATTCATCTCTACCTATGAACACTGGCTGTGTTTATAGGTAAGTCTTCCTGAACCCTTATATGACCACATCAAATGCAAGCTATAGAAGGTTTGATGCTGTCTCAGAGCACACCATTGAATTACAGGATCTTTGACCTTCCCCACAGTCCTATAATCCATAGTCCTATGAACCAATACTGCTATTATTTCAAGAAAGGTTTAATTAATTTCTTGCACTACATTTTCTCCTGGGTGTCTTATCTTTACTTTTCTGCATTCTCTGTCTCTACACACAAGCACAGACTGCTCCTCTTCTCCTCTATAAACAGCTCAGCAACATCATGTGAGCATATGAGAAAGGTGCCAGGCCCTCATTAATGACAACCAGGAAGTCTCCAAGGCAGAGATTTAAACTCAAAGAGTTGTGCCAAAGCATGGGATTTCACCAGCTCACAAGACCTGCAATTTACTGAGTTATCTAAATTCCTGTATCACCTGACTGAAGCCTTCTCTTTTGTTGTATGAACTCCAGCAGAGAAAGGAAATGTGCTGCTGTCCTTTGGAGGAATTGTTTGATCGTGAACAGTGAGGCCATAATTTACATAAAATAATCTACAGTTTCATTCTGATCACAAATATTAGAATTGAGTAAGCTCTTTCAAAGACTTCATAGGAGTTTTAATTAAAATAAAGCTAGAAATGTGGTTTGCCGTTTTGACTGTCACGATGAGGGATCAGTTTGTGGTTGATTTTACAGCATAATTAGGCACCTTAGGGTAAAGTTTCAACACATATCATTTACGTGTGTGTCTCTACAAATAAAAAGCAGTGAAAACATGAATTTGATCTCATTCCTCTCTTCTTATTTTTCAACCCAGAAAGACTATAAAACTTTGGTAAATGCTGACAAGAAATTATGAGAGGCCTATAAGAAATATTAAACAACGTAGTACCCACTGTAAATCCTGGAAGGGTTTTGCATTTAAACACCTATTTATTGTATGCTAGATTTCAAGAAGGAATTTGGTATAAAATGTTATCTTTTAAACATCAAAAGACATTATCATTAGAAAAATAACCCATTTCTTTTTAAAGTACTCTGTGGAGTACTAATGGCACCCTACCACAGCAATGTAAGAAACTGTCTGTATTTTTCTCTTTTAACTTCAAATTCCCCAAGCTCAGTAACACTACTGAGTACATTTTCACACTTAATGGTTCTCGGAAAATAACAAAATTTTATTTCAGTTGAACACTACAACACTATTTTAACTGAAATGAAATTATTTTTTGAAAACACTTTTGTCCTTTGAGGGTGCTTCTTTTTATCCTGGATATCCATTATAAGTACAATCTATGATATTTTGTATTGTTGCTATACACATATACAGAGAAAGAAAATATCCCTATGCTGATTGTATTGGGTGGCTTCTTTGAGAGAATTCTAGAGAAGTTTTCCCCCATCTGACAGCCAGCACCAGCCAGCTTCAAGATGGACACACCACTGGTCAAGGTCGAGTCAATCAGCGACAGCAGTAGCACCTTTGGGATTATGTATTTAAGAAGTGCACAACAGCAGCAGTGCAGCAGGAGTGAAGAGCTGAGAATATGAGAGAGGAACAGCCTGCAGACACCAAGAGCAGTGCAGAAGGAGGGGCAGGAGGTGCTCCTGGTGCTGGAACAGGGATTCCCCTGCAGCCTCCAGTGCAGCCCCTGGTGAGGCAGCTGTGCCCCTGCAGCCCATGGAGGTCCATGGGGGAGCAGAGATCCACCTGCAGCCCCTGGAGGACCCCACAGTGGAGCAGGTGGATGCCTGAAGGAGGCTGTGACCTCATGGGAAGCTGCTGCTGGAGCAGGTTTGCGGGTAGGTCTTATGATCTCACAGGGGACCTACAGTGGAGCAGCCCATTCCTGACGGGCTGCAGCCCCTGAATTTATTAAATCATGCCAAAAAACTTCAAAAAGTTTATTATTTTTTGAAAATCTCTTTTCACTGTCTCAGTTTCAATGAAGAAAAAAGTTTATGCTTAAGTAACAGCTTTCAGACTATGAAGCAGAAGTATCTTTGCCCTTATACCTAACCCATGTCTTTTAGCTCAGGATGTTTGTACTGCAAGATCGAGCCCAAGTCCACTTCATCATTAGCATAGGAAGATTATTCAAATTATTAAAAAATTAAACAGACACTATGTTTTTTGCATAAGATACTTATAAGATCTTTAAAGAGACAAAATATTTGAACTTCAGCAGAACCTGACAGCCTGATCAATTTGAGTCTTTGCAAATCACCTACTTTATCAGTTTCCAATCAAACTGGAGATAATAACACCACCTCTTTCAAAAGAGTATCTAAAGATTAGTTAAGCATTATATAATTCATCATATTTGGTACATTAAAATTATTTCCATATTTTTATGATTTATGATTCCTACCTGACGCCATGTGTTGCCACAGTCAGATGTTATATACATCTCTTCTTTATACTCAACCAGCTGGGACCCCAGGTTACCTGTCACAAAAGAGGAAAAAAAAAGGGTTGCATCCACACAAGCAAGAGAGATTGGATCTAGTCCTGATGCCAGTCTGAGTAAGAAGTTTCCAGGACAGAGCAAGAGCTAAACTCAGATGAACAAGTGTACTTCATTTCTGGTAGAACCAGCAAATTCCTTTAAGAACACATATGTGCAATTTCAAAGCCTTCCTTTCCTTTGCTAGATTGTCCATAGGTGGAAGCAATGAGGCTTGATTCTAACAATGAAATGCAGAAGTCAGACCAACATTTTAGTTTTGTTGCTGTATGCTGGAAAATCATTAGAAAGCAACATGTATTTTAGATGTAAGTATGAAACATCCACCAACTCAGAAGCTTTAATCTTAATCACATTCTGTAAAGTTATTGAACTCAAACTGCTAAAATGAAATATCTTATCTTTAAGACTTGATGAAGTGGTAGCTAGACCTAGAATTTGGTGAAGTGTGCAACATGAAAAGAGGGGGCAGGGCTTTTGAAAAAGTATAAATACAAAAGAATTGAAAGAATTACTTGATTTACCTAAATATTGACCAGGAAGCTGCTGAGTATTTTGACAAAAAGCACTGAAAATCCAGATTCCTGCAAAACTAGCAGAAGTGTGAAACTTGAGGAAGACAGCAGCAGATGCAGGCCCAGATACAGAGATTTTCAACTATTAACATGCAGTATTTCAAATAGCAAACTATTAAACCACCATTTTAATGTTCTAGGGGAGAATCAATCCCCCTATGGCAAAACATTCCTTCTAAATGATATCCTCTAGAGGATTTTGACTTAAATATATGGTTTGCATGTTTTCACGGTAGAAATAAGATGAAAATTATCAGATCCTCTTAAGCAGAAGAGACGATGAAAGAAAACACTTGAGATTAGGATAGCACTATGAAATTTCACTTGTGCATTATATAAATAGCTGTTTTTTAACCATTAAACCAGATCTGTTTATGCAAAGTGTGCTTACTGGTGCTGAAAGGTTCCCAAGAGGAATAACAGCACCCACTGCCCAAAATACACATTCTATTAAACTATCTAGGTTGCACATGCTCCACTCTTTAATTAGACAACTCTACATCATTTAACCCTAAATAGATCTTGGGCAGAATTGGGATATTTATATTGAATCAGGGAATTTATAGGAGTCAGTTAATTCTGTTAAATTGCATCTAACATTTCAGAAGATGCCACTTCCCATTCTCGGGCTTTCATCTTTTCAACACATTGCACACTCTCTCATTTATCAGATAATTCAGCACAAATTTGTTGGTCATAGAATCATAGAATGTGTTGATCTGGAAGGGACCCATCAGCACGAGTGAGTCCAACTCCTGGCCCTGCACAGGACACCCCAAGAATCACACCACATGCCTGAGAGCATTGTCCAAATACTTCCTGAACTCAGACAAGCTTGGTGCTGTGACCACTGCCATTGGGAGCCAGTTCCAAAGGTCAATCACCCTCTGAAAAATCTTTTCCTGATATCTAACGTACACCTCCCATGAATATTACCAAATGAAATAGTTCCAAAAGGAAAGCATCACACATTAATTCAGTTATATTTTCTCCCCAAAAACAGCCTTAAAATTAATCTGATCCCTAGAAGGAGATATGAATGAGAAATCACCTTCTCAGGGCTGAAGGAAGGGAAGGAAGATTTGATTAACTGCATATATAAAGTACATTTCTTTTGCTATTCTTACTGTCCTCTGTTATACTTTTCCATGCTATATAACCTGCAAATGGGTATATTCTTGTGCTTCTGCAATTAATCACAGAATGTTTTCTATGGGACAGTTGAGAACAGAAATATTTATTTGCTGGCTCAAATCTAACATACTGCTGTCAGTCTACACCCTTCTTTACACAGATTAATGAATGCAGTGTTAGTTTTGCTCCTAGATAAATGCTTTTTATTCTAACTCTTTTCACCACTTATTGAAATCTACTTGCATGAGTAGGTCTTTATTTTGAGCATTGCTAGGGATCTGCACTTTAAAGAATTCAGTAGTAAATTGCCTTGCTAATGGAAAATTAGTCTGTAAACTAAACAGCATCTACTCGTGCTTCATTAAAAAGCCTTTTCTATCCAGCTGATTTAGTAATGGTATTAGGAACAGTGTTGTAATTGCAACTCTGTTAAAAGACAGATACAACTTCTCCTAGTTCAGATTTTACCTTGGCTGTCTTTTCTTGGTAAAAGAGCAAAAGGAGTTGGTGGGCTCAGTTAAAATTCCAGAGACTTGTCATTCTGCCTAAACCACAACGGATGCCAACGGGAACAGAATCTGGGACACTGCTTTGGGAAGGAGGACTGCAGTGATGTTTGACCTCTGAAAACAGTCCATCCATGGGCCAAGGGTAGGAGCTCAGAAGTGGTGCATGCAGGACCTGCTGATTGCTGACACTATGTTTAATTGCGTCATTAATGAAGGCTGTAATTTTCATTACTTCCAGATATTTTGGAACACACAATCATATGACATAATTTCGAAAACCTTGTTAAATGACATCTTCAAGCAGATGAAAAAAATAAACACCTTTCTGTAAGGAGGGATAAAACTTCTCAGTGCACTTGGAGTTTGCTCACCATGGCTTGCTGGAAAAGAGCATCAGTGGATTCAGAAAGAAAAATCAGGCAAGGCCAAAAGAAGGAAAGCTGCAGCACCAGAGGAGACAGGCAGGCTCCTGCAAAGTGCAGTGGGAAGCACCCATGTAGCCAGATTTGAGAGGTGAAAGACTGAAGGAAATTTCCACAGGAACACATAGGGATGCATACGTTTTATAAGCCACAGAAAAGCCACTCTGAAAGCTCTTAGCCTGAAAGAGTAGAACTGGAATAAAACCAAGTCCTTCAAAGATCTCAGTGAACTCCCTACCCTTTTACTAACAAACCTTTCTATTTAACATATGTCATGCAAGAGTTGTAAGATTTCTCTAGTAAAAAAGTTACGTTGTTTTAACTTTATTTTTCAATATGCTAATAAAAAAATAACTTTAAAGAATTGGAGCATTTTGTTCTTTTTGAGATTTAAAATAAAGTGCATAATTTTAGGCTCTAGCTACTTTGCAGTGTGTTGTGTTACTGGATAAGCCAGCTAGTGAAACACGGTGCATGCAATGGCACCCCATAAACTCCTTTACAACAGCTCCAATTCACATCAAATGAAATGTAAGGAGTCCTGACATTAATAACACTGGAAACAAACAACTGCAAAGCCACAGCAGCACTCAAAGCAGAACTGAGAAATTCTGAACCTTTCCATGACATATCTGAGGAGAATTATAAAACATGTTTGTGGTAAGTGTGGCAGCCAATAACATGTGAGCACAACCGACATTGTGATCAAGTGACACAAGAAGTTGAGAAAGAAACAATTATGCTCAGCCCAAGGCTGGAAGCCAACAATGTTTAAGGACCATTCCTACCATGTCCTGAAGTATTTGGAATGTTCCACACCCCCCAAACAGCAGTGTGCTGTTTGCCTGGTGGGCCACACCAAAATCTGTGCTTCTGTTCACAGCTGTAAATATCTGCAGTGACTCCTCAGGTGTGCCACTACAGCACAGAAACTTTTCTATCATTTCAGTGCATCTGTGATAGACCTCAAAATCTGTCTGGGGAGGGCAAGTAAATGTAATCTAATATGCTGAAAGCAACTCAGGTTCATACTGAAAAAGTTACTGCAACTGGAATGGGTAATCAGCTGCAGGCTTGTGCTGGTTTGGGCTGTGGTAGAGTTCATTTTCATCACAGCACCTGGTACAGGGCTGTGTTTTGGACTTGGACTGAAAAGGGTGTTGATAACACAAAGATGTTTTCATTACTTCTGGGCAGTGCTTACACAGAGTCAAGGCCTTTTCTGCTCCTGACCCCACTCTACAGTGAGGAGGCTGGGGGTGCACAAGGAATTGGAAATGGGCACAGCTAGGACAACTGACCCCAGCTGAGCTGGGGATGTTCCAGGCCATGTGTCACCATGCTCAGCAATAAACTGGGGGAGAGGCTGGTGCAGGGGCACTGCCCAGAGACAGGTTGGGCACCAGGGGGTTGGAGGTGAGCAACTGTTTTCATTTACATCACTTCTCTTTCTTGGGTTTCATTTCTCCCTCTTTGTCCTTTTCCTTTTCATTAAAATTCATCATTATTGTTTTATTTCAGTTATTAAGCTGCTCTCAAATCAAGAGTTTCCTCTCAATTCCCTTCCTCCCATCCTCCTGGAGGGGAAGTGAGCAAGGAGCTGTGCGGTGCTTAGTTGCTGGCTGGACTTAAACCATGCCAAGGCTATATTAGCCACAGCTATAAATGGTACCATTCTAATATGACTTTTGATCTGAGTACCCTGAAAACTACTCTGACACATGACACAGAGTGTTTGCCATCCAGCTTCAAGAAGTTTTCTTTGAAATACAGATATTTCTCAAGTTTGTCTTACAGTATTTTGTATTCTTTTTGTAACTAAATGCCTCTCATGTTTGTGTATCTTCTCCAATGCCTGGGGGAGGATATACACCTGAATTGTCCTTAAGCACTGTCCCAAAGGCTTTTGTCACCAACACAGCCAGAGTACTGTGCTAGATGGACTTGGCCTGAGTCAGTTTTGCTCTGCTGTTATGTTTTGACACTGCTTGTGTATTTCAGTGATAGCTGGTGGCCAGTTAAGTTCTCTGGAAAGCTGAGGTTAACTGTGACAAACACAGCTCTCAATACTGATCTCAAGGGAGTCAGGCATTTTGGCAGGTTCTTACTGCATCACAACAAATATGGAAGATGATTTCATTTAAAATTTACCGTCAATTTACATGTTTTAAGTGCTACTTATCACTGTCTTTACCCATATTTTTATTTGTGATTTTGGACATGTTTACAGTAATAAGAAATAATCCCCATATGCAACACTTAGATAATCTCTCTAATATGGAAAATCTTTTTCAGTCACTTAAATTTAGCATACAGGCAGACACCTACTCCAAAAAGAGAGATGTGTCTTGCCTGGATTACTGGTAATTAATACAGTTGTAACATGCCTTTGGGCCATGCACAATAAGTTAAAATTTCATGGTTTGCAAACTTGTAGTCACAGTGTAGAACAAACATACAACCAATTTGTATTTAAATCTCCCAGACACACAGTTTTGCCTGGCAAGCTGAAGGTGTGTTCAGACGAGGGAGAGGGGAATCGGAATTGAGGAACATAACAAAAATTTAAAGGAATTTCAGGATGTTCACTCCAAAATGTACTGGGAAATGCTCAATCATCTCCCTGTTCCCTTATCCCTTTTTTATAGAGGCATCCTAGTATGCTACTTCTGTGAAAAATGATAGAAATTCATCACAATGTATGCAATTATATTTGGCCCTGATATGAAAAAAAGTAAACACAACTTTTCCAGCACTTCCTCCATTTGTGTGAATGTGCAGAATGTACTGCTTGCTTGATTTGCCATCTGGATTGGAAGCTAAGCAGGCAATTATTGTAAACCAGCACCTGAAAAAGCTACATTTCTCTAAACATTTTTCATAGAAAAGTCTTTAGCAAGTTTATAGTAAAAATTTACACATCAATTGACACACATTTCATAGCTGATGCTGTGAGAAATAGAAGTTGTTGCCAAGATTAAAATGCACAAAAATCAAATGTAAATGCAAAATCCTATTGCATTTCTTAAAGAGAGCAAAGCAGTTATTTAAAACACCACTTTCGTATGCAGCTATAAAATTTAATATTCTGTCTGAACAATTTATATATAGACATAAGCTAAAAATATGCATTCCTGAGAACTATTTATGCAACTTTAACAGGGTGGAATTTTTATTTGTAAATATGAGTTTTAAAAGATGTAATTTTAACATCCTATTACTGTATTTTCCCAATTTTCTAGGTGTTAATGCTGTTCACCGTTTAACTATTCCTTTCTTAAAACTAAAACAATATTCAATAGTCTCTGATCTCTGATTTTTCCAGCATTTTCCATATCAAACCTATACATAACTCACAGAATAGTTTTTCCATTACCACAAGCAGCTGTGTTGTATAAGCTTCCAAGAAAGAAGCCAAAATCCACATTAAAGGGATTTTTTTTTTTTGCTTTTTGATCGATAGGGTTCTTATGCTTAGAAAACATATTTTCAGTTCTTATCCACTTGTTTGCACCACTTGTTTCTACCCTGCGGTTACACTTCCAGGAAAAAAAATCATATTCTTTATTGTCCTTTAGTTTTTCAGCTGATGGGGGTTTTCTTGTAAATATTCTCTATTTCCATCAAATGCCAAAGAGGCCTTCTTAGCACCTGCTCACTGGTCCTGAAAATTGATTATCAGAATTGTACACAGTCTTATTAGTAATGTCACTATACAGTATTTTGCCAGAGTATTAATATTTCCCTCTCTCTGTTGGCAATTATTTACCTATTTCGCCCCTAGAATAATTTTGCTGTTTATAGCACAAGGCACTGATGGTTTCTAGACATGCTGTGATCAACTGACATTCACAGATCTTTATCATCTTCAGTCATTTCCAGAAGATGTGCTCTCCCTAAATCTAACAGTAAAACTCCAATAGTGTGTGATGTGGCCCAAATAATCTGATTCCTGTATGTACTAAGAACTTAATACTTATGTTGATTTGTATAAGGTTATCAGTTTCAAGGATCAGGCCAAAGGAAATTCAAGCTCACTCTATGTAAAATATTTCTGATAAGAAGTGTAAGCTTACAAGGGTATCACGTTTTCCAGATAAGACTGAACATATGCACTGAATCCAGATGACCTGGGCATCCAAATACTGTAAATGCAAGTCAAAATCAGAGTTGATTCAGGTCATCTCTTGGCAAGGGGATGCAGTTGCTCTATTGTATGTTTAAGGCTCAAAAACAGATTCCTTTGGTCTGTTTTCAGCTGCATGACCTTCTACCAGAAAAAAAGGACACACTGCTCTACTCTTGAGCAAATATTTCCAACTTTCACACCATCCCTCCCAGCTTTTTAGGTAGCTAAAAGCAAGGTGGTTTGCAACTGAGCAAGGGTGCTTTCTACCATTCCCATTACATTACTGGTTGCTGCAGAAGCAAGTCAAATTAAATGTATTAGTTCAGCTCTTCATGATACCTGGATGTTATCAAAACCACTCCCTCCTGATCACATTGAGGAAAGCTGTTGACAGGTTCTCTACCTGGCAGAGTAAGACAATGTCACAGTGATTAATTGTCACGCCATTCCAGAAAGGAATTAAGGGCAAAATACTTTTCTACAACCTGCCCTCCCTAATGTCGTCTCAGAGAACAGGGCACTTGAAAAACATCTACAAACCCCAAACAAAAGAAAACAACCCAACATCTCAACAAATATCTGTTCAACACATCAGATTATAGTGCAAAGAGAAACAAAAATGAAATAGGAATGATGGACTAATTAAATCTCACTGCCTAATTTGCTACTGGAAGGCTTTTAGGCATGATATGATGAGGCTAAAATTAAGAATCTACATTTGGAGTGCTTTTATGTAAAAAGAAGACATTTGAAATGGAAAATATTTTTTAAAACATTTTAATTCATAAAGTTTGACCTGAACACATACTAGGAATCTATCTAAAAGGGCACTGCATAAATTCTTAGTCTCATTTGTATCAATGAAAACATAGCAGCATTTTACCAGGTAGGTCTATCTCCAGTAAAATGCTTTGAACTCCCTTTACACGACAGAGAAACTTGAAGTCTTCAGTTATATTGAAATTTCCAGTACTGGCAGCCGTCATTCTCTTTAAACACCAAATATTCTCACCTTGACATTCTCAGGAAACTTTCAACTTAGTAAGCTGTTTGTCAGAGACTAGTGTAAGCTAAAGTAGAAGCCATTATTCATTAGAAACAGACACACTTTTATGAAAAGAGAAGCATACATGTGTGCATTTCATCTAAACATTATCCATAACATAAGAATAACATAATGCAATTTTAAAAAGCTCTTAGAATAGTTAACATTTAGATGATTTTGAAACAAAGAAACAGAAGATTAAATAAAATGAATAGATGGTTTTAAAAGCAAAACTGAGTTATGTGAATATTTTTCTTGATGAGTGCTCAACACTGCAATGGAATTTCCTTTATTAAATTCCACTTCATAGTGACATGATTCCATATGTAAGTTATAATGGAGAAGCCACAACCAGCATTGCTCCCAACACAGAGACACATTTGCCTCTTTCAATTCATCTCTCTTTAGGCAGAAAGGAATTAATAAAAATTACAAGACAAATTATCTGTATCCAGGCTTAAAGAAGAAAGGCTTGACCATCACCATCAGTTTTGCTGGGTTGATCACGATGCTGGAGGACCTACACAACACTTCCAGAGAAAAGAATGCAGGACATGTCCTTCAGCCACCATCACACCTCCACACCACACTAATGGGGAAAGAGGTACTGCATAGCACAGGAGAGCATGATGTATCCAGGTGACTGTCTGAGACAGACACAACTCTGGGCCTTCCATTAACTTAAAATTAATTGTTCGATCAGAAGACTCCATAAAGGATTATTCTGCACGAAAGCCTTATTTTGGCAATTTTTGTAGCATGGTATTCTTACAAATCCAAAGACTAGATCTACAAAGAAACCCCTGCCACATTTCAGGTCTTAAAAGATAATGCCATGCACTTACCTGCCCCCATTATGAGCCCTGGTGCAGTGTCCTTGGTGTGCACTGTGCCTGACACGTAGGGATTGTCTGCCCACCGGAGATGGAGGTGAAGGTAACAATCAGGCTTGGGGGGGAAGAAGAAGAGAACAGGTTTTAAAAATCACTGCTACCAGTTATGCTCCTAGAATAAGGAAAGCCCAGACAGGGAGCAGCTTCAGCAATGTATGTCTCCATAAAGAAAATAGGCTGTTTCCCATGGAGCCAAATTCCAGTCTGAAGTATCATTCCTCACCTTATAACAAGAATCTCTGGTGATGCCTGCAGAGTGTGTCACTGCCTCAACAAAAAGATTTCCAAACTCAAAGTCAGCATTATTATATGATAGAATAATTGCTTAAAAATGCTAACTAACAGCAACAGTGTTGCATGTTTGTTGGTCTGAGGTAAATGGTAAAATTATGATTAAAAACAACTGTTTGGACTGAAATGCCTTTGTTAGTAAAAGAGTGGTATGAAAGATAGCATAATGACTTTAGAACACTTCATGTCTCCATGCTAAGCAACTCACTGCTTCTTGCCCTTTGTGCAGGGGCACTCAAAAGTCATATTGTTCTCAGCAATGTGACCAGGAGCTTTACCAGGAGCTGCCAGCACTGCCTGGGAGCTGCTGCCACTGCGATTGTCCCACTCATCTCAGACTGATCTGCACCAGGCCCTGCAGGCTGGAACCCTGCAGCACAGCCTTGAACTCTTCAAAAGGGAACTGGCAGCTACAGCCCTGCACTTCTGCTATGTGGAGTGGGAGTAAAGCTCTGACAGTGGCAGGACTACAAACATTTATTTTGCCCACCAATGCAGTGCTTTGAGCCCCCAGGAGCAGAGTCAGTGGGAAAAATACAAAGTTTCAGTACAGCTTTGCAAATAACTACTGTTATTTGGCACTTGGGACATCTAAACAAACAGAAATAATATCATCTTACAAAAATAAAGGAATTTTTTATTTAAGTTACTGTGGTATTATCAAGCAACTGTCAGGAGTTCCCTTTAACAGTGAACCAAGGGCTACCTTGGTTTAATATGAAACAAAAATACAAAAGATAGAAAGAGAAAAAGTATTGATAATCTGTATTTGACTCATATCAAGACACAAATCACTGCCATGATTATTTTGAACTGGGTTGTGTGGTTGGCACACAAGAAATGTGTCCTCTTTGTGTCAAAGTGATCTCAAATTCAAAATGCAGTGCAGCAGAAAGCCCTGACTACTCCCTCTGTGCAGTGACTGCTCTAAGAGCCTGTGGAACACAGCTTATGCAATGCAAGTACATTTGCCTGCTCGTTTGGCTGGTAAACTCAGCACAAAGCTCTCAGGCTGTTGGAAGTGCTGCACATCCTACCATGCAGATAATTCTTGCACACTTTAGAGAGAGGATACACCAGAAAGAGCCACTTACAGGTTTGCAGTTGGTTGGTTTGCCATTCATATCCATGTCTGGAGGGTTTAGAAAATCCCAGTCACGGCCTTTGTTGTAGGTTATCAGAGTTGTGACTTTCCCATCAATTTTCTGGTTGGCCAAAAAGACTCCTTTTACACCTCTAACCTGAAGCATAGAGAAGAAAAGCTAATATCCAGCACATACGCATTTATTTCAACAAGGATTATCCCTGATCAGCTGTTCTTTTGTGGCTCTGAACTGTGTATCTCAGGTAGTTTCTCCAGGAAACTGAAAGGAAAGTGGCTGATACCATAAAAAAAAATGAGGAAGGCAAAAAGATAAGAGGAAAGGAAGGAAGGGGGAAGGCAAGGACAATTACAAACTGATTTTTATTTCTAAATGTATTTAAAAAGGATATGCAGCTCTTTCCGTGTCAGAAGGCTAATCAAATACATGTTTAATATAGCAAAACACAATAGTTTATATTGCAAAATATAAAAATTATGATAGCATGGCCTTGCCATTAAAATTACAGCTCTGTATTTTCTTTAAATATGGACATCTTTAAAATGCTATTCTACAAATGATGTGAGCAATTTTTAACAACCATCTAACTTTTACACTGAAGTTCTGTGCCCATCTCATATAAATATCACACAAATAGGCTACAATAACACGAAACAGTATCATACCCTTTAAAATAACACTGAATGGGGAAGCACAATTGTCCTTTGTAGGAAATAAATG
Organism: Drymodes brunneopygia; assembly: GCA_013400955.1. Lineage (NCBI taxonomy): Eukaryota > Metazoa > Chordata > Aves > Passeriformes > Petroicidae > Drymodes > Drymodes brunneopygia. The sequence goes on from VZTZ01046193.1 coordinate 192,900, forward strand.
CAGGCACATCATCTGAGAAAGAAACATTAAGGGCTGAATCACCCTCTCAAGCATCTGAAATGCTTCTGCACTCCAGTTAGCCACCCTTCACCTGTTTAACCTCTGGAGAAAAAGTAATAAAAAAAAATTACCATCTTCTCTTGGGCTGTTATTTTATTTCAAAACAATCTGTATTAGAAAATTATTACAACTCGAAGTGTTAAAGTTAATGGGTATAATTTTAGAAGCAACCTGACAGTAATTATACTTTATTATGTTTAGCCCTAACACTTATATTATTAACATATTAATATAAGAACCAGCCAAGGGCATGAGATAAGAGCTTCTATTAAAAGTGAAGGTTTCCTTAAGAGTGCTCTTGTTTCCCTAGCCATTATTTATGAGACTTCCTGAACTTTTGAAAAATTCTGGATAACAAATATAAACTGGCACACGTTTCCTGCACAGTACAGTTTGCTCATCTCCTTGGGTGCTGACAATTAACAAAACTGAACCATTCATTACAAATAAATGCACAAGACAGCCAGCTCTTTGAGTGATCAGGAATATTTGCCTCCTGATACCATGGTGCAATTCTGAACTTTTATTTTTCATTTGAAATATTTACTGTTCCCTTCTTTTTCCAATCACCAGTTATTAACTCCATTTAACATTCATTTAGCAGAAGCCTGCATTGAAGGTGAAAAGAAGGCATCTCTACTAGCAGGCTACAGATTTGATATTCACTGTTAATAAATATAGGAAGCAACTTATCCAGATCTGCAGAGAATAAGAATGTTCTGCTGGTTATGGTAACAGCCTAGAACTTGGAAATATATTCAAGTTTATATATAAAAAAATCTGTATAGACATTTAAATACACTGCTCTCTCATGAGCTCCTTCTTTCTTAAATCCTATGCAAATGTGGTTGGGTTACTTATCCAGGATGCTGAAAGCTCAGAACCACCTCAAAGTCAAACATACCATAAAACTACTGTGCAGTGCAGGTGAGAAAAGGAAAGGAAGGGAAGAAATTATGAACTTGCTTTCTTTACTTTCAAAGCATTTTAATCTTGCTGGGGCTTTTTTACATATTCTACCTTCAGGAGACAGCTCAACCATGAAAAGCCTGGCAGTTCAAATATTTACGTGGGAAGGCAGACTTGGGGTAAAATTTCTGTGCATGTCTTTCTTCCAGTGAACACAATATTAAATATTTAAACAATAATTAGATCAGGGACTGCAACTGAAGTTTCCCTCTTCATTTGTGGATGGCAAAATCAGTGCTGCATCATGAATATTTTTGTTTCTCCTCTCTTTCCCCTCCACACCCCCTCATTTAATGAATATTTAATCATTCCATATAATCATCAAATGGGAGTCAGGCTAAAACTTTTCTCCATTCCCACTCCCATCTCTAATCTAACCAAGCTCTAGGGTAACTTCTCCTCTCTAGAATATGGGACATAAGTGTTTGAATCTATCAAACATTGAAAGGTTATGAAAACATTTCTTCCAGTGTCTCAGTTAACTTCTCTCACTGCTGCTTTAAAAAGATAAAAGCTGACCAGCACTTCACAGCAGTTGTATTTTGAATGAAAGGCATAAACCCTGTTTGAAATAATAAATAGGTTTCAGGCATCTATCTTCAGAGCAAGTTCAGAAATATCATCCTCAGAGTGGTACATTAGCCTAAAACCCAATAACTAATACAAAATTATAGTGTGTAAAAAATAGCATCTTTGAAACATCTCACCCCTGCTGCAGCATTTTCCATTTCATTTGTCCTGTGGCCTATACAAATACACACCTGACTCTGTAAGTACTGGAAATGAAGTGTGTCAAATCTACCTTCTGGATTAGACTGTGATGTCAAGGCACCCAAATTCTTATGTACATTCTACTCCTTGACTTAGTTCCCTAACCTAAAATTGCGAAATAAGGATCTTTCATCAAGATGGGAAAAGATTCACATTAATAATAAGTTGCTATGGAAAAGAAGACATTTCAACCTTGCACAGTGCTCAGTTACTCTAATGAACAGTCCAGCAGCCACTCAAGACAGCTGAACATGAGGAAATTCAAAGCACCTTTCCACTGATTTTCTTTGAACTTCTAGCTTAGTTCTCAAAGTGCCTATTTTCTTAAACAGTTCAGGGGATAGTTGCTCCCCAGTACTCTTAGAAAACCATTTTGTACCTTATAAAATTATTTTCTGAGATTTTCTGCTGTGACTTATTAATTGCTCCTTGTTACATTTCTGATTTTCCATCCCAATAATATTCTGTTTAGTTGATATCAAGAACCACAGTTCCGATGCTCCCACAGTGTTTATTAACAGCAGTTACTGAAATGCAGAAATTACTGCTATGTCATATATGTTTGTGACTAAAATTTAAATATACACAATTTGTTGTTTGGGGAAAAAAGGTATGAAAAAAGTGTACTGCAACTTCTGGAGCTCTTACCTACATAAGGTCGGAAGAGGAACCAACGCAGAGGTATTACATTAGAATTCCCATTCTGCAAATATGCCTATATCAAATTTGTGATTCCTTCACAGTGGCATCACTAGATACAACTTCAAGGACATGCTCCTTGTATAGAGTCACATAATTCAAGCGCATGCTCCTTTTGGACAGTCATTTAGTACTTAATCTTTTTCTTTCTTCCCTTCTTTGAGCAAATATTTGGAAATTATTCCCTTTTAGTGTGCAACATGAGAAGAAATACAGTGCAAAAAAAGATAAAGTATATAAAAGAAAATGAATACAGACAGGCAGACACCTATTAAAGATTTTATAGTAGATGTATAAGTAAAAGATGAAGTGGAGTCAGCAGAAGATAACGAAGATGAACTGTACAAATTTTAAGGAGAATTATACACCGGCAGAAAGAGAAATTTTCCACCACTGAGGACTGTCTCTGTGCTGCACTGAAGATTCACCTTCCCAAGATGGGACACTTTCGCTAAAATGCCCAAAAAAGAAAAGCCAGATGAGAGAAAAAAGATTCCCATCCTCAAGGGCTGCAATATGTGTTTAATTTATTAGCACTTTTATACTGAGTAAACAACCCACACATTATGAGCACTTGATCCCATTCTAGTAAACAAGATGAACACTAATTATTTATCATGCAAGCTATCTAGAAGCAGTCAGTGCTCTCCTATAAAGCAACTCAATTTCAAAAATAGCTTTAAAAAATTGAATTGTATGGCTTCATGTGTATTTTCCTTATCATGTGTACATTTCTTTTTAATGCAACCCTACAAATTGATCCAGCTCACAATAAACTAGGATTGCATTATCTAATACGCCCTCAGTAACACTGGGAAATTATGAAACAATCAGTGTAACTGAATTAAGTCAATAATTCTTGTAGATAAAAGCATAGCCAGGGGTAGCATCTCTGCACAACTTATCTGAAATTACATGCTACAGGTGATGCAAGGAGTAGAGATTGCACCTGGCTGCCTTTTAGCTTTGCATCCCGCAGGGGTGACCAAGAGTAAAACGCTGCAAACTAATGCTGTCAATAAATCACCCTGTGGGAACGTGGCTACACACAATGTGTCGTTTCTCTCATTAGGAAACCTCATTTCTAAAAAGGTACAGTCTAGAAAATGATCACTGGTAATGAGACACCTTTTTTGTTTTACTAGAGCCATTTAGAAAGAAAAAAAACTAAAGAAAGATGGAGGAGATAAGGAGGAAGAAAACACTATCATTTTCCCCCACCAAGAAGAGTCTAATTACAGCCATTTAACAGCTCTGTCAGTGTGTGCCTTGTACCCAGAATTACTACAAACCTTTGCCAAAGAAGTCTGGTGCACCTTTAAAGTTTTGTTGGTTTTTTTTAATTTAACACCAGGCAAATTACAGTGTAACAGGACAAACTGACTCAGACCAAAACTCAATTGGTTTAATGTCCTGATAATGGCCAGAAAGAACAGAACCAGAGTAAATGTACACCTGATTACATTGAAATTCATTACATTGAAATTCCATTCCCTAAACAGGAATGGAATTGATAACAGTTTGTGATACTCTTCCAAAACGCTATAGTCTCTTATTTTGTCAAGTGCACTGATGTTAAAATACAAGATAGATTTGTTTACAGCAGATTATCTCACAGAAAATGCTGTTGGCACAAGACACATACTGAAAGCAAATGGATTTGCTGTCCAATATCTAATTTTTTGGCTCTTCGCCTTTCAGAGCTGAAACAACCTAACACAAGGCTTGCAGGATTACTGCTTAAAACCCCACTGGCTAAAAGATGTCCTGCTCTTAAGTCAGGAGATACACCACTGAGTCACCTAGAAGAAAAAGACTGGGTAACTTCTTACTTCAGTAATAAACTGTGCTGCCAGCTTCACTTTTCAATATCTTAAAAAAAAATACTTAGCAAGTTTTGGATTTGCACATCCATAGAACCCCATCCCAAGAATGTAGCTAGAGTACACTACACATTAGTAGGGCAAGAGGGAAACATGTAACAATGTGCTATAAATAAGACAGAAATCCTAGACTTTTTACATTAAATACAACCATGAAAATATATTAATTTAAAATAAATTATAATTTAAAAAAAAATCCACAAAGACTACACACAATGGAAAAGCTAAGCATCTACCTCCAGAATATCTATCAGGACATTCTCTTCTGGCTGCTTTGTGCTCCGGACGTTCTCCAGCAGGATGGAGTAGTAAACACCTTGTGGGTCAGACTGGTACAGGTTGTATGTGTCTGTCTGGTACCACTCCTGCACAGCCACAAACACCTGGTTTTCATCTGTACTGATTATCTGTAAATCCTGTAGGAAAACAAGATACATAATGACTTATTTTTTTACATAATTTCTATTTTACAAACAGTAAGTTAGTCAGGAGAGTTTAATACTGGGGGGAGGGGAAACATCTGAACGTTTAATGACAATAATCTCCCAATATAAATGAGCATGTTGTATCCCACTGCTCTAAGGTGGTTCCTCACTGCCTTCTGACTGCAGTGCAAACCACCTTAGTGAAGAAAAAAATCATGAATGTGCAATAGCTGGAATCTGCTTTGACTTCAGCTGGAAATTACTTCTTAAAGGGAAGAAAATAGGGAAAGGGAAAAAAAAGAAGTGACTGACTTTCCAAGATCTGGATAAGAGTCAATGGAAGACTGAAGCAACATTAACAAAGCTAATCTAAAAAATAATCTTCAAGTAATAGAGAAATGAAAATTAGGTAAAAAATAGCATAGCACAAAGAGGATCAGATATCATTTACAGCAGTTCACATAGGAATTAGTACTTATCATGCACACAGCTCGTGTATATTACAGTAGATTACATTAATTTGTCTATCTATGTCTACAGAACCACTTAAATATTCAACAGTAGTAGCAGGAGAGTCAACATTCTGCATTCATTTCCCAAGAATTTCAGGCATGGATATTGCTACAGCCTGCTTTCAGTTTTCCCAGTTTCTTCCTTCACTCCAAATGTCTCAGACAAAAAAAAAAAAAAANAAAAAAAAAAAAAAAAAAAAAAAGCACAGCTGGAGAAAATAATTTAACACGAATATTAAACAGAAGAAATAAATCAGGAAGTAGCAACACTAAACTAAGCTTAAGAAACAGAATAAAGGGACATGAGTTTGCAACAGGATATGGCAGCACAAAGGCAGATGTTGGGGCTGTGTGAGAGATGACATCAAGTCACAGAGACTGAAAGCTTGTAAACTCTTCATGACCTTGGTACTTGACTGGGATACTGTATTCAGTTCTGGTCACCTCATTACTGGAAAAGTACTAAGGCAATGGAGTGAATATTAAATAAAGCTACCAGAATGTCACAAGAATATTAATTTAGGATTAATTGACTTCAAAAAAATAAAAGAAATCAAGAAAATAACTTTGTAGAACTCAAGGAGACAAACCAAATTCGTAAGAATCCAGTTAAGACTGAGGAAAGTGTGAGTAACAGAGCAACACCGAGTTCTCAGCAAAGCATGGAGTCACACTTTAGGTAATATGCAGAATGTGACTGAGGCACTTAGATTAAAAAGAGACATGAATAGAAGTAAAATAATGCAATGGAAAGATTTTTTAATATGAACAGAGGAGGGTTATTAAATACTAATAGTTTAGTTAAATTTAAAGTATTTTTGCATACGTGACACATCTCAACACAAAAGAATCTAAGTCAAGTTTTCTATCAATGACAGCTCAATGCTCCTTCCAAAGACTTTCTTTTGAACCATGCAATAAAGCAGATTTTTGTTTAGCATCCCATGAATAGTTCTCTCTTTTTTTTGGTACTGAAAAATTATTCCAAAGCAGAGTCTGGCAGAAGTGCCAGCAAAACACAGCAACTGATCACAACAGGTTCTTTTAAAAGCCTCTTTAATGTACAGAATGTTTCATCTCCTGCCTTAAACCAGGGCAACATGAGGCTTGCTAGCCCACATTACACCACATGGAAAGTTCTCATTACTATCTGATAATAAGGATGGAAGTGAAGCAGAGTAAAAAGGAATAAAGAAACATTTTTTTTTAATGTGAAAACCTCTAGAAAATCCTTAATCTCCCATGAAGCCAGGAGATTTCTGCAAAATTATCATCTACATTATTACAATAAAACATTTATAGAGTGCCACAGACAAATGCAAAACTCCAGGGAATGCAGGCAAAGCACTTTCCATACCCCAGTGCTTTCCCACTCCATGCTTTCCATGTGAGGTGGCAGTGGCTGCACGGGTGGCCCTTGGTGGCAGAGCTGAGAGCTGGGGACGGGCTCAGCTCTGGGTCCCCCATCCCAGGGTGGGGTAGGAGCAGCTGAGCCATCAGAAGCAACGTGCAAAGAGCCAAAATGTGCAGTGCTCAAGGACAGAGAGATTAATTTTGGGCAGACTGTAGGGGTCAGGTGAAGGAAAGGGGTTGAATGGCAAAAGTTTGCTCAGCAAATGTGAATTCACTTTCCTCTTGGCAGTGACTGTTACTAATAAAGATGTTTGTCCACTCAGGCTGCTGGTTGCCAACTTTGCTGAGGCAAGAGCTTAACAGATCCTGGTCTTAGCAAGTGAAATTACCCTTGCACTGCCTTGAACTTTGTTCCTTCCTTTCAGAATTTATGCTTTCAGATTTCCAGTTCTGTCTCACAGCTATTTTCCTATCACAGTGATTTCTTTTCCCTCAAGAAACAAAGCAGTCCTTCAGTTATACTACCTTGCAACAGTCCTGGGCAGCATTTCCTGCCCTGTGCTTTCCTCTGGGAAAAGTAATTGACAATGTGAGGAAAACTGCAAATTTCATGCCCAATTCTTCAACTTATGTTTCAAAATCCTGGATGACACAAACTGCTGAAAATCTAGTTAAAATGAAGGTAAATTGTCATGTCACTCTTGTACTATTCCTATACTGAAAGGTGAATTTAAAAAGCAGAAATTGATTGAAAATTACAGGGGATGGGTTGTCAGCATGCCAAGTCCATCCCTTCATCTCAGCTACTCACAGCTTAAGAGGTGAGAAGCACAGGAAGAGGGGACATCAGCAAATATTGCTAGACAGAACCTACTGTCACCTGAGAGTTAACTAGAAAGGATGTCTGAGAAAAAAAAATCTTGATGGAGGGAATGCAAGTTTTTACTGCTTTATCTAATTTATGGACACAGATACAACCTTAGGCTGTAACCTCAGCAGGTCCTAAAAGGAAAGCATTTATTTTTTTATGACTTCATGCTTGGGCTACTGCAACTGCCTTCTTGCTGCACCTCCTGCTTTCTCTCTCTCCACATTCTGCAGGCTACTCAAAGTGCCACTGAGAATCTCATTTTTCTGCAATTATGCTATTCACACACAATTTATTAAGACCTTTTTTACTGCTGTTAGAGATCTTCTGGGTTTGGAACATTCCTTAGTGTCTCTATTCACATTCTTTGTATCTCTAGGCTGCATTTTCATATACATTCAGTATTCAAGATCTTGTGGTTTTCTTTCACTTCCATGCTGAAATGAGAGTCCATGCCCTTCCAGATTTCCCAAGGCAGAAACTTTTCCCCAATTTTCCATAGCAACCACGTTGTTTCCCCTGTGGCTCATTTCTCCATGGAAATCCTTTCTCTCATCACTTTACTTTTTCCCTCTCAAGTCTGCCATGCCTGCTCTGCTCTGTGTCTTTCTGACCCAAGTATCCATGCTCTTGCCATTTTCACTTTCCTCTTTCTCTGTTTTTGCAAAGCTCACCAACATCAGTGGGTATCAGCCACAGACTGTGATTCCCAAATACCAGTATTCTCCCTTTCTCGTCTTTTCTTAAGTTGTAAGCTTTTGCACAATTCTGAGGTTCTACAATCTGCATTGTCCAAAACTGTTTTTTGGGGTTTTTTTAACCTCTAAGCCCCCATGAGATTTCTCTGTTTTGTTTAATAAGGTGCTTCTTGTGCACCGTATTTTGCAAATTCCTTTGTCACAATGTTTCCTTCATCCTTCCCTCTTCACTGGGAGATATTACACCACACTAAGCAGAGAAATCTGTATATTTATCACTAAAGATCTGTGAAACTACTCATAGGTCCAAGGCAGTGAACCAGCCCATGGAATTAGAATTAAGGACAGATGGATATCTGTTGAATCAGAATTACTTTTTACAAAAAATGCTAAATGAATCCTGATTAAAGACTTCATATTAAAATTTGGCATGATTAAATTAGGCATCCATTGACAGGCCATGTCACTCCTGCTCTCTCAGGGACTTGTAAGCTGCTGTGTTTGTACTACATCAGTAGCAGAAAACATAATTAACAAACAAATAACACAAAGACAGCTTCAAAGTGATGCTGAAAATATTTAGGCATGTACATAAGGCAAACTTGTGCCAAAAGATGAGCACCACTTCAAAGAAACTCCGTATCACATGGACAGATATGGTCTGTTAATTAAAAGAGTCTGAGGATCTACACAAGGCATTGAAGGAACTGCGCATGTTCAGCCACAAGCTGGAGCACAGGCAGCCAAGAACTCTTCCAGCAAGCACACAGACACAGTCAAATGTTTCTTCTTTAAACACCCACACTGCTTAAGAATTATTTCTTTACTTCTAACACAGAGATACCAATATGATCAGTCTTTCCATAATTACCTGCTTTTAAGGTAGTCAAGTCTGTCATTATAAAAAGCTGAATGAACACCCAATCAAAAGTCAGTCCAAAAAGCCCAAAGCTATTAAACAGAGTTGGGATATGAGGAAGTTGTGGATAGCAGGAAAGAAGGAAAGAGGTTTAAAGGAGGAAGGGAACTGAATTGTTTTCATTGTATACATACCATCTCCATTTAGTAACGGACCAGCCTATAAGTCTGCAAATATTTCACATGATTTTATATTCAAGAAATGCTCAGTATGGTTTACTGTATTACTGACTGTGATAAGAAACTCTGACACAAATAAGTACAATCACAGCCTGAAGACAGAAGGATATAAAAGACAAAGATTGTACAGCCAGCCAGTGCTCCTTTGTCTACAATGAGCGGATGACATAAAAAGTATCATTCAGTGAAAATACTGTAGGCCAGGATAATGCTACACAGGCATTCATGGTGCTTCAGTCTAAGGCAAATAAAAGAGAAGCTCAGAATTCTTGGGTTTTAAATCTTACAATTTTTTGGTTGGGTGTCAGAATTCTGCCCCTTTGCAATCTTTTAATGCTGTGGTTGAGCAAAATGTTAACATGAAATAAGCGAAGTATTGAACAGAGAATGGTGAGGGGTAAATATATCAGCAATGGAACAGATGTAAGCACTCAAGGCTCTGTAGTCTCATCTGACCTCCAGATGTACCACATTCATACCCCTGTAATCCCTCAAGCACAATCAAGGTAACTTGGATGGCACATATCCCAAAGATAATCCTCCTAATCTTCCTTGCCTGGCCGAGTGAAAAAAAGTTCAGGGAGAAAAATCAATAAGTTGCACAGTGAAGAAAAGAACAGTTCCTTGAATCCTCCTCAGATGGATTTGTGCAAGCAGCAGGTCAGACAGCTTCTGTAGCTCAGGTTCACTGGCTACTGCAGTGACACTGTCTGGGAAGGAATACTGCCCCTGCATCAAACGCCACTCTCACCTGCATTTCGACTTTGTTCCTTTTTTTCTTTGCTCATCAGCCATTCCAGTGGACTTTCAGAAGAATGGAGCTGCAGCTGAAAACTGCTTTTCTGCCTGGCACAGGGGAACAACCTCAGCCAAAGCCTCCCACAGTGGTGAGTGGCAGAGGTGGTGAAGGGGCTTCCCAAGTGGAACAAAAATTATTGGGAGACTAAAAGCCTTGTTAAATGAGCTGTCAGACTCTGTAGTTTGCAATCCAAGCATCAGGCAGCCAAATCCTTAGGAGAACATTGCTGACAAAAGGGCTGCAGGAATCTTCTACCATATCTGTTAATGGATAGCCCGTTTAAGGATAGTCTTGTATCTATTATTGAATAATAACAATTTCAGAAGTGAGTCTGTGGTTAAAACAGTGATGTGTATTCAGACTGAGGCAAGGAAGAGATGGGCATGCTTTGAGGTGACTATGTGATAATCAAACAAAAACAATAGATGGATCTGATAAAAGGCATCTACAGGAGATTCATATTACCATGAATAAGGTACAGACTTCAACCTATTTTTAAGGCAATAGGATTTTTTCTATTGTTTTTGTTCACTCTTCCCCAGTACTTCCATTTATCTTGGTTATCTGAAAAATTATACATTATTGCCTGTGTCATAAGATTGAAAATACATACAGAGATTGAAAAAAGATGAAAGAAGCTTTTTCCACACCATATCTTTTCAGAACTAAACTTTCTGAATTGCAGTAGTATACAATGGACAATAGAGCCCTCGCAAGATTAAGATTTTGTAGGAGGCATGAATGAATGCAGAATCAATCAATGCCTTGTATCAGTTCTTAAAAGGAGATCATTATCAATGGAGTTTATTTAAGAGAGATGGGAAGAGGACTCAGAATAATTAAATTATTCCTAAGTGCAACAGTAAAATTGTGATAATTTGTAGCCATTTCCTTAGTTTGGTTAACAATTTTATTAACAATTTCTTTTGCTTAAACTCTCAGAATGAACTAGTTTCCAGTTTTATTGTTACCTACGTTATAACATGACTTCAATACCTGAAGAAGGACTCAAATACCTGAAGAAGGACCAGACTCAACGTACTCCTCCCTCTCTCCCTCTCCACACTGCACTTCTGAAGGCAAGAGCAATCATAGCTGCAGGAACATTTGTGCAGTATAAGTGTGCTGACAGTCTGGAGGGGGCTCCAGCCTGTGCCCCTGGGCTGACTTGGCCTCCCAGCAGTGCCAGCTGAACCTCTGCTGCTAGCTGAAAACAGCCCGAGGGGGATTGCTGGATCCCCTGGGACACTCCTGAATCCCTAACCAGCCAATTCCACTCACAAATGCAATCCTGCTGCTCTTGGCTTGATTTTGGTATTCGCTTGCTACAAGTTCCTAACTTCTGATCTAGTTTTAGGAGCATAGAACAAGCAGTCTTGGTAAAATGGAATATACTGTAAAAACCAGTTCAATTTTAAAACAACAGTTTGAAAATTCCTCTTCTGTTCTGGAGAGCATACAAGCAATCTTTGATATGGTCTCACCAGCCTTTGCTACCACCCTTCCTGGCAGCAGCCAGCACTTGTCAAACGCAGGAGGAAGCTGTGGGATTCCATGCAATGTCAGTATCAAACACACTGTTTAAAAAAAAAAAAAAAGAAAAGAAAAAAGCCTCTCAACAGCACAGAAAAAAGGTTGAAAAAATTATCTGAATCCTGATGGCCCCCAATGGCTCTGCTGTGTGTACACACACAGAGCTATGATGTGTTACAGAAAGGTGATCTCAGAGGCACTGTGGAGCTGGAGCCCAGAAACTTAAGAGGGATAAAGCTTGGTTGGAAGCTGCTTTTAGCAGCCTTTCATTCACAAGTGAGGAGGACTGTAGATATGTACAAAGACACACTATTATTTTCTAGGTTTCTCTTTGGGGATGTATTTGGAGAAATACAAACACAAATGCAAATGCAAACAATATTAAAAGAAAATTTCTTTGCAGATTTCCAACCTTTTCATATTGAAAGGAAAATGAGACATTAAAAACATTTTCTAATTACTCAGTCTGGAACTGCTCATTATATCTCCATATGCAAAATGAAAGGCATCTATGCAGCAAAAGATCCCATCCCTGTTCCCTCAGGCTAGAGGCTGCACTTTGGCATGGCTCTCCTAATGTTGTTAGACACATCCTTGACCAGTCTACAGCATATTCTGACTCAGCTACAGTTTTCCTTCCCTGTACGTAATCACTGCTCAAAAATTCTCTCCAGAAACCACTTGGAAAGAGATTTTTTTGACACCTCATTTCATGCTTTTGAGAAAAATGAAATATAGCTTATTACAGTCATGCTTCATCTCCTGGTTAGGCAGAATCTAATATTTAAAACCCTCTGAAACTCAGATCTTTCAAAAGCTATTGGTTTTAATCAATCTTAAAAAAATATCCTTTGTAAATTCATCCATTCTGTTTATCTCCTACCACCATAAAAGAAGGAACTCCACAGTCATGAGTTGTAGATGTACTTTTAACGTGCCAGTGTCTTTGCTGATATCCTTTGTCTTTGCAAAGTTCCATGATCCAATTCTACTGCACTTGGATGATTCTCACTGAAATACAGCACTGTGAAAAATTTCAGAGCTGTGCTCTCACTTACGTCAGTATCTAAAATTTCTGTTGTAATGTGAAGGTACCAAATCACTTTAAAAAATGTATCTTTCTCAGAAAAGGTTAAAATCTTTCATATTCACCACTATTCCAATGTTCTAAAGCTATGTCTGGCTTCCAGGCCCTCTTAGTGAAGCTTTCAAGTCTGTTTTGTGCAGATACCAAGAAACTTCTCCTGGAAGCACTGTCAAAATGCTGAAGGGATAATATTTACTTCATTCCACTCACTGGGTATTGCCTGAACTAGGAAGAGCACAAAAATATCCCTTTCAAAATGACATAGTCACCCTGTTCCTAGGTAGCTATAGACTCTATCCAAAATGAAACTATTAACTTCTAATTTATTTATTCAGTCAGGCCTGGAGTAATCCACTTAGAAAGAAAAAAAAAGAAAAACAAACAAAACCCATACTTTCCAAGGCAAAGAATTAAGCATGCAGCACTGTTTCAAACAATCCAGACTCCATATGACAGAAATACCAGGGAATTGTGACTGACACTTTCTGAATGTGTCAGAAGCTCCTTGTTTACACTCTGCTTCCCTGCCTTGCTCCTTAATTGCTTTCTTGTGCCCCAGTGCAGGGTTCAATGGGCTGCAGTCCCTTGAGGTGTCCATGTTTAGCATATTTTAACATTCAAAAGCTGGATATTCTCCTGCTGTTTTCCTGACTACAGTTTCCCCCAAGAAAGCACAAAGGCTATCTTGAAGGCCTGAAAAACACAGAAATAATTTTGTGGAGGTGTTGGTCTATACACCTGTCTTTGACTATACATTTCTTGAGATAGATAGATAGATAGATAGATAGACAGACAGACAGACAGGTAGTTCTGTAGAGTTACTAGAAGCATATCCAAGTTTCAGATTCTTGTTCAACTAATACCTGAGGATTTATCTGAGATTCTGTTAATATGTTGTACAATTAAAGAGAGAAGTCTTCAGACCACCATTTATATGACAGAAAAGAGAAAAAAAATCTAAGATGAAAAACCCTGATATTGGCATGTTTGCTTCATAATAATAACAGCAAAAGGAAATAAACTGCACTCTAGTGTCCTTCATTAAATGAGCAATGAATTAAACCAGTACAATTCAAGGCATGCAAGGAGAACAAGTTCTCTGGTAAGTAAGTGATAGAATCACAGAGAACCACATGAAAAAGCAGGAACCTCATGACACCTCCATATTAGCCTCCTGCTGGGAGCAGGGTGAACTGTAAGGCCAGAGCTGCTTTTATTTATAAAACTGAGGGTTTTATTCTGCTGGGTCTTTCAAATTTCCAAGTTATTTTTCTTCAGGACTGCAGAAGCCTTCTAACTGTAAAGTTAAGAAATACACTGTGTGCAGCACAAAAAATTCAACTGCATCAGTTAGATCTTATTTAAATATCTGTGCTTAATTGCTGACCTATTGTGCAAATATATCACTAGGAAGACATGGTAAACCTCTCAGCAAGTCTTGAAATTTCATTAAGCAATCAAAGTCCATACTGGGATTCTTTAATGAAATAGAGCACCATCAAGTAGCAAAATTTGCTTATATTAGTATTTGTGCTTATACCAGAAAACACCATGTGGAATTAAAATGTAATTTATTCTTCAAAGAACACTTGCTCTATATCATTCCATTGCCATTGGGTGTATAGCACTGCCTCATGGAAGCAAAGCTCAAAAATTGTTGCAGCAACTGATGACAAATAAGTTGTAGTACGTTTTTCTCCCCTACAGTTTATGAGTACTAAATTAATAGAATAAAACTAAAAGTAGTAGGGTAAGAATATGCTGCAAATGGCATTCAAAAATCCTTACAAGGAGAAATTGTGAACTCAGAATAACGAGGTTTGAAAAAGAGCAGAACCAAGCTAGTTTAGGTAGAAAGAGAAGATGACAAATGCAAAAGAGAAAAAAAAGCATGCACACTTACTTTTGGCAACGCATATTTTGGCAACTTCATCTGTAAAAAGCCATTTCGCCGGTAGGACACGTAATACTTGGTCCGATTTGCTGATGTTGTCTGTACAAAGGAAAAACAGAACCCTGTGACAACTGATGTTAAATCCAAAGAACCTGAGATGGAAGACTGTTTTGCTTTTAACCTGTAACTGAAATACGTAGTCATTACTTTCAATGCAATGTTCCAAAGTACCAGAAGGAGTATTCTAAATAAATATCAGTGCAAATAGCCAACTCACAACCTCCCCTGGATTTTTTTAATCAGAAATGTGCTGGTATATAAATTGGCATTATTCCAACTAAACCTTTGAGGACCACCAGATGATTTCAGTAAATAAAAATTAGCCTTTGGTAATATTTCACTTTTTTTCCACATTCAGACTCATCTTCTTTCTTTGACTTGGGAAACCCATTTAAAATCCTGCCCCAATCCCACTACTTTTCTCCTAAATTTTTGTGTTTAAAAAGGGAACCTGATTTGACAGACAGTCTGTCCTGAAGCATGGAAATTTGATTTGGCTAGGTAAAAAAAAAAGTTGATGTATGACAGCAGGTCCACATGCCTGAATATTTTAAAGGTA
Source organism: Drymodes brunneopygia (assembly GCA_013400955.1). Lineage (NCBI taxonomy): Eukaryota > Metazoa > Chordata > Aves > Passeriformes > Petroicidae > Drymodes > Drymodes brunneopygia. The sequence goes on from VZTZ01046193.1 coordinate 208,168, forward strand.
ACAAAATATTTACTATTGTACGCATTTTTTGTGGTATAAAGAATGCGATGCCTTTAGGAATGTGATTTGTTAAATGACTACGGATCAAACCAAAAACCTCACCATTTGTTTAACTAGTGCTAAATGGCAGTCTTACCCATCTGTTGACAGGATTTTTTAAATGCATGTTTTAACATCATTCATTTTAAATGACTGGAGATGATGCAAGGCAGAGGAAAATTGGAGTTGAAGCACCTAGTCATGTCAAGCCTCACTGGTATTAAAGGCTGGTCTGTGCTTAAGAACAGTGTTGAAACAGTGTTTAATCCTCCCACTAAAATCACCTCTGAAACTATCTGACTGTCAGTGCAAACTGGGAAAAAAATGAGTATTAGTAAGTTTCTGATCTTTGTGGATATAGACATACTAAAGAAATGTGGCTGAGATCTTCCTCTAAGATGGTAAAAATCTCCAAAATAGATTTGGGTGAGGATTAGCAGTGCAGACCTGCAACACTCTGATTCACACTTGCACAGCTCAGGGGATATGAGCAATGTCAGGGACAGGAAGACAGTCTCAAACTCTTCTCCCTTTCTGCACAGAGGGTTCTGTCCCATCCTCTTTCTGACAGGCATTGCTGTGATATCATGAGGAGTCTCTGGTCTGATTATAACTTATACAAAAATACTTTAGTGTTAAAAGAATTTCCACATGGTTTCAAAAGCATGCTGTTTCTCAGATGTGCAGCTGCTGTGTGGTTTCAGTGGACCAGGTAAATGCTGTCCTTCCTCACACCTCTGGGGTGGCTGTGCTTCAGATGTGACTATAGGATCCCAGAGTCACCTTCTATCCTCCAGTAATACAGATCTGGCTAACTGCAAACCAATTTAGCAGTAAGATATACATTACATACTGTGGTTTGCTGCAGAAAAGTCCAAAAGAAAAAGACTAGAGACGTTTCCCCTTTATGTGGAACACATGAGCACCTCATCTACTGGCACTGACATGTCTCAGATCTAGAGAGACCAAATTACCAAAGGCATCTTTGAGTAACAACTGCCTATTACCTATGTGTACATTTCCACCTTGCACTTCCATTTTGTGTCTGCTCATGTCTGTCATGAAAGGGAATAACAGCTCAGGATGCAGTTGCAGAAGACATCCAGCAAAGCAAAACGCCTGATGAGGAAGCAGTGTTTTGCTGAGCACAGCAGTCTGGAATGGTGAGAAGCAGCTCTCAGCATCTACACCCCATGAAATGGGTTTTAGACTGCTCCTGGGAGCAGCCACAGATGGTAATAGCTTTGAGCAAAATGAATGCCATGAGTGCTGGATCTGATCTGAAAAAACGCCTACTTAAGTCCAAAAGTTTTTCCCAATGATATTGTTTGGGTTTTAGTTTTGGGTTTTGTTTTTGGGGTTTTTTTGGTTGGTGTGTGGTTTTTTTGGTTTTTTTAGTTTGGTTGGGTTGGTTTGTTTTTCTTTTAGTGTTAGCTCTTCTAAGTCATGCGGGTCCTTGAAACCATTACAAACAAGAGGAAAACAGATCCTTTGTGTCCCTAAAAATTGACAGGTCCTTGCAGAAGAAACAAGCCCAAGGGGGAAAGTTGGAAAGGAGCCAATCTGATGCACAGTGAGGCAGTAGTGGGGAGGCGTATCCATTGCCACGATACAGCTTCCCTGCAAAAGTCAATAAATAGATAAGCCTGGCAGCAAACAAATCTCATCAAAGTAAGGGAAAAATGATAGCCAAGCACTTAGGAAAGCACAAGCAACTTCCCTAGTAAAATCTAAAAAAAGAAAGAGGACATAATTGCTCCTTGAGAAGTTTGCAGCTCGGATAGAGTCAAACAACAACCAGTGCCAAGCACATAAAACAATACTTACAAGTGTGCCTGAGCTGCACTGGTGCTTTATGGCTGACAAAGTTCCAGCTCACATTTCTGCAGGCAGGTCTTGTAGTTTGGGAATGAAATAACCCCAATGTAATTTGGACCACCATGAGTTGTAGATGTGGAGCTTGGGGACACGGTTTAGTGATGAACTTGGCAATGTTAGGTTTATGGCTAGACTTGATTTTAAGGGTCTTTTCCAACCTAAATCATTCTATGATTCCATACTAACTTTTTCCAAGCTCCCCAGCTATGGCCATTTCACCCTTTTGCTTCCTAAGCACAGCCATGTAAGTAGTTCTTTCCAGGCAAAACCTCTTCAGAGGAGAATCCATATGAAGAAGGTGTTAAACTACTCTGTCAGTGGTTGTCCTTGGATGCTTTTCTCAGGGAACCTTTTGGTGATGTGGAGCTACTGGAAAGGATCCAGAAGAGTTTGTAATCACAGGAACACAAGGTGTGCATTTCACCTAACACGTGAAAGTATTTATAAAAAGTAATACTTGAAAATTTTCATATAGTTAAACAGCAACTGGTTGCACAAACCAAAGATGCCTTTTTTTAAATTTCCTTTTTGTTTGGACTGATAAAGGCATGTTTTTTTCCACATAAAAATTCATAAATCATCATTCATTAATTCCTCCCTGCTTCTTACGGTGTTGCTGCACTGTTTAGAACTTTATTTTTGAATTTGAAAATGAGCTGTCTCTCCCAAAAATGGCAGTACCTGAAGAAATATGTAGTCATCCTGCACAGTCAGGGAATCCCGATCAGTGCTGCCAGCAAATGGAACTGTCATTGTCTTATCAGAACAATTTTGAATCTGGCAAGTGATGTAGCGATAACCTGAGGGAAGAGAGACAGAAACATATGACAGGGCTATCAAGGGAAAAAGAAGCAAGCATTAAATGCTATCCATGTAGGAAAAACGCTGCCTTTGCCAGGTGAGTTAGTTGTAGAATTATATATTAAACTCTCATATAAGACTTTTTCAATCTCCAACGTACTGAGAATATATTAACTGCTTACAGTACAGATCGTTCCCTGGAGGCAGCCTGTTATCCAAATTTTGCTGGTCCAGAGAGATTAGGGGTTAGATGAATGAGCCATTCATGGGTGGGGATAATAGAAGGAGCCTCTTTTCTCACTTAACCTATGCACAGAGCTGAATTATTCACTTGGAGAAATGGCAGCCTGACACAACATAACTGAAATCAATAGATCAACCCCAGTATAAAATTGTGATGAATGAGAAAAGAATCAGACACCGTTTAATAGACAGCGTGCAGAATTTTAAAGCCTATTTTCAAAGCTCTGTAAGAATGTTCAGACACACTATTAACACACTATTGGAACTGGTCTGTTGGGGCAAGATTTCTATATTCAGAGTTAATACCTTGCTGAAAAAGCCTAGGCTGATTTATAATCAGAGGAGGATATGGCCTTTCTCTTCCTCTTCAGTTAGCAAGGACTATCTTCTCTCCCTGGGTTCTCAGAACAGCACCACTGCTTCTTTGATACAATCTGCTCTTATCAGAGAGAGCAGAGCCAACAATCACTATCTTACACCAGCTGTGACTTAAAGACTTTCCCTGAGACTCTTAAGACCTTCCCCAAGCTCTTGTACAGCTCGCCCTTCATCACAAGGATCTAACCACAAAGCACTTGAGTGACTTGCCCAAGCATAGTGAGGAAAATATTATATACACAATCTTGTGCCCAGATCACTAATGCTCCAGGTACAGTGTGAGAGAGTAAATAATGAATCCCCATGTCCTTCAGTACTTTTGCATTGTGAGGGGAAATGCATCCCACATTTTATGACGTTTTAGTAGAGAAGGACAAACCAGTATACTGGATAAAATTATTTGTTTTAAAATCTGGATCTGTTTAGGAGCAGTTAAGAGTCTATCCAAGTTCTCTTGCTTATGTCCAAATCATCACCATAAAAACATTTGGTGCAGCAATGGGCCATCTGAAGTCTTGCAGGTGTTCACAGTTCACATCACAAAAATTACAGTTCTTTGTCATAATGGTAGTGCAAAGATGCTGTTTCCACTAAAATCAATGGCTGTGCTTGTATTGACCATAATTACATAAAGTCAGTTTGTTGAGAATCTAGCCAGGAGATATTTCATGAGAGTTTTTCTTTTTCTGCTGTTTCTGTTAAATAATAAAAATAAAATAAAAAACCCCACAACACAAAGAAAAACACAAACAAAAAAATCCAAAATGAAATCCCACCAAAACCAAAACAAACAAAAACCAACCAACCAACCAACCCCCAATAATCAACCAAACAACCACATTCCCCTCCAAAAAAGCCACCCTAAACCAAAACCAACCAAAAAACCCCCAAAAAACCAAACCCACCCCAAATCCACCACAAACAAAAATTCCCTTTGCATTCATGTCCTGAACAATCATCTTACATTGTCTCTAAAGAAAGCAGCTGATGGAGCTGTCAGCACGCCTCATAAATCTCACTGCTAAAAGATTTAGGCTTTTTTTCATCCAGCTTTTAACACAGTAACTTTGATTTTTTAATAGGGCTGAGATGAAGAAAAGCTATGGGAACAGGGCAAGTCAAACTGTGCATTCTTTATGACTCACTTTTAAGACTGCACAGGAACTTATAATGTGCTTAAAGAGTCACCAGGATTCCAAAAGCTTGTATAGTTTCTTGTTACCAATCACACTCTTGAAAGATATTTTAATTCCTTGAATCAGATCATCTGACTACTAATCTGCTTTTCCATTTTTTTTTCCTTTTGAAGTTTCCAAGTACACTGGATACTGTAACATGAGGAAATCCTGAGAGATGGTGGTTGGTGCACCAGACCTGACACATGCAATGATTCGCATTAACAGACACTGACCCAGCACTAACGCTGCATTGCCACTTTTATTTGCAAATCAGGAGAAACTGTTCAGTGTTTAAATGCCAGGATAAATTGCACTATTAATGGACATTATCACCCGAGCACAGCATCTTGACGTCAATTCCTCTTACAGTGAAAAACAACTAGATTTTAAATTACACTATATTTTTATATAATAGGACAGTTTTGCTGACTACAAATAAACAGAGAAAGAATCTGACTTGCACACTTTCTCTTCTGACTAGTTTTAAAAACAATCCAAAAAGTACCTCTAAACCAAAGAGAAATGTCTATATACCAGGGTATCAATTGAAAACATTTTCATTTGCATACCTCCACTGGGGTCCTGGATTTCCATATGAACTAAATCAAGGTCTCCATCAACTCCAGCAACAGCCCTGAGAACATAATATGATCAAGTTATGTAGAGCCAGATACAGAATAGTAATTATGTGGATAGGAGAAAAGAGAGGATTTCATACTAACCAGCTTTAGAATTCTAGCTGGGAATAAAATAAACCCCATTTATAATGCCCTATTACTAACATCTAAAAGGAAATTATTTTTTTCTGCTTTACATTATGTTTTTCTTAAATTTCTTTAGAATCTTTTCTACTAAAAATGCATACAAATAGAATCAACTGAAAAAAAATAATAGAAATATGCATGAAATTAGAAAAAACCTTCATAATCATAAATTTATATATACACACACAGATATGCAGACACACACACTGGCAAGCACTATAGCATCTTTTTACAATTATGTTTGAGACTACAAGGCAGATTTAATGCTAAAAAAGAGTTAGATTCCTTTCTTATTAGAAATATCTTAATCTTGACAAATGGTTTCCATAACAAATTGATATATCTTTGGTTAGCATATTCAAGAGAAGAGTATATTCTGCTTTGACAGAGAAAGTGAATAATAATTTTGAGAAAAAATATCCTGAGAAGAAAATTCAGTCAGAGTTGATGAAGGTACAGTTTAACTTTGTAAAGGTGTAATGGGAATACAGGATGATGTTCTCCCAATATCTCTCATGTCAAATATGCTCAGCCAAAAGATGAGTTTTCTACCCTCAGGGCTTCCATCCCAGCCTGGGAATGGCAGCCCCAGCTGTGCTTTTTCCTGTCCCTTCTATTGTCATCAGTCAGGCAGATTGTGCAGAGAAAACTTTGAGCTGGCAGTTGTGCTGTCACAACGTGAAGCAGAATCCAGCCCCACTCCCACAGACACATCACTCTTCTCAAGGCCCTTCACTGGCAGGGCAAGAGTCCATCAAGTCAGCAAATGTGAGCTGAAGACGTGCAAAGGAGATACACTGAGTGATAAAGTGCAGCTGGATGCAGAAATTTAAAAGGTCCATTAAGATACTTAAGAGAAAATGATCATTTTGATACAATTATTAACAATCAAATTCAATAAAGCTATACTTTGGATTGAAATACATCATTATTTAATGATTTTAGTAGCAGTGATTTATGAGGAGTGGTTAAAACTCAGATTCAGTAATTGGTGGCTCCTTGGGAACACAGGCCAGGGGGAAGAAACTGGATGATTTCCACTGCTGCAGAACAACCAGAAATAATCACACATGCTGTTTTTCCCTAATAAGATAAAGATCAGTCCAAAGGAGGAAAGGAAGGGGGAGGGATGAGCCCCCTCCAAGCCATAAGATCTCAGAAAAACTTAGTGGGATCCTTTTTTAGCAAATGCATGGAAAAATCTTGTATTTATTAAGAATTTGGTCTCTCAAAAACAAACTATTTTAGCATTTTAGAGGCAATACATTAGGTTAGAGAAGGTTTTAGATCCACTGATGTCTGATGAGAATATATAGGAGCAGAGGGAAGGAATCTGTGAACTTAATTGCTGTGTGTGCTGTTATCTATGTTTGCAGATAGCCACAATACAAAATCAAACCTGTTATAACTCTGTAGTCAGCAATTTGAGGGAAGAAAATGTTTGCTGAATATTTTACTTTTAGTGTTGGACCTCAGGCAGTTGAACCAAAGAAACTTTTGGGTTGAACTTTCTGAGCCTGAACCTGATATGCTAATAAGCATTAATAATGCAAAGAAAGTTTTTGGGTGCTTCTGAAAATACCTGTTGTATCTATAATTTATCACACATGACTTCATAAGCACAGTTTGAGGTATTTGTCAATATCTTTACCTTCTCATCTTTCTTTCAACAGCTCAGAATTACAATGATCTCACTTCCACCATGCTCCTCCTAACAGTGGCAGCTGACACATGTAGACTCTAATCTTGTTTCCAGTGTAATTTTTTTAGTGGAAGAAGATGTAACTGATCTGTTTAAATGAACACTGAAGAACAAAACTTTCTTACCCAGACTACTTTTCTCCTCTAGACTTTTATTAATTGTAATTATTTAATTAATTATAAATAAAGCAGAATATTTCAAAAATATTATGTTTTTTTTTACTCTAATTGTATTGATGAACTCTAACAGCAGACACTATTTACTCAATGAAGATGCTACACCCTCACAGTCTACTTTTGAATGTCAGCTACAAAGCAGAGTTTCTGAATTCCAAAGTCCCTTTACCCAGCTTTAAAAACACTTAGGAACAGTCCTTTCTTCTTTTATTGAAAAAAGACCAAATCTCTTACAGCTGCTAAGAAAATCTCCAGAAGAGAGCATAAGTAATATAGAGAATTTGAAGCTATATCCCTGAAGAATAAACTAATCTCATTTCAGTGGACTCCTCTGCCAACAGTACTTAAAAGATAATACTGTTACTTCACTTGTGCTTAAATCATGAACCAGAAGAGGAAAAGTCATGTGATAGTCTGCAGGCTAAACACAGACCAGGGCCCTCTGCCCAGCTCCTGAAGAAAACAGGCAAACAAGGTGCACACAGGAACACAGGCAGTAGGTGGTCCTCTGAAAAGGAAAGCTCAGCTGCATACTTTTTCATATTGAGGAAGACAAAGTTGGGTTTTTTTTGCATTTTCATTTACAAACTTACTACTACCACAACAGAAGTTCATTATACCAGTGTGAGCATTGTGCCCACACATCCATTCACAAGGAGAATTTACTGTTTCCCAGCTGGTTTTAGGATAGGACCTCTTCTGTCTTATAAAGCACAGATGCAATGGACCCTGGTAATCTGACAGCTTCTTCCTTTCTGCTTCGAAAAATAGTTCTGCAGAAGGTAATTTTAGAATTCTTTTTGAGGGATCAGTTTTCTTATGCAGATAACTTTTTACACTTTACAGAAGTTCTCCTGAAAGATTAGCTGTTGTATGAGTTTTGCTTTAGTGCTTCACCAGGTAATTTCACTGACCTTAACAGCATTACATCAGCATGAAAACGGTGCAAGGGAGGAGATTGAAAAGTCCTTTGCATTTGTCTTAGTATGTTGATAAAGGTATATTTCATGATACAACCATTATATATTTTGTAGTTTTAAATAACTATACTGAAATTCTAAGAATTTAGAATTTTCTGTTACAAGTTTTATGGGAGATCTTTGGTATTATTTTAATAAATTTTTTTATTTTATACAGCTACCTTTCTTTTTCCCTGAATGCCCCAATATTTTCTTCCCCTAGTTCAGTGCACCATTAAGAACACACCAATACTCACCTGAAATTTCACAGGTATACAATCTTCATTTATAACCATGAATACCGTGATTCAGTTAATTACCACTGACATGTAACAGCACACATCTCAAAATGTGAATCATAAGCATCAGTCCCTTCTATGATAATTATGATTCGATTTTACTTCAAGCAGGATACTCATTTTTGTTTCCAGTAGTCCAGACTCATTTTCTAGGGGAGCAGTGGACTGCAAACACTAATCAAGTACAGTTTGCTCTGGACATGTCTTCCCTAACCCCAGTGGTTCCCTTCATTGTAAAACATTTGATGCAGTTCATTTGAGTGCACATTAGTGAAGAGACAACTTCAAACAGGACATCTGAAAACAAAAATCAAAAAAAAACCTGCTTGCTGATGTGCAGGAGCCTCCAATCAAAGGCCACCTGAAAACTTGCCGGGTTCCTCAATCTGCCCTTCTCATAATCTCAGAATATGAAGTTTGTCCAAAAAGCAACATGTTCCCCATTTATACAAACTGATTTCTAGCAATTGGCTTAAGAGCACCGCCTTGCTTAGACAAACAGGTCAAAAGCAGGCAAATGTTTTCACTGAGTAGTTTTAAATGGCAAGAAGGTTACTCAGGAAGAGAAAACTATTATTTGATTCATACAACTTAAAAATACATCTGCTTGTGACTGGTTTGTGTTTCAGGCCTTGTGGCCTTCACATCCCCTTCAAAAGACACACCTTTAATGATTCAGTCAATGCCTTACACAGCCAATGTGTGCTGTTACTTGTTTACTCCCTATGCCTAAATGCTTTTTAACAAAAACATTTTTCCTGCCACATTTGTCCAAACAGAAGAGTTACAGTGGTTTGTCACTGCCTTGGGTTCACCTTGGCTGGCCACCAGGTGCTCACAAGCTGCACTTTCATTGCCCCATCTTAGCAGGAGAGGGGGAGAAAATAAAATGAAAAGCTCAAGAGTAGAGATAAGGACAGGGAGATCACTCAGTAATTACCGTCACAGGTGAAACAAACTTGACTTCGGGAAGAGTAATTTAATTTACTGCTAATGAATAACAGAGTAGGGTAATGTCTCACCATGGCCTTCACCACAGGCTGCAGGGCTGTCTCTGCTCCGGCACCTGGGGCACCTCTTCCCCTCCTTCTGCACTGACCTTGCTGCCTGCAGGGCTCTTCCTCTCACACATTCTCATCCCCTTCTCTCACACCTGTTGTGCACTTTTTACCCTTTCTTTAATCTGTTTTCACAGAGGCACCACCAGCATCACTCACAGGCTCAGTTTGGCCAGCAGAGGGTTTGCCTTGGAGCTGGCTGGAACTGGCTCTGTCTGACACAGGCAGCTCCTGCTCTCATCCCACTGAATCCCTGAATGCTCCAAACCTTGCCACATAAACCAAATACAGTCACACACCTCATCACACAGAAATAGAAACAGAACCTTTTTCAAATTATTTAGTCAAACAAAAATGACAAAGGCTCAATGAAATCCTCTTTGCATTTCTCTCCTTCAGGACATAACACTGCTGAAAGCCTCTCTTTCACCTGACACTTGAATAGCCAGGCACCCACTACATTTGACATAAATGGGTACAGCTGTGACTGAGTATCTATATGGAATTTCATTATGAGAACAGAACTTTGTCCCCTGAGAATAACTGCTTCATCAAAATATACTCATCATTTTTTATTTTTATGTTCTTACCTCTCATGAAAATGGAAAACCTGTAGCTAAAAATAGGAGCAACAGATACCCATAGCATAGGATCTACATACTGAGTGAGTCAAGGATAAAGAATTCCTAAGGCTCTAGATAGTCATAAAAGAAATGTGTTGGGCCTAATTCTCTGGTAATTACCAATTCATTTCTTACTGTCACAGGGTATATTTCTGCTGGTGTAGACAGCTGGTTCACAATCTATTCTTTGCTTATGTATTACTAAGACCTATTTTGAGAAATCAAAAGGATTTCTCAATGCTGCATAAGCCTTAGGGACTGAGAAGAATAGCAGCAGACCTAGAGGAATCCCAAACTCCACTACTCTTTCTTCTCCAGGATTACCACACAATACAACACTTTTTAAAAAGGGCTTCATACATAAAAGTAGTCATATACCATGTAATGGGTGAGTGTTTGATATTTTCCTGGGGTAGCTCATATATCTGTGCACTCCATCCTACAAATGCACCAAGAACTGAAAAAAGCACTTATAAAGGATGGGTGGTATATTATCTCTTAAACAGAAATCATCACACTGGGGCCAATGCAGTTTGTAGGCAGAAGTAAAACTGGTTACAGCAAGAGAATTTTCTTAATTTTACAGAACAAGAAGATGCTCAAAAATTTTTTTAAAAAAAAATCAAAGAAGGCTAATTAGTATTTATACTGAAACAAAATATTTATTTTGTAAATGTTGATACAAAATTATTTTTTAATTACAGTGTGACTTAGTGTTTTACTTCATCGGAAGTTTCAAATTTGCCTTTCATGCTTTTGCTTTGTAGCTCTTTTGGTCTTAGAAGAGGATAGAATAAACTCTTACAGTTGGAAGGCACCAACAACAACCCTCCAGTCCCACTACCTGACCTATTTATCACTGACCAAAATTTAAAGCAAGTGGTTGATGGCATTGGCCAAATGTCTCTTAAACTCTGAAAGGCGTGGGGCATCAACCAGCTCTCTGGAAAGCTTCCTTTGCCTCCTAAGATGCTAAGAGAAATGCTAAGAGACAAACTCTTATGCAGGCTTAGTCAGGTTTCTTTTCCAAAAGAATAAATGAAACAAATAGGAAAATCAATTAGGATGGTGTAAGAAAAGATCACACTGCATTGCAGAAGAAAAAAAAATATTCTGTGCTTCTAAATTAGATGATGGTTTCCACTGATGCAAATAATATTTTCGTTAGTTCTACTATCATGAAAGATCAAAATCCACACATTAAATCTTAAAAGATATTTAAGGAAGGAGCAAGAACACTTGAAAAACAAATAAATCCTAGAAAAATTATATTAATATATTGTTTATAAATCTATAACACATATCTTAACATAAATATTTAAAATACTCAGTCTCTACTGACCTTCCCTTAATATAAATACATAACACATTCCATTAAATTAATTTTATTTAGATTTTCATTGAGCAAAACAAAAAAAATGCTTCTTCAGGAAATGCATGAAGATCTGTCTGTTCTGGAAGCACAGGAAAAATTTTTTTTTACAAAGCACAGGAAAATATTATGAGTGATAATATTTGTAGTTACCAGACTGAAATAAAAATCTTAGGCTATGTTATTAACTTCAGTGGCAAAGCTCAAATTGAAATCAAAGAGGAAACATCTGCTAAAGATCTGCCCAGTGAAATGTTCTTGGCACAACCAGCCACAATCAGCAAGAGACATGCCCTCATTTATCATGAGAAGTACAATTAGTTTGACACAATATTTTTAACACATCAGATATACACTGACAGGAAAACAACTCTAGGCTTGGTGCCCTTGCAGTCAAACTGTGACAAAGCCCAATTCTTACATCTGTTGAAAACGACTCAAACATTGGTTTCTATCTAGCACTCAGATAATTTGGGTGACAAAGGCCATAAAATACTGGAAAGTCTCACATGACAGACAAATTCCCACTGGAAAGCCATCATGTCCAACCCTCCACTCACAGCTCACTCTTCATATATTGCAAATTTCCATATGAGATAGAAGTAAAATATATATCTTTATTCTATGTAAGTTTATGAGAAGGGTAATTTGGGTAGTGATGCAGTAAACATCTGCTTCCAAACCCTTGCTGTTGCTGGCTGATATAGTTTATGAGAGAAATCACTCAGGAGATACAGAAAAGAGGAAAACAACCCCCTAGAATATATTTCTACTGGTTATACATGTACAGACTCTTCAAATTTAAAATTCTTATTTGTGAGGAATGTGACATTTACGATCAACCATGACTTTGAAGTACTACATTGGAGTTATTCCTATCAAATGATATAAGGAAACATAAGGATTCTGAAATACAGCAAAATGCAGACTTAATATTAAACATGCCCTTGTTGGCTTTAATCCTTAGATACAGAAAACAGTGACAGATTATTTGGGTTGGAGCAAAACTGACACACATTTCAGTGGTTTTCTGTATTTTTCATAATTCAGTTTGCTAACTGTTAGATGAGAAAAAATTCCAATAAAAAGTCTGTGAGAGAGAGGTTGCCACTCTCATTTCTTACCTGTTACTGCCTTGGACAGTTTTCAGACTTAATGCATTTTTAAATATTTTTATTAAAGACAGATAAGCACATGCCCTCATGATTTACATCCCATATAATCTTGCTAGGGAAGAATTGGTTGTAAGGCAGACATGACATTTCTGACACACTTCTAAACAATTATACCTTTCAACAGGTATAATTATCTCCCATTATCTTTCCACAGGGTACTTAAGAGACCTGCAAAGTGTATGGCCTATGAAACTCCACCTGCTGTGCAGAAATAAGCTGTTCAGTAGCTGCTCAAAGCTATTACTTGGCAGGAGCAAGTAACCAGAAAGTGCCTGCTCAACTCAACTATTTCAGCAGATAAAGTTGAGGCAAACTGGAATAAATCAGGTGAATGTTCCACAAGCCAACCATGGGCTAGTTTTCTAAAATTATGAGCAGCAAGTAGGTTGCAGATTGAAAATGAGGCACTTGGAAGTGTGAAAAAGCTTTTGTGTTGTGCCCAGGGCTATTTATCCCAACAGGGCAGCAGGGCAGGTTAGGTCCTGTGCTCCCAGCTCGTTCAGACAGGGTTGGAACTGCCCGTGTGTCTCTGCCCTGGATCACAACCTTCCCCTGCCCAGCTTCAGCAGCAGCAGCAGCAGCACACGAGCCAGCACACCCTTGGAGTCACCAAATTGTGCTTTGGGCAGTGGCCAATGGATCTGTAGATACCATAACACCTCTCTGTGCTTCCTAACCAGAAGTTTAGGCAGGTTTTGTTTTGTTGCTTTGTTTTACCCCAAGTATGGACAGGATGAGTATTGATTTCAACACAAGAGTGAAACAACTACCTGAAAAACTGGGAGAATCACAGCATAAAAGCCAAATACATCAAAAATCTTGCAACAAAGATCAGGCATCTATTGCCATACTGGCACCACCCCCAGCAAACCACAAAACACCACTGAAAGCTAGGTATAGAAATACACAGAAATATGGAAAATTATACTTTGCACAACTGACAAGGATCAGAGTCCATTTAGAAGTTAAAAGCCATTCAGGGAACACAAGTTTCTAGTGTAGTATGACTTAAACCTGTAATATAAAATACATACTTACACATTGAAATAAAATGTGAAAGGCAGAAGTGAGTGTGAAACTTACCAATTTAAAAAAATAAAATTAATTACAACATTATCAAAAGTTTAATTTTGGTTTTAAAGAAGCTATACAATTTTCAAAATAATTTATTTGTTAAAATAAGGGCATTAACTTTCAAACATTTTGTCACCCTGTTTAAATCACTTCTTAAATCCACTTAAATCACTTTGTGAGACACATACACAATGTGAGATACCTGCACATTACTTGAGCTGAAAATGAAATAATTTTATATACGTCTTCAATAAAGTAATATTTTTCACCAGTTTCCTTAGTAGTGCAAGAGTATATATAACTCTAGTTAGGTAGGTAGGTAGGTATGATCCATCCTCACTTTAAAAAAATTTATAGATCTTTCTCTGCAAACAGACTCCTCTCCTTTCTAAAGATCAATTTCACCAGTAAAATGGAGAGCAATTCCATTCAACATTGCAGCTTTCTTTAAATCTTGGCCTCCATAGATCCAGACCTATAACCCTTCCAAGTGCTGACACTCAGTATGATCCCTGGCATGAGTCTGACTTTGCAGCAGAGGATACAGAAACACTGCCAGCATCTGCAAAAGAAGCCAAGGCTCATGCAGGCCCCATCCATACCTCTGTAAACATCTTCTTGGATTAGAATTAAATCATTTTCTTATTTGGAAAGTAACAGACCTCTTACCAGAAAAAATGATCTTTAGAAACTCGTTCCTGCAGAAGGGTCCATTTTTTCCCCAAGTCAATAGATACATAAATCTAGAAAAGGGGAAAAAAAAGCTGAAAAATTAGATGACAGGAAACTGATAATACTGTACATGTTCAAAGACAGATTGTACACAAATTAAAAAAAAATAAAACAAACCAAACAAACCCAAAAACACGTTACCAGTACCTTGTTTTTCAGAGTGAGTCTTTCATAGAGAAATTCTTTTAAAATACCATCTATAATAAAGAAAATTCTTCAATGACTTCTTGTTTACCATGAAAACACAATTCATTTGGGGTCAGATTCTTTGTACCTCAGCATGCTTACACAAGAGGGATGGTAAAAGGGCATTTCAATTCTCCTTCTTCCCATTCATTGACCAAACAAGCACAAATGTTTCCTTCATGCTTCAAGCCTTAATGCCATAAAAAAAAACTTAAACCAGTTTTGAAGTCAATGGATTTCGAAATCTGCTAAAAGAGGACCAAAAAAAATTACAGAAACGCTTAAGAGATTTGATGAGAGATGCACTTATGGGCTTGCTCCATAGACACTAATTTGTGACCCATTAGAAGTGGTCCCTCAGCAGAGAGGCAGAAGATGGCCTGGAGGAGAAGGATTCAGGCTCCACCTTCCCTATGAACAGTTCCCCTCTGGTTAAAAAAAAAAAAAGCTAATGATATGGATGGATATCAAAAGCATAGATGAAAGATGTTTTCCCCCAGAATAACGTGGGATCTAAAACAGCTATTAACAAATCTTCCATTAGCATTTGCCTTCAAAATTTGTTTCCTCTAGTTAAAATAGGAAGTTTCTATCAGACTTCTAAACAGACAGATTTAAAGCTCCCCGCTGTCTGCAGGCATTTCTTATTTGATCCAATTTACATAAGATGGGTTTTCTCTTGATATCTGTTATAAGGGGGGGGAAAGGGCAAGCAAAACTGTTCTTTGCTGATGTGGAAGTCACTTACTGATTGTTCTGGGAGAAAGAATCTTATAAGCAGTAGTAAGGAATGTTTTTGTTTTAAAATGACAGGTTCAATGACAACAGATAAACCCCCCCCACAGTTCTGTATTATGTTCTACTAGAGAAAAATAGCAATATTATTATGTAAAGATGAAGGTAACGTATGTAAAGTTGAGGTAACGTAGCATAAACTCTGTGGGTAAATTTACTGAAGTTTGAATTAGAGAGAGAAGAGAATTTCCCAGTTACTCTGCACTTCACAATGACTGGGCTTTCTTCTATTGCACACTTGATTAAAGTAGACAGAGCACAGGGTAGGAAACTATAGTGAGGACTCAGACTACTGTAGTATTGACCCAGTCAATTCAGACAGAAATGATCAGGGATCAAAAATTCCTCATCCTCAGAGCTAAATGATGGGTCTGCAGAGCCAGGCTCCTGATTTGCCTGCTGAATGTTTGGTATTTATTAAATGTGGTTTAGGATTTGCTGCAACCAGGATATTTTATAACATCCTGCTCTGAGCAACCTCCTGGGGAGGAAGGCTGTGGCTGTGAATGGACTGGACTGTGCAGGGAGAAGAAACTAAGCTGCTTACTTCTTCAAACACTTGTCACCACAGGTATTGAAGAAAAGATAACCTTCGGGTTTATCATTTTTCTAAAAAGTCCCTGCTCACCCAGTAACCTCCCTCAGCAGACTGCTTAAATCTGGGAGAGATTATCATTTAATGCACTATCCTAACCCTGTTGCCTAAGCTGCAAAGAAAGCCAAGAATTCAGAAGTTCCTGGCAAGAGGGAAGAGAACTATTTAGGATAAGGGACAACACTGGCACATGAACAAAGGGATATATTTTTGTCATCAACGAATTTCAGAAGAAAATGAAAGGTTCTCACCCTTTGAACAGTGACGCCTGTACAGAAGCCACAGGCCAAACCAAACCCACCCCCTTCCCAAACCCAAACTACCTCCTTCATACACATTTAAGATGGAACTCTGGGAGCTTATGAGTGAACAGTTTAGCTTTCTGCAGAGGGAAGGAGCCTTTGCAATCTTACTGTAAGGAAGAGTGAATTAGGCCTAATAAGGCATATTGAAATGGAAATGAAAATTTAACTGACACAGTATTTGAAATAGATAAAATATAACATGTATATATAACTAAAATATAACTACCAAACATTGAACTTTATGTAACAAAAAAACCCAAATTATCCATATGTATTCTGTTTTTCAACAGGTACATATGATGCAACTATTAAATGAGATTAGATAGGATGTGAAAACAATTATTTTAGTAGACAGCTAAAATCTCTGGCTGAAGCAAAGAGATCTAATAGGTCTTATAATTCTGCTTATTCTCACTTGTGTAATAAATGTGTGGAAAAACTTTTTTAAAAATATTGAAAATGTTTTTCTGCTTTGCCATTTCATCCTTTCTGCTTCCAAATGAGAAACTAAAATCTATTGCATCCTTGTCAATTTTTAAAAAAAATCTAGAAGCATTTATGTAGGCTCAGCAAATAGATGATTGTTATTCATTATAACTGAGGGGTAGCCAGAAAAAGAGTGTATAGATTCAAGGCAGTAAATGGATTAATCCAACCACATTGACTGGATTTGCATTCATTTATAGTGTCAGCTAGAGGCTAGAGCTTTATTTAAACAACATCTAGGTTTCTGAATGAAAGAACAACACATATTTTGCAATATGAAATAAGCCTTAAATCGAACCAAAAGTTGTGAAAAAGGCCATGATGCTCCAGTAGACAAAGAAGCCTTGCTGACTGCTATTTACAAAGGGCCTGATCCTGTATTTCTTGCAGTCTCCAAAGTGCCTTTGTAAGAAATCATTTGAGTAACAGGAGCTAATGACTTCTCCTGAGTTGTAGATTGTGTTACATTCTGACACTACTGTCTTTTAGGGAAGGTAAAGTTACTTAACTCAAAAACCTAGAGAGTACTGTCTCCTCAGGGCAATTTCAGATCCACATTATCTCTCAAGATCATTGATTTTAGTACAGTGACCTTTTCTTGTGTCAAGTTGCAATTTTGATTTTCAGCTCCTTCTCTGCCAGCATCACTTTATCTTCCTCTCCCTTCTAGGCCAAATATATCAGATTTCATACAAAACATAAACAGGTTACTGACCCAGTTACAGTCAAAGGCATCCTTCATTCCTACACATCTAAGGTAAAGATGTAGGACTTGTCAAGGAAGTCTTTATGGTTGACTCTTTTCAGTGTCATTGAAAGCCTAAGGAAAGTCCATCAGATTATCTAACCTTTCCTGCTACTTCTGCAAAACTATTCCTTACTGAATTTTTTTTAATAGTTTTTTTTCTGTCCAGTCACATTTTAAGCATGGAAAATAGTAGAATCGCTCCTATTTGGAGATTATCCAAATATAAAATGCCTGACTGTTTTCCTTAACATGCTTAATTCATCAAAACACAAACCAACTGCTTCACTTTGTTCTATCTCCTGCTCTCTTCTGACAAATACTTCTACCCACTTGTTGTGGGCTGGACAACTTGTTCAATCCACTTTGGACTCTTACACTTCAAGATTCTGCCACTCTGTATCTACAAGGAGTTCAGTAATTATATCTACTATCAGGAACAAAAGTCAAACCGAAAAAAGGCTTCCCTGAAGTATCTTATTTACATAATATGCATTCAAATTATTTGTAATCGTGTTAGGATTTCAAATCAAAGCAAAGTAAAATACTTAGTTTAATTTGTGACTTAGTTTGGTTTGCTATGTTTTTTATTCTAGTTCTATCCTTATTTGCAAATGCCTGCAAACATGAATTGGTTTGGGATCAGCTGTCAACTTATATATTCAAAAACATGTCCAAAAAGGTGACATCACTGAAATCAGTGCAGTATTTGGCTGCAGTACATGCAACTTCTCTGACTTATCTCACCACCTAAATATACACTTTCTGTGAAGCATGATGAGGGTAAAATGGAATGGAGTTTACCAATTTAAGTTTAAAACAGGAGTAATGATACAGTTGAGTCAAGGCTGCTACCAGGACCAGAATGACAGTGAGTTTGCAGCTGCAGTTTTGGCACTGTGGAAAAGAGATGAGCTGCACACTTACAGAGGCTGTGCACACTCTGCAGTGCTGAGCCCAACCCACCCAGAAAACTGACTTCACAGTTTAACCAGAAGAAATCTGGAAGAGGATAAAAGTTTACAAGCATGAATAGCTCCTGAATCTGAAAGTAGTATAAATCTATCATAAGGGAGATAATTATTCTACATTTCTACAGAGTAACTGATTCCACAAATCCTATTCTACTGTACGAGTGTGTGGCTTGTTTTGGATGAGTTTATTTTATATCCTGTGAACAGCCTTGGGAGGCAATATTTCAAACTCATTAACTTTCTACTGTACTATAAATTGTTTATGGTCACTTTCTAGGGAGGAGCATGTTTCAGTATTATTTAACTATATTATGCAGAAGGATAAATATTCCCAATATCCGTATCAGCTGAAAATGCCATGCCTGAAATTACCATAAACACAAAGATTTGGACATTAATAAAATATATATTTAAAAAAATCTCAAGACTATTATAAGATTCCCTTCTGGACAATTGGTATTTCATAAAACCCAACACTAATCAGCATATCAGAATGGCTTTTTATCATCTTAATAGAGTAATTCCTAAATTTCAAAGAAACGCAGTATCTTCAAGCCTTACCTTGCCTTCCTTGGTATAAGCAAGCACTTTATCTTCTTCTTTTGGGTGAAAAAGGAGAGTTTCCACAAAGAAAGCAATGGGTTGTTTCTGGAAAGTGGCTCCTTCATCTGTGCTTATGAAAAGGCTTTGGTCACGGTCATTATGGGAAGAACTTACAAGAATTATCTAAAAGACAAAAACAACAACACACCTTCAGAGGCCTGTTTCTCTATAACAGACAACACAGCCTTATTTTTTTGTGTAAATGTCAGATTTTGTACACACCTTACCTAATGTAGCAAAAATCTGCAGATAAGAAATTCAAATAATCTAAGAGATAAGGATTGCAAGATTTTATTCATCTTCCCTAACCAAATCTGTGGATGTTACATTCTGTAACTTCTCTTGCAATCCACACCAAACTGGTCATGCTCCTCATCTCTGCTCAGAATGACTGCCTTGGGTTTTGGAGCTTGTACAGGTTCATGAGGCCACATGATAAAATCTCCAGACCAATAAAAAAAAAATAATACTAGTAATGACTTATTTTAACATGTCCATATAAATACATCTCTTTATCTAGTGAGGCTACTAAATGTAAAAATCATCGTTGCCATAGCAGAAGAATGACCAAGGAGAAAGAATTCTTTATAATATCTCTCCATTGTTTCATCATTCTCCTCTTCCTGATGTATTTTGAATAAAAAGGCAATTCATTTTGATGGAGAAAAATCTGGCAATAAATTGTTTGCATTTCCTTCTCAGGTCCAAACAATGCCTTGACTCAAGATAATATCTTGAGCTGTCTCCTTGTGTGACCTTTATGTCAAGCTTTCAGCAACAAAGAAATTCTTCCCACATAATTTAGTCAGAATTTATCTCTTTTCAACTTCTTCACCTTTTGCAGTTGTTCAGGATTTTACAGTATGGTTCTAAAACTGCCAATGTGAGGATCCATTTTGATTGTCTTTCCAGATCAAAAGGGTCCAGTTGGTATTCAAAAAGATGCCTTTATCAACTGATAGCCTGCAAACAAACTGGATTTTCAAAGTCCAGCTGGGCTCTCTCTAGCTCACACTTCAAAAACAATTAAAAATAAATCCTGAATTCAAAATGTCTTTAGAATATTCAGCAAATGGTGCAGAAAACACCACAGAATACTGATCAGTGTGATATAGTGACTGTAAATTGCTTACAGAGGTAAATGGCAATGAGTTATGCAAACAGAATTACAATAATGTGAAGACAGAGAAAGAAAGAGATTAACAAAAACTGTAATTTTTATGTAGTCACTTTTTCAGAGTAGAGCTGAAGTTAAAATTTTGAAACTTCTAATGAATTATACAGATATGACAGCTGGACTGAGCTTTTAGTGCAATTGGTCTTGGGGGAAAAACTATAATTCAACATTTATAGATGCTCCAATTTGACAAGTAACTTGTCCTTGAAGCCCACACACAGTGGCACTAATTTCAAGGGCTTTCATATACCTCAAATGGGGCACTTACTGAAGTACACTGTTGAACAAGAGAGAGAATTGCAGATACTTCAGGGTTCATGGCTCAGTGCTGCAATCCCACACTAAAGCATATATTAAGGCAAATCTACTCCATTAGCTGCGTGACTAGGTCAGTAAGAAGAGCAAAATAATAACCCATTACGTTGCTATAATCTCATATTTTTTAATGATATAATTTACCCAAGAGTAGGAAACTGACGTTTTTATTGGAAAGCCTCTGTAAATGACACCTTCACGAATGCCTTCTCTTATTTCTACTGTACCCAATGGCTTTCTGTCTCTTGGAAAGTGCTTCAAACAGTGTCTGTTTAACTCATTACTATCTATATTCCACCAGTAAGTGCTGGTGGCCTAGATACAGCATTCAAAGGTTCTTGTAACACACTCATTTATTAGGTTTTTTGCAGCAGGCATGGCATGAGCCTAAAATTGAATGTGGCTGCCATGTGCTGCCCTGTCCCTGTGCCAGCATCACAAGGGGGAGTGAAGAAGCCTTTATGCCCAGCACAGAGATTTGTACTTTCTTGCCAGACTCCTGTCTGTGACTTGGGCTTAAAATATCTATTTTCTCTTGGAAATAAATAAATTCCAACTATTTTCCTGCTGATATATAGTGCATTCCTGTTGGTTTGTGACCAGAACACAGAGAGAAGGACCTGGTCCCCAGAAAAGGCAAGAACTGCACTTGTACAGAACAGTGATCTCTGGACTACAGAAATACTGTCTTGCTTTTTTTTTCTGACCCTATAAATCTTACATGTCCAAAAATATCTGAATTATGGCTTCAAAATAATAGAGGAATGGGATTTATAAAATAGGGAGTGGCTTTCACTGTTAATGAGGCTTAAATATAGGCATGTCTAAGTTTCATAATGTGGACTTGACAGCACTGAAATCATAAGAAAAATGCTTGTTATAATGAAATGCAAACACACTGTGATCAATTTGCTAATGCTGTGCTTCAAAAATATTATTTATCTTTTGGAGTTAAAGCTATTTTAAAAAATAGCCTAAAGATCGTAGATTTATAAGCATGTATGTCAGGGTCCCTAACTATTCTATTATTCACACACACATCATAATTAATTTAAATAAATATTTTTGAATTTCACTCAGTGTTGTGATTCATATTTCAATAGTTTTAACTGATCATTATGAGCCAGACATACAGATTTCCTTCCTACAGCTAACACCGGGTGCTCAGACTTGCCTGCTGGCTAACACTAGTTATTTAAGAAAATGCTCCAGAGTAAACATTGTAACCACATTAGATGCTTTCCATAACAAGTTTTATTTACTTTGTAAGTAGAACAAGTAGCAAAACCCTCCTGCAAGCAACTGATGAAGGGATGCAACTGGGACATACTATCTGGAGAGCCAGCTAGCAGTGATGGCTGAGGGTTTTAACTCAAAATAAACTACCTCCTTGAATAACTGTGTATTTAAAAACCAGGACAGATTTTAAGCACAGATAAATTTGATCTCCTTTTAAATATTTTACATACAATTTCTCACTCCTGTGAGATTCTTCTAATATTTTTTTTAGTAAGTTGTAATTTTATATTACGCTGTTTATCTCAGACCTCACTACTTAATCTCCATCTAGCTAAATAAACCACAGTAACACGTGTACACATTCAGGTCAGATGTAGGTCTACAACTTCCAGTAGCTACACAGAGGTAAAAAAAATATTGCAAGGAGACAAACAATGTTGTTGATTGTAAAGAAAAAGAGTAAAAATAGTATCTGTTATAAATTAACAAAGGGAAAAGGAAAAAAAAATCTAATAAAAATGAAAAATACTACATCATGCCAATAAGTGAATTAAACCATTCCAAAACTAAAGAAAAGCCATGCTTTTCCTTATTTCAGGAAAAGTTAGTGAGGCAGGAGTTAACAGAAAAACCAAATAAATCTGAAAATAACATAATTAAATCCATTTGTTTAATCTCTCTTTCAAGACTGATTGGCCAATGTGCATGTCTAACCACTCCTGCTATGAGTGGAATCACAATCTGAGCCCCAAAGGATGAAAAGATTCTGATGGCTTAGGCTACAGTACTTTGCGTATCAGACTTTTTCTTCCACTGTTACCATGAAGATTTGGAATAATCATAGTGATTACTTGGGAGTCTTAACTGTAGATTTGGCAGCAATTCAAAGCTATGCTGCAATTTCAAGTGGCAATAAACAGAGGATATTAACATGCACCATTTACACTGTGTCTGAAATATAACCCCCCTCCCCTCAGTTTAGATCCAATCAAAATTTAAACTCAAGACAAATTTGATCTTAATCAGCACTTTCTCTAAAACAAGGCAATTTTCTAACATATTACAATTGTGCTGTCTCTTTCAGCCTCAGCAACTGATCTTAATTTTAATTGTAGCTTTTATTTTCCTTTCTATTTCCCTAGTATTACAAAGGAAAAAATAAAAAGGAAAAATGTCCATGATGAGTAAATTTTTACACTCACAGCACCTGACTTGCTATAGGACATTTCTGCAGTAAGTGATGAGAGAGAAGAGACACATTACTTTTTAATTCTATAATCCTCCATAAGGTCAGGAATCAAGACACTCCTCAGCTCTCTATAATGACCCTGAAGGAAGAAACCTCCTTTGGGCAGAGTAAGAAATGAAAAAAAATATAGAAACTCTTCATTTAAGCACACAGTGGGCATGCACTGAGAAGCCAAGCGTGGCCAGGAAGAACCAACACTTCCTCAGGCACCCCCAGTAGGCTGAACTCCTGCAAGACATAGAGGATTCAGCTCTGGGGATTTAATCGTAAAGAATGCTGGACCCCCTCCAGGAAAAAAAAAAAACCTTAATGATGTGAAATTATGAGCCATTCCCACTGAGGTCAAAAAATTTCATAGAACATTTCCAGGGAGGGTTCATCAACAACTACTCTGAACAACAATCTTTCCAGCATCTCACCACCCTCACAGTAAAGAATTCCTTCTTCTATTCAATTTAAATCTACCCTTCTTCACCTTAAAGCCATTAAGAACATGCAGTGCTAGTGCCTAGATGAAGGTGCTTAGCTGAACTGAAGACAAGGCTGCTGGATATGGGCATCACCTGGAAACACCATCAGAGAAACCTCTCTGCCTACACATTTCTGCCAGTACTGCCAATCTCAGGGCAGTATTCACAGAGCTTCACAGCACTGCAGTCACACCCTCAACACTTTTAAGACTAAGTAACTCATCTATTTTTGATGGGTTTGCAATTTATGTTATTCATGTGTTATTAGATACACTTGGCTGAGAGAGAGATTACTAAAGCTCTGCTCCCACTTGTAAATGAGATTCTGCTTCTCAGGCAGCATTTATAAAACATACAAAGTGGACTGCAAAGGGTTATGATTTTTAGTTTGGATGGTATGAGAGACCTGATAACTCATGAGTGGCTAAGTGAGAGTGAAATATAGAGCCTTTACTCTCAGAGTGGTGAAAAACAATATCTAAAAAATCAACCCAAGGTAATTCCAAGCAGAGAGTAAAATAAAATGTCTCCCAGATAGAAGATTCATCTTGTAGATTTTCCCTGGAAGTTGCATTACAAAATCCCTCCACACAAATGTTAAGTTATAAGTGGATCTAATAAGTCGGCTTCTGTGTCCAACTGAACTGCATGGAATACATATAGAAAGGAATTTACATACACCCCAGAACAGTATTTTACTTTTTATGTTAAGCATTCACAGCTTCCTCTAGAATTCTTACTTTCTCTTGAAGAGTCCCTTTTAAGCTGTCACACAGAAGCATTTCAAAACAGCAACTAGTCTCTAGGAGAGCCACCATAAGAGAAGGGAAAATGGGAATATTAAGGATGATTCCTGAGAATTATTTGCTACACTGAACACATAATCTCAGGACACAATCAAAGGCCATCTGAAGCAATCCTGCTGGAGCTAATGGAAAGCATGTATCACAGCTTCTTCTCCCCTGGGTTATGGTCAGCTCATTAATCATTTGGAATATCACAACTGAAGGTGCAATATTTTTTATCTAGTACCAGCAAGATTTT
The DNA here is from genome assembly GCA_013400955.1 of Drymodes brunneopygia. NCBI lineage: Eukaryota > Metazoa > Chordata > Aves > Passeriformes > Petroicidae > Drymodes > Drymodes brunneopygia. The sequence goes on from VZTZ01046193.1 coordinate 232,802, forward strand.
AGGCACTTTAGGATGTGGAATGAATATTTAGAGGTCAGGATTTTAAAATAAACTGGTTAGAACTGAAGCAGTTGGTAACACATAAGACACACTGAAGAGGGAATGAACATCAGAGTTATCACCTTAACAGAAAAATGTGTTCAGAGTAACTGGACAGAGCACAGTTGGCCTACACTGCACCTAGGCAAGCCTAAAATAATATAATCAGATCATAAAAGGAAATAGTTTTGAAATACTTGGCTTTCCTTTAGGGCATTCACTATTGTGAAATCAAGTTTAGGGTAGTTACATATCATAATAATGAATACCCACAGAGAAACAGCTATGGATGTTCTGACTGGTGTTGATGAACAGACTGAAAATTCTGCCCTGTTGGCAACCTGTACCTACCTAAATCAGCCAGATCTTTTGAACTGAACACCTCAAGGGGGCTGATGATGCCAAGGGTCTAGGGGATACCAATTACAGCTCAATTCATCAGTCTCTTACTTAGAGAAGGGTAGGATACACAAGCTGATCATTTACCAGTTCCTCCACAGGAACAAACCTCATGCATCTATAACCCGTAAGAACCAAAACATCATTGCCACTTGACTACCATGACAATGCAAATTTTCATAGGAAATGATCTCTTCAAAAACAGTTCAGAGCAGTAACTCATGCTGCCAGCCTGAGAATTCAAAAAAACTGGCACAAATGAAGCAAATTAGGAATCCCTGCAGTATACTGACAGAGGTGTGAATATGTCACAGGTCGCAGTAAAAACAGAAGAGTCCTTTGATCTTCCTGCAAAGTCCAATGTTTGCCTGGCTATTGCTAATTCTTCAGCAAAAGTGATCTTTTGATGTACCCTTTGTACAGTCCTACATCCAAAGTGAGCAAAACTTCATGTTGAGATGCTTGGAGGGGTGGTCCCCTTATTGGTTTGTTCACATATTCAAATGTTTTGGTTTATACCTATGCACTCCATTATACCAAGAACTAAATCAGATGGTCTTTTCCAGACCAGCTCTAAATCAGCAGTTTGTGTGGAATAGCACTGGGGAAGGCGTAGCACCAATTCTTGTCACAGCAGGGGAATGTTCCCTAACCTGGTTTTATATTGCCCATAAAATAGGAACATTTTTTGTGTCTCAGAGAAAAAAAAGGAGTTGTATTAAAAGCAGAAATGGGCAGGTTTCACTCTTTCCCACCAATGTTTCCACAAACATTAGTATTTACCGGACAAAACAGGCACACGCTGATCTTTTTAGCTTAGGCATTCACAGACTAATCTAATTCAAGAAGTTATTTTGTAGACCTCCAACTAAACTGCAAATATTTTCTGCCTGAACACATCACAGAGCAAAAATATAAAACAATGCTTTTCAAATAGGATAATGAATGCATAACAAATGACTGCATATGTGATTTTATCTAAATGAATGAAGAAACAGCTCTAACAGTTCCTAGCCACCAGCCATTAATTTGTCAACAGCAAAATCTCTGCTAAGCTCAAAGAAAAATTACTTAGATGGCAATTAGTGACAGGGATAAAACATGAAGAAAGGCAGTTATGGTGGATAAAATTTTCACTCATATGGGATTGATCAGGACCTCATCATCTTGTGTAATAGATAGACACTTTTCTGTCTTAAAAAATACAATAGGTATGGCTTTTGGTCCTTCATTACAAATCTCAGCTCTGTTTTTAGGCTGTATAAGCATTTTCTGGGAAGACTACAAAAAGGAGCTCTCAAAACATTACTCTGGAGAAACTCACTTTGCACAGTTTTCCCCCTCCAATCCCAAATACTCATCAGATGTTTTCACAGGCAAAGGCCTTCCCACAATGTACCCAAGACATCCCTAACACCAGTTGAGGCATCAACTTTCAAGCATATCTATTCCTCTCTCTCCCAGTTTTATGGAGCACTTCTTATGGAAATCAGGGTATTTAATGACTCTTACAAGTTATAAAGGATAAGTAGCATTTTCCAAACTCGTAGGTGGGAAATGTGTGTATGTGTATATGTGAATACAAACATTTGCAAATACACACAAGGTAAAGCAACCGAATGGGCCACCTCCAAAGTTGCTGAAGCTGCCAACTCTAATCAGTGAGAGCTTTGAAAGGCTCAGGGACTGGAAGTTCCTGAAGACTGGAAAACAATAAATATCATGCCTGTCTTAGCATCATCTACAAAGTGTTTCAGATGTGTCTCACATATATTTTGCTTTTGCCCATTTGTATATCTAAAGGGGTAGCTGGCACTAGGAAATGAACTGCTAAAGTCTTTATCCTCCAGGAAGCACCTGATTCCTTTTGAAAGCGTAGGCGCTCTCCTGAAAGGAAATCTGGGTATAGTTAAAGATTGAACAGATCTTCTCCCCTAGACCACAGGGGAAACACAAACCTGGGGGAAAGAGCTGCACTGATCAAGCCTTTCATACTTATGTCACAACAGATTATGTGGATTTGAAGGAGAAGATGGGAGACAGCGGAAAAAGGGAGACACAGCAGCAGACGCAAGTGCTGGAAAAACAGTAATTATTTTTCACTTGAATTTGGCCATATCTCCATTATGAAGGCTACAAAGCTTAATTATAAAAGCTCTTGCTATTGAAATATTTCCCCTTATCTTTGATATCCAGTCCAAATGGACTGGAAAAAAACCCTTGAAAAGCAGAAAGAAAATGTCTTTTAAAGTAATTTTTGGTCCCATTAGGGTGAATCTCATTAATAGAAAAAGGACTTCACTGAAGAATACCGCTTTTATATTCAGAAGCATACAGTACTGCTGTGCCTGATTTTAGCGGCACTGCAGATAATAAACCTTTCTCCACTGGGGCTTAGATTTTTGCTGTTATAAAATACCCATTTGATATTGATGTAGGGCTCCAGTAAATACACATAGCTGGTAGTCATTGTCCTAGTTTTCTCTGGGTGTACTTGGGAGTTGTGTTGATTGGTGCATTTGGAAGAGGATGTCTAAAATATTTTTTTATTGAAAAGCATAATTTTTTTCCATAACTGAAATGTATTGCTGAAAACTTACATCAGCTTTATCAGCATGATACCTAGGGCCCAGGAAGGACCTGGGGGGAGAGAATAGCTCCCTCTGGGGATGCTCCACCTTATGCACATAGCTGGAAAATATTTGTTGGGGCAGAGATACTGCCTTTGTTCATTAGTTGTTAGAGCACTCATACGTGTCATTGCAGGAAAAAGTCCTGGTCTCTTCCCAATTGAATGCCGTTATTGCTACACCTTAGGCAATTCTGTACATATTCTCACATATATAAGAGAGGAAAGGCTGCACATCGCCCAAACCAGCTCAGAAATAGAAATAACATGCTCTTGCTCACTTGCTACGTTGGAAAAATTTAGGGGCAGGTGTTATTGTTTCTATCGTTTTTCCTGAGAATGTTACTTTGACTCTTTTCCAGTACATTTTAATGAGTAGTTGAAAAGTGAATACAAACATTATTAAATGAATGCACAAATATTTCTCCTAATATTCTTTTCTCTCTTTTACTAACATTTTATCCTCCTTAAAAGTTTGTAATTAAACCAGGTATTTCTTTGGTTTTTTGTTTGTTTTTTTGTTTAACATAATATTTTACTGGAAATGGGAAGTTGAGGAGCTTGGCTCCTAGCAGTGTGCTTAGAGACAGAAAGCAGCTAGGAAGATTTCAGGAGCTGTCTTTCTTGCCAAGAACATTGCTTGAGATTCGGCTACAAATTATAGCTGATATGGAAAAAGAAAATCCAGGCAATATTGTTATTTTCCTTTCTAAGACAAGCAGCTACACAGAGCTCTAAAAATATGAGACCAAGGTTAGTCTTGGAGTTCCAATTCTGATCCCAGTCAGATGGAACTCTGCAAACTCTTACCATTTTGCTGACCCTGGGACTGATGCCATCTAAAGCAGAATCCAAACAAAACATCAGCCTTATCATTGCTTTGGCACTTAAAAGATGGTTCTTGAAGCTGTAACATGAATGTCTTATGAGACTTTATATTTATCTTGACATTTCCCACCAATACCAACAAGATGGGAATAAAAAATACATGTCCTTCGAGTGGTGTCCTTAAAAGGTGGATTCCTGCAGTGTGTGGAAGATAACTTCCCAACACAGCTGATGAGGAAGACAACTAGGCAAGGTGCCCTGCTGGACCTCCTGTTTAGGAACAGAGAAACTGCTGTGATCACAAAATGATAAGTTTGCTGTTCTTGGAGAAGCATTTATAACACTTGGAAGAAGGTCATCCGTTGGAAGAAGGGGCAGGCAACTGAGGAGGACAACAAGGACATCATGACGTTACGCAGAGAGAAAATTAGAAGGGCCAAAGCCCAGCTAGAACTTAATCTGCCCAATGCCATAAAAGACAAAAAAAAAATTCTTTGGCTTTGGTGGCTTTTTGGTGTGTTTTGGGTTGGGGTTTTTTGTTGTTTTGTTTGGGGCTTTTTTGTTGTGGTTGTTGGGTTTTTTTCCTGTTGGCATTAGCCCTGTAAATGACACTGTATTTTCTAATGCTTATAAAACTCTTTCCAGTGTAACTGTCCAGCACACCTTGTTCTTCACCTCTTATGCTTTAATCCACTGCAGTCCTGGCCCACAGCGAGACACTGATATAAAAAGTAAGAATACTTACAGACTTTTTATTGATTCTATTTGAGATAATGAACCTAAAAACTTTTAAGCACCATCAAATCACCATAATACAACACAACTAAGTGGGTACAGGCCAGTGTGAGAAAGCCATAAACGATGAGACATAAAAAAATGAAACACTGGGATATATAAAGAGCCTCTTTCACATAATTAAAAGTTAATTAAAAACTCTCAGTATAATCTATATCCAGAAAAAATGGCCTTTTGTCATTTCTTCAAGTGAGTTTCCTGAAAGAAGCACTCATCTGAGACTGCAGCCCATTCCAGAAAAGTAAATAGAAATCACAAAATAATCAACAGCCTGTCCCAGGTGACATTTTAATTTACTAACAATTCTTGATAATTTATTGCAAGTTAAACAGTTCAGTGACAGGCAGGGAAAAAAAAGGGGGCAAAAAAACCTTATTTATAATTTTGCCTGACAATGTCTCACACTCAAATCTACCTTGCTTCATCAGCTTGTTCCTAGGCACTTCTTCGAGAGAATTAATAAGTGGACAAGAAAGAGTTTGTAGAGAAATAGACTATAACTTATTTATTGTTACTGAAAACAAAAGGGCTTTTAGAACTCAAAAGGTATCAAAGATGACATATTTACAAAAAAAAAAACCACACACAAAAAAACCCACCCCCCTCCAAAAAAAAATTGAAGCAAAAAAAAATTACCTCCAAACAGACCTTTGTGGTCTGTGAATAATTTACCTTTGATAACTAAACAGCATTTTGCATGTTTATACAAAAGATCCCAATAAAAATGTTTCAGAAAGACTAACCAAAATTTCTCAGAGTTTTAACTGTATAAATCCAGGTGGTGATTTGGCACACAGAAATAATACTGACGTTAGGATTCATAAACAAAGCAGCAAGAAGATCCCACCATCTAAAATGTGCTCAGCATGCCTGTAGTCCTAGCTAGGTTTTCAAAGGGCTTCAGCACATCCATTTCTCTGTCAGCCTGATTACAAGTTGCCCAGGGCAAGATTCTCTCCCTGCTTCCCATCTGGACAGTGCCAAGCTCAATCATACCTTTGCCTGTAGGTGCAATAATGATAAAAGTAAATAAATACAGCTGCAAAAACCACTCTGGTCACACCCAGTGCTAAGAGCAGCTGTGTATTTTTTGAAGTAACTTTTATTTTAACCCCAAATGAGAACCTGGTGATTTTTAAAGAAACAACAATTATTTACGGCAAATTAATTCAAATGAGCAACACACTGCCCTCATTTCTGCTGTCATATTCAGAAAGCAGCTCCACTAATTTCATTCACTGCTGATGCACTAGTGGTGTGATTTGCAAACTGCTCAGCATCAGAAATTCCCAACTGCAGCATCTTTTATGCTTTCCACAATTTTTAGAGAATTTAAATCTATGCCTACAGAGAAGCCTGGGTCTGCTTAGTCTCCTATTCTGAGCATCTTTTCCCAGGTTTATCACTAGGAAGAGTTTTCAGTATCCTGGAGCTATGAATGTGACTTTAGATACAACCATGGCTGTAGGTATTGGTGAAAGGCTCACTGTGATTTGGGCTGTTAGAGTAGCTGCAGACAAGCAGAAAGAGAGCAAAAGAGAATAACACAGGTCCATGCCCCAAAAAGCTGAAGTGGCACCATGCTAACAGACAATAATCACTGCAAGCAATTGAGAAGCTGAACTGGTCCCCTGGAAAACATGCTGTGACTGAGAAATGTCAGATTGCCAACAGTTAGCTGAAACAGGATGAAACAAGAAGTTGAAGTCATGCTTTTGGAGTGGCCTATATAATCTTTGAGGAATGTTAAATCCTCGCAAACTCTCAACAACAACATACCCAACCTGTCAAACCTCAGGTAAGATGTTCATCTGGTTCCCATCTCTCTCTCTCAGTGACATCCAGGGACTGTCATGTCTCTCTGCTGAACAGGGCACAGGATTCTAAAGAAATCCAATCAGGTGGGGCAGCTACAGCATGATGCCAATATTTTTCTCATACAAAACAATTGTTTACTTCTTTCTCATCCACACTCAAGTTTACAGTGAGTGAGTGTATTTAGTCTTTCGGTTTAGAGAGCATTTGTGAATTCAGAATTAGGCCATAGATTCTTACAGAGCATGGAACCTACATCTACTGCAGATGAACACTTTGCAGGGAACTGGGACCATAAGGTTCAACATAGTGCAAATTTGATTGGTAACTAAAACTTATTCTAGAATAAAGCAATTTCCCACTGAAAAAAAGTCTGCCTTATATTCAGACAGTTTTCAGAAACAGAAAAACAGCTAAATTTTGCAGCCTACACCCATGTTCATACTATAACTTACTAACCAGAGGTCGGTTATCTCTGGTTTCTACCAATGAAATGAACATGAACAGTCTTTACATGTTTGCAGAGCTTCAGAAATATTTTTGAGATGCAGAACATGTTACAGAATGCATTTCAAGTTTGTATTGTCATGAGTGTCCAAGATCTACCACGCTCAGGCTGGGGATTTATGAATTTTGTTCCTTCAACCCCCAGGTACATCTTTTGACTTCTCTCCGTCATTCATGTCTAAAGTGAAACTGCAAGTTGACGAACTATTGCTGAAGGAGAAGAAGAAGGACAAGGAGCAGTGAAGGTTATAGGTAATTTGAATATGCATCTCCATCAAAAGTTGCATTTTAAGTGATTTCTTGCTGCCCTGTATCTTTAGCATATCTGGGCCTCCCAGGGAAGGTAGTTCCCATTATGTAGCTCGATAGCAATGGGTGATCTGTGATACTCTAACTTCCCATGAAAAATGGTTTGGCTTTATGTCAATATTCTGTCTACACTTGTCCTCAGAATTTAGGAATGAATTAAGATTTTTTTTTAATCTATTCCCAAATCTGCTGCTATTTTTAGTCAAAAGAGTCAACTGTGACCTTTATTAATCCATACTCACTATGTTAAACATAAGTGGGAAAAAAAACCTTCAAAAGTTTCAGGGTACCTTTTGCAATGTAGTGATGGTGAAAAAACAATTTGCTGTGGATGCTGTAAAGTAATGCAAGCTGACAAGGTACAATAACTGTTTCCCAAGGCACACTGCACTCTGCAAACACAGATCACAGCAGCAAAATCCATGCAGCTTTCCCTCAACAGAAGATTTGTAATAAAATTACATGCTCACAAAGCCTTCCCCCTCAACACAAGACCCTAAAGCTATGCCAAGTCTACTGTATGTTGAGATGAGTCTCTGCAACCTCTCTGCTGAAGGCTACACTCTAAAAAAGGCCTGTTCTGGTCATAGACCAGAATATTATGATAAACTCCTTTATTGGTAGTTTAAAAAAGATTCACCAGGATACGATTCTTGGAGCGTAACAAAGATGTGCTGTGATGGACAGGCAGCAAAACCAGGCATTAGAGACCCCAGGCTGTATTTGATATTCTCTCAGCAATTCAGTGTAACACTTGGGGGAGTGTTTATCTCACCTCTCTGTGCTTTATAATACTCATCAACATAATGTAGGTAAATGCTTATGTGCACTGCAGGATTAATGTGATGGAATAAAAATATGCCTTAATAAACTGTCCTTTGCCGTAAATACTCCAGAATATCCCTACTTACACTTCTCAAAAAAACCACATAGGTTTCATCCTCTGTGGGTTTCTACTCATTTTCTCTGCTGGCATTTTAACCATTTAATATAAAACTGTTGTTGCAATGGGCATAGTGTAGATCAAAATAGTAAGCACTGAACAAGAAAACAAAATCTATTGTGAAGAAAAATAAACATCTGTACTTTCCAAAGGAGTCTCAAAAGCAGATTTTCCATAAAGTAAGTGAATCTTCTACTCACTCAACTTCATAGTCCCCTGTAGAAATGACAGAGCCAAATATGAAGACCATTAAATCTGCTGAAGCTCAGTCTAACAGATGCAAATCTTTACCCTGAGAAATAAAATCTCTTGCTATAATATATGTTTTAATCACATACGCCAGTGTAAAAGTTGTGGCTAAAACAATGAAGTCCAGATGTATTCTGACCTTTCAAAAAACCAGAGTTGGAGGTCTATACAGTCCTTCTTCATTTTACTGTAGGAGGTGTTTTAGGGAAATAACTACTCATTCCTTATGTAAGAGGAGGCTGCAGAATCAGGTTTGCCATGACCATCTGTTGAACTAAAACAATTTGGGACATGCATCTTGTTTTTCAGAGGTTTAAGAATTCAGGCCTTGGAGTTGGTTTGTCCTCCATAGCACACCCATACTCTGTGACTTTCAGATCATCAAGAACTTCTCAATTCAGTGTGAGAAGTTAACACTTGTACTAGCACTCCATCTCCCCCACCCTACTATTTCTGCTCTGAACAATAGCCAATACACCTATTTTTAGTTCTAGTAATTATCACTCTTCAGAGTCTTACCGCTCTGAAGAAAGACCTGAATCACAGCACTCACCATTATATTAAAAAATATGAATGGACTGTACTTGAAACACTCAATAAAAATGAATTTAAAGTTACATGAAATCATGTTGACTATAAGTTGGTATAAACCAATAAAAGGAAACCATCAGGAAAAAGGTCACTCCATCAGCATTGAGAGCTACCAGTGCTTCTGGACTCTGAATTCTGTGTCACTTTATTGGAATTAATGGAATACAGACTGGATACAGTCTGATCACAGAAAGATTCTTAAAAATATTTGTCAAGGAAACATTTGTGCACAGTCTTGATCTGATGTTTTATTAAAATATACACACTTCTCTAGTTTGCAGAACACAAGGCTGTGAGTGCTCCTTGCAGATGGAAGAGAAGACTTGGAGGTTGCTGGCAGCTGTTAGCATTCCCTCAGACCAAATCCCAAGGAAGATTTGTATTCTGCAAGGACAGGATTCCTCACTGAGTTAGGGAGTAAAAGGAAAGCAGAAAGCAGAACTACAATACTCATGGAGCCTCACTGGAAAAAAAAAAAAAACATAATTTACCACTATTGTTGAATTATCAGAATAATTTTCTTCCCAATATCCTTTAAATGCTGAATAGCAATTTGGAAAACAATAAGTATGTACCATAGATTTCCACCTAAAATTTTAATCTCCTAAAAAGGCAAGTGGATAAAATGAAGGAAAATCAAGTATAAAATAAAGCAGTTCTAGTGTGTTCCAATACAAGAGTGAATATATACCATTGCAGAGAAATATGTCAAATAATTCTAAAATTTAAATTATTTTCTTTCTATCTACAGAGCAAATGTATTTCCTAGAGTAATTTTAAGAACTTTTGAAGTACAGTATTTGGTTGCTTGAAAAATATAAAAAGCCATTAAAATGCGGCATTTGTACAATTAATGTAGACAAAAACTGCAGTAAATCTTAAAAGTCATGCTGCCTTCTGAATAAACACTGGGAATACCAGCATTACTCACACCACATCAATAGCTACTCCTCACTCACAAACAGCTGTAATTAAGGAATGATTGGAAAATGTCAAAATGTATCTTTATGATGGGCTACCAAAATCAATTTTTTATCACCTCAACAGATGCATAAAAAAAGATGGTATCAGTAACAGACAAAATTTTTCTTCCCAGTTCATACTCTACACATAAACAACTCCATTTTCACCGAACTGGACCTCTATTTGCCTTGCTTTCAGTAGTAATTATAGATACAGTCAGTCTTACATGAGAACAATACAGGAAAATTTTTCCTTGTTCGTCATCTCTTTACTCTCTGTCTTGCTTATTTAATTACATCTACAGCAGAACTTGCTACATTTTACAGGGACAAATCATTTTACATTTGAATAGTGGCTCTTAGAAATTCAACCCAGCTCCCTCCTATCCAGACACATTTGTTTCTTTATTCTCATTTCAGTGCTGAATTAACACATATCCCAACACTCAACAAGGAGCAGCACTTAAAGTGTCTTGATCCAACAGGACTGAATTATTGACGTGACATTGCTTCCTGAATCAAAAAGTCTTTCTTGTCAAAAGCAATCTCCAGCTCCCACAACTTTTTGCTGCTGCTCTTCCTTTCTCTCCCTGCTCTTGTACCAATCCTGATTTCCCCTGGAGGGATACTCATATCTTTTCCGTCCCACTTGGCCTGGTCCTTCCCTGTCAGGAACAAACCTAACACTCCTGCTCCTTCTAACTTTGTTTGGCACACATATTAGCTGTCTGCTCAGAAATACCCATGATTAAAAGGAGTGATCATGTATATAATTATTGGAAGGGAAGGTGTCAAGAAGATGGAGCCAGGCTCTGCTCAGTGTTGCCAACCACTAGGTCAAGAGGCAGTGGGGAGAAACTGATGCAAAAGAAATTCCACCTGAATATCAGGAAGAACTTCTTTACTGTGTGGGTGACCAAACACTGGAACAAGCTGTCCAGAGAGCATGTGGAGTCTCCCTCACAGGAGATATCTAAGAAGTGTCTGGACACAACCGTGTGCCATGTTCTGTAGGATGACCCTGACTGAGCAGGGAGGTTGGACCAGAGGCCCCACTGTGATCCCGTCCAACCTCACCCATTCTGTGATTCTGTGATCCTGTGCCAGAAGGCTGAAATACAACACATGTATCTGAAGGACTTCTGAATACTTCTATAACTGTTTACAAACCGCAGCAGCTAGAAACGTGAACACAGAGATGGAAAGAGATTCTATCATTTCTAATGTAAAAAAGCAAATAGACTGAAGGACAAAGGAAAAATATTACCATTGTTCTCCATTTTGTGAACTGATGGAGAAAAACAAAGATCAGCTTTAAAAAAAGTCTCTTACCTTCTACTACAGTATGTAAACAACACGGTTTTGAAAAACACTGAGAATAAAGCAATTCCTTTTGTGACACCATGAATTTTCCAATTATGTCAAAACTTGTTACTCTAAGCCCTTGAAAATCTGGTCTTAATCTTAGGCACTAAGCAATTTTGATCCTTTCTGTCCTTGCCTACCATCCCCTAAATCTGCTCCCAAAAGGATTCTATAACTATGAAGTCTGTTGCAGAGCTGGGTATTAATTCAGTGCATTTTCTGTTTCACTCAAGAACTTAGTACCACACATTTCTTAGTTTCATATATGTATATATTTCATGGCAGCTAAATGCCTGTTCTTAACATGTGCCATTAATACCAAGCACCCAGAGCATAGAGACATTACTTCAGAACTATTCTTGTGAGTAACAACTCATCCTTTCCATCAGATGAAAAAGAAGTAAGAGTTTCTGATCTCAGGATCATAGCTGTGATGTTGCTGATGGAAGAATATTCTGTTCAATAGAACGACCTGTGTTACCTTTTGTTAGGGAAGTGCCAACTGTGAAAGGCTTCATTAAAAAGAGAGAACAAATGAGCAAGACAGAAAAGCCCTTTAAGAAAGTTGGGCTGTCAGGTTTTCTCCAAGGAAAGTAACAGTTCTTTTCACACTGCTGTGTGAACTGAATTATATTTGACATTTACTCCATCTCAAACCTACCTAAAAGTTACACAGTCAATCAAGATTCATTAGAGTCAAGCAGATTTATTAAAGTGTTTTTCTCTTCCTTTCTTCACACCCCCATCTTTACAGATCCTCCATCAGTAACTTTCCAACACAGCATCATGCAAGACAGTCAACTTTTCACTGAGCTCTGTGCATGGCTTATTCTGTCTTACTGAGCTTTATGAAGGTGGTATGTACCTCTGAAACTTCAGAGATAAGTTTAATTGAGAGGCAGGAATCTCTGCTGATACACAGCTGACACAGATGTGCACCACTGGCCCTTACAGGACCTGTCCAAGGCTTTGTGACAGCAACCCTCTGCTATCAGATATTTGCCACCAGGGGCTTCAAGAGAGTTCAAAAGCTGTAACATTTGAGATTCCTATCCTGCCTCCCCAGCTTCTACCTCTTAATCAAGTTTTGATAAGCCAGCACTTGTACAGCAGGTTGTGAACTTAGAGATTAGCCAACAGAATGCACTCAGCTGTGCTCACAGCATGACAGTGCTGGTCTCAGTGCAGTGAACTGGGGCTGCAGTGTGATAGCATTAAGCTGTGCTCCTGTTCAAATGCAGGACATGCTTCAGAAATGAAGAACCTTTTATCTCACTGTGACATAAAAAAAGACAATAAAACCCTATAAAAAATTATGAAATGTTTTGCTGCGTGTCCTAATATTAACTCTGAGCACCCGATAGTGCTCAAATACATCTATTATGAGGTTTTCCTTTGTTGGAGGAATTGATCTAAAAGACAGCCTGTGAGACATGTGTAAACAGCTGAGTCAGTTATGCATTAAACTATTGACACCAAACAATTTTAAGCACTCATTTACCATAAAAATGCAGAGCAACTGCTGTATTTTTCCTAACTATAAAAGCCTCACAGTTTCATGCCTTTTAAATCTAGAAAAGACCTCTACAACAGTCTCTCATGGGAACAACACTGCTGAAACTGCATGTGATAGCACTGTAAATTTCTAGCATCATTTTCACACTGGCATAATTTTGCTGGGTTGCTGGATTTCCCCCAGATCTCTGCTGATTACCACTTTAATATTATGCTGCCTAAACTTGTCATATAAAAACCACTTTGATCTAAGCCTTCAAAATGGGGCAACTTTGTTTCCTAGATAGGGTTCACTGCACATGTCCCCTTCTGCTGTAAAATTTAGCTCATCTCAAAAAACAGAACAATCCAAATATCAAGAGGGGCTGATCAGAGTCATACCAACACCATCCTACTCAACATCAGAGCAAACAAATCCACCATGAGGGGGTGTAGGAATACTTCAGGTCTTATCAGAAGATATTGGGACACCATATCTTCTGATACACCAAGTAGCCTCCATTTATCTCTACATTAATGAAATCATATTTCAGCTGAAGAAAGGTCATCAGCTGTCAAGGAAGAGCATTAACCACATTAGGAATTGCAGAGACAGCGGTGGCAAATAAATGAGGCTCATGAAGTACGCTGTGTTTTTTGCCTGAAGCCTGTTCTCAAGCAATCTTTCAGTGCCATCAATTACATCAGCAAAGTGAAATGCTTTGTGTAAACCAGACTTGAAATATCCATTCTTTTAAATAAACAAACAAACATTCCACTTTACTTTAGTGAAACTCCTTTCTTTAGTCTGTATGTCAGAAAATGAGCTCTGCACAACCAAAACATTCTCTCTGGCTTTAGCACAACAGCTGAGGGAAAAAAATACAATAAGATCACAAATATGTTTGGCTGTCAGTTTTCCATCTTAACTGTTCACTAAACAACTTATCTTGGTTGAAATCCAAAGACATTCCATTAATTTTAATGGAATTACTTTGGAATTAAGCTAGCATGGAGCACAATTTGCTGCTTAATGACAGTTATTTGCAGAAGGGAAGCTGTTTCATGTAATCAGTCTGAACACCTGCTTTCGTAATCAGCCTGTGGAATCAGACAGATTACATGATTACTTCCAAACATTGTGCAGATACATTCTGAGAGAATTCATTGCTATCTCACAATTTTAATCAAGGTGGCAGAAAAAGACCCATTGAAGAAATAAAAATAAGTTTCCATCAGCAGGTACGAAGAAAATGGAAGAGAAGAACGGAGTTTGCCTGAAGCCTGTTTCTGAAATAGATTTAAAACTTTTAAACCAAAATTTTCCACCAAAATTCCAGAGAAAAATTCATGATTTGATAAGCTCTACATCGGGCTTGAGATCAACCTGCAATCCACTGAGAACATCCTTAACTTTAACACCATTTTATAGTAGCAAGGGAAAAAGGAATTGGCAGTGGACAGGAAACCCCCCCAGACTCTTGGTACAACATGAAGGACCTGTGTGGATGATGAAAATTAAGGCACCAACCTCTTCCCAGCGATATCTGCTATGAGGTTCCACCACTGAACAGAAACTTTTAATAGAAAAGTATAACCTTGGCACACCCTCCACCAAGTCACTGGGCATTTGTACAACATTTGTTTCTCTTTTTAATTTCTAATTACGTTGTAAAATAGTTTTCTGCAAAGACTACACTCAGTAAAGCATCTGACACCAAAAAAGCTGATAAATGGCATCAATTCAGAAATCTTGCAGATAGTGAACTTCACATTGGATTGGTATAATAAACAGTTCAGAAGAAAGCAATTGGACTGCATAGCATGCACAATGCTTCAGCATATTCATAAACAGACTAAAAAATCACTGAAAAAATAAATCTGCAGCCTATTATCCTGATACACAGCAGCAATACAGAGAAGCAACTTAGATACCTGACTGTAAGGAACTCAATCATAACACTATTATTAATATTTTCAATATGAGGAACTTCAACATTGAATTGAGTACCCTAAATACATTAGAAAAAAAGTATATTTGCATCTTGAAGGTACAGTATGATTAAAATCCCAAAAATTACATTATGAGTTTCTTTTAGCAGTGTGAAAATATCTCTATGAGATGTTTGAGCCAAATTACTTTGCTTAGAAAATTAAGCAAACACAAGTCTTGGAGATTGCTGATTTATAGCATAGGAAAGTTTTTCAGTAAAAAAAGACTCCTCAAAAATGTTGGTTATCTTAAACCTTTTAATAAAATTCCTCTAGTTATAAAGGAAAACCAAGAATATTCTAGCTTTATTTTCAGTTTGATTACAGACTGTGGCATGGAAATGTTATTTTTCTGCACTTTTTTTGCATGTAAAAAAACCTCCAAACCCCACAACTAAGCAAATGATAGTTCTCCACAGGACAGATAAGCTTCCAGCAGTTGAATTCAGCCCAGAAAGACCCATGTGCTCATGTTTTCAAAGTGTTTTCTGCACTATCTACAATTTATCAGCTCTCCCAACGACCTGGGGACTGAAGTGTTTTTGCAGTCATAAACTTGCTAACTCTATTACACTAATAGACATACTGTCAAGCAGGCTCTTGAAACATTAAGATGGATGATCATCTTTTCAGTGACAGGGCAACCACAATGAATGACTTAATTTTTAAGAAGTTGCATGCATAATTACACATGCAAGTAGATGCAGATATGGGACTGCATCTCATGTACATGTTTACTGAAGCCACCACTGAACTTTCATCATCACTATGAACATAGGCTAGAGTTTTGTGCTCACAGAGATCTATACACTTTTATACATACATATTCTTAACATATGAATAAAGCCACTCTAGACTGTTGCTGGAAGCAAAGTATAGTCATCTGGTTTGGTGTTTGGAAGAGAAGCTAAGAAATCAAGTTACAAAGAATTGAAAAGGCTAAGATTAAGATAAAATTTTAGTGCACACTTGATTGGACACTGATTTGACATATTTCACCTGACAGAAAAATAGATGCAGAAATATCAAGAAGAAATACAGATACAATATATTTTCCTTAGTATTTACAACAGAACCTCTTGATTTCCTCTACCAAAAGCACTTCTGTGTCAACTACCAGGCCGTGTAATGTGGTATGATGAAATCACACATCATGTCTTGCTGAAAAGAAACCATTTAATCAGGCTGACCAAGCACAATTCTCTTTGTTTGGTCAGCCATGCACATACCTGCTCACATGGTTTGTGTGTTGCTGTATTTGCAGTGTGCTCTTAGCATCACAATACATCTTTCTCACATTACCAAAAGAAACCAAATCTTGATGTGCTACCTCAGTATTTGTTCCCTTCACATTTCTATGATTTCCTACTATCTTTAGCAGAACTTGCTGGAAGTAGAAATAAGAAATAAATCAGGAAAACTTTAATTTTTCTTATTGCCAAATCTTCTCTCTGGCCTAGTGCTAGAGAACCACTTCTCTACATTCACTCACCTCTTGCTGTACGAGCAGATCCAAGGAATCCAGTAGGTTTACTCCCAGATGCTAATATACACAAGTAAAGTCACTGAAACTGGGCTCCAAGATGTTATTTGTTTACAATAAAATCCCACCCGTTTTCACAGATGTGTTTATTCAGTTCTTAATATTCCAGCACTCCTGACCCAGAGATACAGACCAGAAATGCTGGAGTTGTAATTGCCAAAACTTACAGTAAAGTTCCTTGTGCAATCTTGGCTCAGCATCTCAGGTATTAACCACAAATTAGTCTTTGAGCATGTGTTCCCTTCCTTCTTGCATATAGTCCAACACACCTCCTTCATTCCCTGGCAAAGGACTGATACCTAATCTTCAAAGATTGTTTACTACCTAATATTAAAACAATCAAATAGCAAACATGAAAAGTAAAAATTCAGTCTAAATTTTACCTAAAGCCAGCCAGAACTATAAGCAATTGAAAAGTAAGTCCCACATTAGAAAAGACTAGGGAACTTCAATGACAATCACAAATACTTGGGTCATCCCTTTGACAACACACCCAGCACGGTCCCATCATTTTACTATCTGTGCATTTCATTTTCTATTGCCAGGGTATCTGCTGGCAATAATGCATTGCTATTAATGTGTTACGAAAGATGTCTGATATGATTTGCCTCAAACCCCTGCTATCTTGTCTGTACCTCATACTAACAGGAGGTTTATTTAGGAGCTGTTGCTCAGTGTTTTGTACTATCCACTTCTTAGCTCCATCAGCCTGCAGGGAATCCAGGGGCAGGATTCTTGCTTTGTACCACCAAAATCCTTCACCAACTTCTTCACTTCCACTTAACGGAAAAGTAAATTTTTGCTGCTCTTCCCAACTTTACAGACTATGACCTATTTCTCCTTTCACATAGACTGACTTTATTTCAGTCTTATTTTATGTCTTCCCTATCAGCCCTTTTTACAAACATCTTAGGGTCAAATAACATTTTGAATCAAAAGAACTTGATTTTAATTTATTATCATGTTATTTCTATCTAAAAAAGTTCTTTATCTACCATTGCTATCAATATGATCTCTGGGGTTATTTTGATTGCTTAGTACCTGTGTGCACCTGTTGGACACTCTGTACATAACAAGCTTCACATTTGGTGAAGCTCAAGTTTGAGAAGACCTATTTCTTCTTTTGCTCCTGTTTGAGTGCTCTTGCCTCTAAGATGTGTCCAAAGGGAGGAGGAGCTTTCTGCCCCCTGGTTATATTTGTTCTTTCTCATGCTCTTGATGCAGAGCTGGAGGCTTAGGCAGGGAACACTGTGCTACTTGGTGGACATTTTTTATTTTAATGGATTGCAGCTATTCTTGTGTTTTAAGTCACCAGAAGCCTTTCAGTTACAAGCCTCCAGTAATCCAGTTAAACATTGGGAAAGTGCTACACAAGCACTAAATGCAATTGTTAATATCTTCTGGGGGCTTCCAGCTGCTCAGATCATTCTTAACCGGCCCCTTTGGCTGCCACACAGAGCTGTATTATTCATCTCTGGAGGGAGATGTGTCCAGTTGACTTTATCCACTGCCAAATATGTTTATTTATTACAGCACTTCAGTTCATTCCCTAAGCTCTTCTGTTCAAAAACTGGTGGAAGAGGCAGGATTAAAAGAATGCTTCTCAGCATCTTTGGCTATCTTTAAATTTTTCTTCAAAGGCATGTATAGGACAGAAGCTACCCCATGGCTTTTAGAAGCAGAGATGATGAGTGATCCTCTTTGGCTGTAAAGCATACCTTGCAGCTGTCCCCGATTTTTACTTCTAAAGTTCACTACCCTCCTTGATCTCAATTGTAACTTCACTGAAAAACTGAGGCAAGGAAATGTCAGGTAATAAAACAAGGCAACAACCTTCTGGAAATAACATTCTCTTTTAAGAAAAAAATCCACAACAAAAAGGAAGGACTTCATGGCTTAGTGCAAAATGTAACAGTATGTCTGCTTCCAGGTAAAAGCATATTAATAATTTGTTTAAACAATGAATTTTTCTGATGCTACGGATTCCTAAGGTACTCTCTACATGGAAAGGTCAGAGAAAGCAATAAGCCAAACATCTTTAAAGGCACTCACTAAGTGAAAATTAATGCAACACTCTTTTCCTCTTTTACCATATCCATAGGGACTGTTCTATCAGCCAAGAATACTAACAAGGTTTCACTATTCTAAACACAAAATCACCATGTGAAAGCACAAGTTTCCTCTGGATATTCTGCAAGTTCAGACCTCTCCCATCTTCCTGGATTCCTCCCTAAAGGGAATCCTTCTGATTCAAAGGTTGCATGTTATGAGTAGGAACCCAAATGCAACAGGGTTGCATTGATTAGACTTAGGAAATAAACTGCCTTTTACAAGATGTAACCCTAAAGTATCTCATTCCATGATGGGACCTTACTCCTACAGCTGGTCTTTTGACAAATAATCAAATTTTTCCAAGTCTAGAATAGCTTAGGTAAGACAAAATCCACATGTTAACATCATTAGCCTAGATGCTGGTAAAAAAGCCCCAAAATGGAAGCATTCACCTTGAATCTCTAATATTTAGCCTAATCCAACAGTACCTTACCTATATATTTTTTCAAAGCGAATAACTTCTTTTCCAAAGATGCAGTTCATTCCTATTAAAGAAGAGAAGACCACACTCACGTGGTACAAGGAGCCTGAAACAATTGTCTACTCAGAGGCTACTGCTCATTAAATTTTTCAGAAGGCTTATTTCAGACAAGATAGATTTTTTTGAGAGGGAAGATTAAAGAGGCTATTGCTTCTCAACTACCACTAGACACAGCAGTATATCTTTGTGCTTCATATGACACAGTCATCATTGTGTAGATATGTAACTTGCCTCAACCTTTCACCCTCCCTTCTGTCCATCTATAGTTGGACTACAGCTGCTTCTAAATTCAACATATTCACCGGGTAGGGATTACCTCACATTTTCTATGCACTGCACAAACATTAACTTATTAACCTTCATAATAGCCATGGGAGATTCATCTGAAACTTATTCAAATCCCAGTGGAAGATATGGAAAGATTCAGCTTTGAATCAGGCTCACATACAAGTAAAGCAAAACATAAGATTCTGTTTAACTCAAGACCACATAACAACCCAAACTTCAGTCAAGGTCAGTTTCATCCTGTCGATTATTTACGGATGTTCCAACTCCTCTGGCTGTTTAAAACATTCCTGTTACTTCTGGTTCTGCTTACAAGAGCCAGAGTGTTACAGCAAATCTCATAGAGAGGACAAAATGTTCAGGGCTCCTTGTGGTTTCATCTGACCATTTTTAATATTTTTAAACCAATGCTTATGCTCTGCAAAATGAAGATTTTTATCTAAATCCTTACTGAATGGACCAGGGGGCTTGGTTTGATTGCAGCATGTTTTAGCCTATGCATTTCTAAAGTTTGTTATTGTCACAGATTACAGTAAGCACAGGATATAATATTTTTCTAAGGTATTTAACCATGTATTTTCCATTGCTACATATTTTTGTAAGTCATTTAGTCACCTTAAAAATTCTCCTGGTTATGGTTAATTAAGATGAGCAACAGAAAAATCAAACAGTGTGACAGTGCTATTTCTACTGTGATTACTTAATGAAGTTTTTAAAATTCAAAATGAACCTAATATTTAAATTAATTAAGTCCTCATATAAAGGTATTTTTCTTTAAAGCTGTGATAATTTAATTACTTATAAAAGGAATAACATATCTGAAAGTGTTCAAGGCAAGGTTTTTGAGCCACCTGGTCTACTGGAAGGTGTCCCTGCCTAAGGTAGAGGGGTTGAAATTAGATGACTTGAAAGGTTCCATCTAACCCAAACCATTCTATAATTCTATGATCAAACTTTCAGAAAACTTCTTATATTGCTGAGATATTTGAGATTTGGGGTTTGGATTTGTTTTGGGTTTTTTTGCAAAAAACCAATGGCAGAAATCCTTAACATATAAAGAATACCCTTAAATTAAAAACCCAGTTAAACCACAGCCTTTTCCTAAAGAGCACAAAGAAATAACATTGATTCTGCTTGCTAAGGCATATCACTTCCTGGCAAACATGGTTAAATTCTTCAGGTTTAGTTTGAAAATTCAGCATTTATTTCCCAAATGACCAAATAACTGCCACAAGCATCAAAAATCATGAAGGACCCAACCCATCATGAAATGGACCACTGTGATTCTTTCCTTTAAATATTAGTACATAGAAAAAGGAAAACTTCAATTAGTATGTGCATTAAACTAAGCAGTATTGTCTTTGTGTACCTCCCCAAAGCTTTTTTTGGAATTCATGAACCAGAACAATAGGACAGAGAACCCGAGTACAGGTTAAGAAAAAAAAAGGTTCTCTTGAATACTCTTCCAGCCACGTGGTGGCTGAGAAATGTTCTATCAGGACTTACTACCTAACAGAGTCCTTCAGTAAACATAAGCCATGTTATCTAGGGTTTCCCTCCCAAAAAATAAATTATGTAAAACAAAATTTCAATTAGAGGTCAGGTTTGAAAAAGAAACAAATATTTGGGGGGACATAAAACGCCTTTGCAAGAAGAGCAAAAGAAAAGCTTGTCTGTTTCTGCACATTCTTTCTACTACTCTCTTTTATGTCAACAATTTTTCATTCCCTTGTCATTCGGTGATGACTGTTTTGGGAAATTTTGAAATTTCTTCAGTAGACAACTGTACAACAGGTAAGGGGCTTAGGCAGGAGAACAGTGCTGTAAAAATCCTTCTATTGGAAGATCTGTATTTCTGACTTATTGGAAAGAATGTTCCTGTTAGAAGGAGCACAAAAAGCTGACTATAAAGTATAATAGGATTTATTGAAGAACTTATATACATCATCTGCAAGCTAAACAATGTATCACAAATATCAATAAAGGCAACTTCCAACCCTGAGTAGCTGGTAAAAACAAACATGATTAGTACTTAAATAAATAGTTTGGTGTCCCCCTGCATATCCTGTTTTAAGATTTTATTCTCACAAACTATCATGAAGAAAATTATTAATTTGACTATAACTAAACTTTGGCAGATTGGATGACCTTGACTCACAGCATGAGATGCTGTCCTGCCACAAACACAAGATTGCAATTTAGGCAACAGTTTTGACTTTAAACTACAGAATTATAGAACCTCCCAGGGCAGGAGGTTCCACTTGATTTCATTTACTTCATTTTAACTTTTCACATGCATCCAAGCTTGTCAAAGAGTGAACTAGATGGTTGCTGTATTATCTGACAACTACAGCTACATGGTATATGGGAATTACAAAGAATTTCAGCTGGATAATTTTTTTTGATGATAAAATTTCACTATACAAAGTCCTCAGGACTTTTCATCCACTAGAATCCAAAACACCATGCACAGCTTTATACTGTCCTTCAGATCTTCTCTATTAATATGGTACACACTTGAGAAGATTATCTTTTACAGAAAAACACATTATGCAGCTTCAAGAAATTTGCTAATACTTTTATGTCACATTGGTCAAACTATGATGAGACACAAATGTGTCAGACTAATAATACAGAATCTCAAAGTAACAGGCTAAATGGAAAGCATTTATGCTAAGCTATAATTTACGTAATATATTTTTTTCTTTGCAACTTGTGTAGTTGATACAAAATAAGATACTATATTAATGGCAAAACTCCCAACTTTTTAGGGTTGGTCATTTTTATTTTAGCCTGGGCTTGATTTGTGCTTAAACTGAAAAGAGGACATCAGTTCTGGATTCTATTTTCACTTTCCTGTTCAATGACACACACGTCATTGAGGTTTTTTCCTCATCTGGTTTTAGCTGGAAAAAGAAAATCACAAAGAAATACAAATTACATGAGATGAGCCCAAGGCACACTACATGTGCTTCACATTTCAAATGCTAAATAATTTAGATCATAAAACTAATGAGGAAAAACTTTTGCAAACTGGTTAGGTGGGCTTGAGCAGGCTTAAGTCTGAAAACAGACAAGACAACAGACGAGAGCAAATGAATATGAGCTACTAAGGCTAGAGTCCTCAGAAGAGTTAAGAAGATGGAATAGTGCTGCTTTCAAAGAGGAGTAATTGTTTCATATTAACAAGACAATAAATGGTACTCATTAAAAAGCAAAATGTACTATATCAAAAATGAAGATTACAGGAAGGGATAAAAACAAATGTTTAATTTTTAAACCAACTTCTAGTGCCTGATTTTGATATATCATTAGTCCTCACTTCTTTATTTCTTCAAATATCAGTGACAATACTGAAGTGAATATTGGAAGAAATGCTGAGGCAGGATTTCACTGAGGCCACAAAATATGTTTAATGTGCCAACAGATTTCTTACTTAAAAAGTGGGTCTTACTATAGCTGAAACAAAACCACTTCCAAAAAATCTGTCTGGACTCTGGTCACCTATTCAAAGCAGGAAAGTAGGCCTAGCACAATGAGGAATTACAGAAATATGATGGAGAAGGAAGTAGTCTTGCAACTAAAAATGGCCATTCTGTTCACAGAGATGTAGCCCCAAACAGATTGTGTAGTCCCCTTAACTGCATGCAAATAAACAGAAATCTGGCTGAATGTTTATGGCTTTCACTTCCTTGGCAAGAAAATACAGCAGCTATATGCACCTCACAGTAAGTACTGCCTCATTTCCTAAAGCAGATACCTCTGGCCACCGAGCAATTCCTGTTAAAGCCTTTCTTCCCTCTCTTCCCAGCAAGGCAGCACTTTTTGGCAGTGCAGCTGTACCCCAGTGAGCACCCATCCTGCTCTGGGCACTGCCATTATCTGGGGCTGACTCTCTGCCAGGGAATCACAATGAAGAAGCCTCTACACTTCCCTGTCCATTACACTTTTCTGTAAAGATTATGATGCTGCTGATAATACCTTTCTAATCACAAAAATAAAGGAGAATGACAAGGGCTGTTAATGATTTGTACAACACGCTGATAATGGGGAGCAACATTTAAGAGTAAAGTGTATTTCAGTCATGTCAGCTACAAAAAATAGATCACAAAAGCATATTTGAGCTTGTAGTAACATTTTTTGCTAATTATTGGTGGAGAGAAAATGAGGAAACTGGCCTTCCAATACCCATCACTAATGAGACTCAATTTAGGCCTTTTACATAATCTACTCGAGAGAGCAAAGAAAATCCCCACCCTATCTGATAGATTTATACCGGGATGAATTTCCCAGAGAGATTTGCCTCAATCATGAAAGCAAGCAGAATGTTAAGACTTCAATATGAAGATGGGGGCTTAAGAGGAAAATCACTCTACAAATTAAAATCTGTGCCTTCTAAAATAACAGCTGGAAAAATTTCTAAAATCAATACAGTATGAATGATTGATAATAGTGTCTCAGAGCAGAACCCAGCCAATGGTTTTCCTGGGCACAATTGTTGAGCTTTTGAAAGCGTTTCTATGCTCTCAATAAACTTATTTTGATGTTAATGGGCTAATTTGCCCTTTTATTTCCAAAAAAAATTACACATATAAGGATGCATCTGTTGACAACTGTGGTTAACTGAATCAGTCCTTCATGTGTGAGTTTTGGAAGAAATTTGAGTGTGCTTATATTATTTTCTTGCAGCACTAATATCTTTGCTAGTCAGACACTACTTCACCACTTTTTACAGAACCAAACCCACCAGTTCTCTCAGGCTCATAATGAAGCTACTGCATTTTTTTGGCTATTAAAAAAAATACGTTTCTTTTTAGCCTCAGAACAAAAATACCACAATACAGAAATCCACAAATTAGCTACCCATGTAATGTGAAAACCCACAGAAAAGGCAGGTGCAGACAAATGTCTGCAATGCAGACAACTGCAGGATGCTTCTTCAAAGAAAGACCTGTACATGCTGGACAAAAGCTAGCCACAGTTTACCAAAATATATCCAGCAAAGACAGTTGTTGAAAGACTGCACAAAAGACAGACTGGGAATTGCCAATGACAGATTTTCTCCAAAGTGTTTTTTTTCAATCAGAAATCAAAAAAAGTATATACAATAATAGTAGCTACTACAAAAACCTTGTTTTACACTGGCATCATTGCACAGACTGATCTTTTTGCCAAGGTATGCTCCCTTCAGGTACAGGCCTGACCCAAATGGTGATGTTCTCTGACATGGGACTCAGAGCTACTAGGGAGGAAAGCAGCAGGATTTCTCTTACTACTTGCATCTATAACACTTACATGCATCTACTTCTGATTTAAAAACAAGTAATTGGTTGTTAGAGTCTAACATGGCAACCAAATTTGAAATTGTATGAAATTTACCTATTTTGCCAACACAAAACTTATATTTAATTTTCAGCAAACCAAATGAACCTGAAAAACATTATTTAATTAACTCTACACATTGTAAGGTCCAAACAGAGGGTGATGCGTTAGAAACATGCTATGATTTAGAAAATCTTTGTTCATGAAGTGACCTGAAAGAAATCAACCTCAGTGATTTTTCTTTAAAATCCCTTGAAATAAGTATTTTGTGCAAACTCAGGTAAACTAAGCAGCTTTGAGTTTTACTGTATGGATCTATGAGGTTTCTTTTCCTGCTGGAACACTACGTGAAAATTGTTTATTGTTACACTTCAGAACCAAGAACTAAGAGTTATTCATGAAAGCAATGTAGAAGAACTAAAATCACTGAGGTAGCTCAGCTCAGCTATAGTTGCTAAGCAATTGTTATGTTATCCTACTTGTAAAGTGTTATCTGTATACACACACATCTTTTTTCCATGCCATCCCTGCATGTCGTTGCATGTCATCCTTTACCCATTGTTACTGACCAAGACTTCCACTGGAAAGCAAAAAGACCACAGTAAATTTTAATTCTTTCCTGTTGAAGTTTTAGCTGATTAAGGTAAAGGATGACATGGTTTGACCTCCCATTAAGAAATGTGAGCAAGTGTTGCTTTTCCAGACAAATTATCAATAACATTTTAATTAAGGTTTGATTGAGCCAAAGCAATTATCACATGGCAGCAGGTAGTGAGCAGCCAAGAGCTGGGGGTATCATTCTTTCCCTGCAAGGGCTGGAAGAAGACAGAGTAATTACTATTGACGAGGCTAATCTTCCAGTCTTCTAACCTCAGGCATGCTCAGACGAGACAAATCCCACTCAGCATTCCTTGTCGACAAATTGGTCATTTACATAAACATGTTTTCTCGCCAACATACGCTATTGTAGTAGATTTCCCAAAGATGGCAGCAGGCCAGACACTTACTTAGCAGCCAATGTTCATGTCTTTTGCATAAACATATGTGCTTTTCTTGCCTTTACATGTGAGTCTGGAGACTAAGCCTTACTAAGGGCAAGTGGAGCTTTGGGTCAAAACCGACTGACGAGGGACCCTGCCTTTGAAGTCACTCCCTATTATCATAACAGCATACAGCTATAGTGCTTTTTTCCCCACTGGACATCTCCTGTCCCCCTAAGGAAACTTTCAAGGCTTTTGGAAATAAAATTACTGTTAGACAGACCATACAGAATTTTTTTACATACTGGTTTAGCTGTCCAAAAGCATTACTTCAACACTGAATCTATATTATCCACACAAAGCAGTAACCCATGGCATGCCCTGCCCAGGTTGTTTCAACACAGCGTTTACATTTGTTCTCCAGATACCAAACTGAAGCTGGGGAATGCTATTATTTCATTCACACATTTTATTCACGTGCAGATGTTGTATTTATTACTGTTCACCTCCATGTCCCCTCAAAGATCAGA
This sequence comes from Drymodes brunneopygia, assembly GCA_013400955.1. NCBI lineage: Eukaryota > Metazoa > Chordata > Aves > Passeriformes > Petroicidae > Drymodes > Drymodes brunneopygia. The sequence continues at coordinate 258,972 of VZTZ01046193.1, forward strand.
GTGGCTCCATTCACAAGGAATGAGAGCACCCTGCCAAAATTCTTATCTGCAATGAGACTAATGGAGATTATTGCAGCAGAAATTACTCATAATTGTAACTGCCCACCCAGCTCCTGGCTATTTCTGTGGTCTTCTACTTGGATCTTTTCTGTCTGAACTTGATTGTTCTGTGCAAGGGAAAATGGTATTGGGAAAATAAAATAAAATTAGGAAAAAATCCCTGCATCTACCTCTTGTTAATTTTTTGCTCTTTTTTCCTCTCTTTCTTTTTTAATTTTTTTAGACTAAGCAAACTCAAATGTTGCAGTATAAACTAAGTGGTTATACAAAAATATTGACAGAATGTAGACAGATTTTTTAGAAAGTGACCTCTGTGATGTCCTTCAAACATTTTGCACGCTATCCCTGCTAATGAACAGCTATCACATCTCACAAGGCTCCATCACACTAGAAACATGATATCTAACTATTCTGCATCCATCACTGGAATGATTTAAGCTTGGACTAAGAAATAACCACCATGACATCTCATTTAATAGTAGATACACTTAAAAGATGATCTCTATAGAAAAGATTTCCTTGTAAAAAAAAACAAACCAAAACAAAACACAGAAACCAAAAAAGAAAATCAAACATTTCTGTACATCCAATTTAACATTTTGCATCTTCTAAATTATTTCATGAGGAAATTTGCAAGTGCATTTGCAAATTGTGATTACAGTCTTCCAAAGCCTCAAATTCCAGTCATCATAGGAGGCCTTTTCTGCTTTGCTGAGTACATTTCTCTAAACGTTCCTGGCTCTCACTGCAGGTCAGGGGAAATATGGTAAGTATTTATCACTTGCATGGTGTCAGAAAGAAACAGTAATGCACTTCCTACAGACAGATAGAAGCTATTCTGAAAGGCATAAAATCAAAGTAGGTAAAGAAACAAAAAGAGAATGGATAAAAGCATTCCTAAGCTCAGCACAATTTTTGTTGTCTCAACTATATTTGCTTTTTCTTTCACATTTCTTTGTAAATAAAGTCATAGCCTGCTAAAAGGTGGGCAGCAATATGTACAAATCCTGTAGTACACACTCCTCTCTGGTATCATCCATGCTGAGACTAAATGGTGGAACAGTATCCCAGTGCCTTATCTGAATACATTCCTGGGCTGCCTCTTGCCTCAAAAACCCTTCGGTTTTATTTCTTACATGACTAAGGGTTTTACCTACATTTTATAACGTAAAAGCAAAACAAACCACTGAATTAGATTTTGCTTCCAAAAAAAAATTGTAGAAATTCCCTATGGTGAGCAGTGTAACAAAGACTTTGGATACAGGTAGCCCTGCAAGGAGCAAGAGTTTGGACTTGACAATCCTTATGGGTCCATTTCAACTTGAGACATTCCATGATAGTCAACAAGTGAAAATGGAAAAAGTAACTAACTGAACGAAGCATTTATTAAACTTCACCTGACAGTTCAATCCCTTTTGTCCTTGAAAAGTTTAGTTACAGCTTGAAGATGACAGCCGTAAGATTTCCCTCCAAGGGGTTTCAGAGTTTTCTCTCAATATATTCATCATGCATTATGAAGGGCTGATATGAAGATTACACTTTCTCATATCTGTTGTCAGATACCAATAAAATGGATTCTAGTAAGTCTGTAAGGATTTGGCCTGAAACTTTTCACTCTGTGTCCCAGTTCCTTACAGTCTCCTTGTGACGGGGTGAAGCAGGAACAAAGGGGTAATGCATTGGCTGTCCATAAACCTTGGGCTGTTACCTCCCTGTTTATCTTTTCAAGAAGAGTTATGAATTTTCACATTACATTTCTGCATTAATGAAATGAGAGGAAACCTTCACAATAAATATTGAGTGAGATTTGAAAAACTTTTGTTGTCGGGTTCCCAAACTGGCCAAGGAAAATACCTGTGAGGTGCTTCAAGGGCACTGCTGCCTCTAGACCTGTAGGACCAGAGGTCAGTGGGGCAGCATCCTGTACTGTGGCTTTACTCTGAAGCTGATTGAACTAACACTGATAAAATTTCCTCTCCCCTGATTGTTGTAAAAGGTGTTGCTTCATGGGCTGCATAATTCAAAACCATAGGGAATTATATTCTCTCCTAAACCAAGCATCTCCTCTTTGACAGGCACAGGTGGATGGGATTAGTCACCACGCAGCTCCTGGAGCTCGTCATTTACCAACACGACTGTAATTAACCTTCCCACAAACACATTGCTGTTGCCATGGGAATCCACCCTGGACATGAAGACAGTTCCATTCTGAGCTGCACATGCTGAGGAAAAGTTACTCTTCTGACAAGTGCGCTGTCACAAAGGGGTGCCAGAGCAGTTGCGAGCACCAGCTTCGCGGCGAGAGACGGGACGACAGCTCAAGAGGAAAGTCATGACTGTTGTAAAGAAATTAAGGCCATGAGAGGTTCCAGGGAACCCAGAAAGCCATGTCACACCGGTTCAAATCACCTTTCCTCCCACTTCTCCAGAGTAAGCAATCACTGCAGAAAATAAAAATTTCTAAGCAGGAGGAAGAGTGCAGGAGAGCACTCTCCTGCATTTCCACATATAAATGGTATCATATTAAACAAAAAATTAAAAAACAAACCAACGAACAAAAGAATTAGCACTTTAACCTAGTGTACAATAGGCACAGAAACTCAATAACACTATTTATTTTTAAAATAAATGCAGTAGACTTATCTGAGAAAACAAGGATCATAAAATCTAAACAGAATAGCACCTTACTAGATAATATTTAGTTTGCACTCCACAATTTGCATTATAATCACCACCTACCTTCTTCTCAGAAAGGATTTCTAAAGACCAACATAATGAAATTTACAATTTATTGTATTGGTAATTGTACATTACCGTACAAATCTCAAGCATTATTTAAATTTATCAAATAATATTTATTAGTATTCCAGGAAGCCTTTAATTCAATATTAATTTACATTTGTCAAATAAAGAACTAAAATACATTTTGAGTTGCATTATCTTTTCTTTCTTAAAAAAATTAATTTGTATATTCACTAATTTTCAAAATTCAGTGCCTATTACATCTTTGGATCATTAACACTTTTGGATCCTAATACACTTTTAATGAAAAGGAAGGTAAAAAGCCCAATCCATTTGTAGATATGATAAGGAATTTCTAACATAAATCATTCTATTGCAATGTGTGCATACTAATAATGTTTTCCTCAATTTTCCCCAGGCATCCTTCATCTGTTCACATTTAGGCAGGTTAAAAAGCACTCAGGCATCCAAAATTCAAATTAGACAAAATTTAGGCAGAGTCTAAACACAAGAGCTACAAAATAATTTTCACTGTAACAATGCCCATATCCAGTGGTCCCTGAGAACTTCTGTTTTCTCCTGGGGAAAAAAAAAAATCCCATGACATTTTGAGTTTGCTGTTGTACACTTCCCAGCTTTCCTCAGGTCTATCTGTAAATGCATGCCAGCTCCAGCTAAGACTCACAAAATCAGGCATCTATGGGTCTAAAATTTGTGTCTGCTAATCTGGGAGATGTACTTAGCCCACGCCCACAAGCATGGACAGCAAGAAGCTCAAAAAGGTGGAAAACTAAGAGCAGAAGACAGCAGCATTGCTCACATTTTCCTAATAGCGTGTAGTGGCTAAACACTCTGTCTGGGAAGTGCAAGACCTGACTGTACTTCTTCACCTGAAAACTACTTATTTATTATTGTAGAAGAATAGGAATATAAAAAGCATAAAGCAGAGTCAGACTGCAGTGTGATTTCTGAGCTGCACTCTCTCCTGACAGACAAATGCCTACCCCAGGAATGCTCCAGTCAGGCCACAGACACATTTTTGCATGCTGTCTTTTCAGTCCACATTTTCCTGAAAAATGGCTCACAGGCAATTCCAGGCTTCAACAGCATTAAACACAGTTTGGTTCTGTAGTAGCAACACCAAGGATTGGAAACTGCAGAAGGGGCAGGAGCTGGTTGTCAGCATTTCAAGGGCAACAGTGGCTGGAGGGGCTTGTGTGTGAAAAGCTAAAAGCAGGATGGAAGTGCTGGGATCTGCCTGACTTGGAGGAGCTGGCTTTGAGGAACCAGGGATCACAGCTATTTTAGTTGCAGATGGACAAAATCTCTTTCTTTCTCTTCCCCCAAACCATGTTCCTTCTGGGATCTCACTCTCTCCCCTTATTTCCTCATGGCACTCCTGACAGTCTGCAGCTGCTGCTGCACCTTTGCATTACCTCCTGCAGCCCCAGGCAACTGGCTCCTGCTTTGAGCTGGCCAGACAGTCCAGCACAGTTCACACCTTGCACACCTGACAGTCCTCATCTGTTTCATAAAGAGCATCTGCTGGAAGGTGGGACTGGGGGCTCCATTCCTGGAGCTGGATATTTCAAAGAACAACTGGGATGATGACCAGCAGTGTTGCAAATCCTCTCCCAGGTCACCTTTAGACCTGCTGGGTGATACAACTGGCTTTGAGGGAATGGAGGTGAGGATGCCTCATTGCCCTTTTAGGGGATTCAAAACTTGTTTAAGTTAAAATGAGAAGTGCTTTTCTGCTCTTTTTGCTTTTCTTCTGCTAGGCACCTGCTCCCATTTTCACTGGGTTGGTCCAAAATATACAGCACTCAATAGCAGGAAATGTAATGACAATAGTTTCTTTGAGCAGGCTATTTGATACTGACCTCAGTGGTGGATCAGACCTCTCTCAAACAAACACACACATAAATTTTTGCCTCTCCCAGTACAGGAAAAAAAAACCAGCTACAGCAAAGAGTTGGGTCTTTGTGCCAAAAATGAAACTGGAAGGAAATATATGCCATTTCCATGTTATTTCACAAATACATGGAACACCCAAAACCATGGGATTATGGGATTATTCTGACATCTCAGAGGAAGAACCTGATAAGAACATGATTCATTTGCATATTAGCAGATTTTGCTGTATGATAATCTAGATTATTGACTCATGGAAAGCAAATCTGCAACAACCATTCCTTCTCTAGGCTTTTTGAAATCCACTCTGCTCACTGAGTGCCTGGTTAAGACTAAAAGCTTTGCAGGGTTTTTTTGCCTTGCCCACCACTGCCACTATTCATGCTTCAGAACAGTTACTACAGAGAAGGTAATAAAGCTGTCCCATCGCCTTGATTACAAGAAGATATCCCTTACTTTTAATTATTTTCATGTTTCTGAAGGCTTGAGTACAAAGGCTGTCATAGCCGAGTTTTCATGGTTGGAAGTATTTCTATGTGTCCACTGTGTTTATGTATTAATCACTGTTAATGTACTCTACCCCTCAGTAACTTCTTCAGTTTAAAATCAACACATGATAATCAAGTTTTGCTTTCTTCAAGGCACTGCTGTAATGGTAATCCAAGAGGGGAGCCAGAGTCTGTATTTCACAGATCCTCCACTGTGTAACTGCTTGAAAGGCACTTAGCTATATCTTACAACTGCTTTTATCACTTTGAGTACTGAGCAATCTTCTCCTGATTACCAGTTACATCCTCCTGAAATAAAAGTGTTGGAAAGGCCCTGCACCTCTGTTTGATGTTAGAAGTTACCATTTAGCCAGTGTAACTTTCCAAATTGCAGCAATTTTTTCTTACGGGATTTCAGTATGTTCTTGCCACCATGCAATCAGATACTTAAAGAAGAGAATAAAAAGCCTAAGGAAAATCTGACACTGAATTACGAATTTTACTTGGTGATATTAGACAACTTTTTCTTGGGATTCATCCAATTAATCAGGGGAAAAGAAAAACCAAACCAAAACAACCAAACTGCCAAACTTTATCCCCCCCACCAAAAAAACCCAGACCCAAATAAAAAACAAAACAGCAAAAAGGACCAACAAAAACAAACAAACAAGCAAAACCCCAGAAACATCACCCATAACTGTGCAAAAATATCTCAGATCTTGAAGAAAATTGGAAGTGACATGTCATCTGAGCTCACCTTGCAACACCATCCTACTTACAGGGCTGAAAATGTTCTTGAAATTTTGATTTTATAAATTATGTGTGCTGTACACTGCCAGAGGATACAAGTGCAATCCTGAGAAGTCAGAAGTGCCAACAGGCTAAATCACTGTATTTCTTTAAACTTACATCCTGAACTTAGAAATCACTGTGAAAATTTCAATTAATGCAAACTATAATGCACTAAAGAGCTGAGTACAGGAAAATATCCTAGTTTGCAGCTTTGATTATACTGAATTCATGAGCTTGCCAGTGAAACATCCCTACTGTGGTAGCAATGGATGTTTGCTTATCTAAAAGAAATCAATCTAATTAAGAAGTTACCCACCTAACACTGCAGTGCCTTTTTTGAAGCCATGTGTGCAATGTCTCTTTAAAAGGTGCAGCAAGAATTTAGGACATCATAATACGACCCACTATTTCTCAGTCCAGGACTTGAAAACATGTTCTACTTCTGGAAATATTTTTGCTGCTATTTCTTTTCCTATGTGTTCCCCTCTTCTTCATCACTTGGGTTTTAAAAATTTATTGCTTATTTTCTATTCCTCCAAATGCCATTTTCTATCACTCCCTGCTGTCTTCCTCTGCACTTGTCTGGAGCTCAGAATTGAAACGGATTATCTGAACTCAGCACTATCTCCAGAGGAGTCACCATGATGACAATATTCAAGGAAATAAAAACATCTCTGTCACTGATTAGTTGGAGAAAAGGGCCAGACAGGACAGGTGGGGAGGAAAGGGAGATGAGCCCATGATTATTTAAACCTCCCAAGTGAGTCATGATGAATAAAACCCTGAGCCCAGCTGAAAATAGGAACCTAGGAATCAGGAATGATATACTTTAGCAAACATATTGACAGTGTTTCCCACAGAAATATTTTCCCTTGAAGCACAACAGAGTTGCAAAGGGACTATTTCTGAGTTGCATTTTAGAATATCTCACTGACAAGTACACAGCAACACAACTTCACAACTCATCTGTTTATTATAGTTTGCTAAAATAATCCACAACATGAAGGTATTTTGCCTTCTACTGTTGTGTAAAAATTGTGGATATTATTTGTAAAACCAGCTGCAATTAGGTAGCAATAGACTCCTCAACCTTGTCAAGAGTGACAAGCAGCTGGAAAGAAAGCTTTTGGATAAAGTCACAGGCTGCATCCCTTTGCTCTAAAGGAGTGTCAATGCTGTGCACTGCAATGATGACAGAGAAAAAGAAAAAATGAGAAGCTGTCAGGAACTGAGAGTGAGCAGCAGTGATTCAGTATGAAATAAAAAAAGCAAAAAAACAAAACACAAAATATCTTGGTACAGAGGTATAGTTTGGTACTTGATTTTGTCCCAAAATAGACAATTTCCAGACAGAACAGCCTAGGAGTACCAGGAAATCACTTTAATAAGTACTTTTTTGTTTGGTTAACACTGACTTTTATTTTTTTTTCCATTGAAATTATAGATATGCTGCGTTACAGAAATCTCTATAATAAAATTATATTTAAACACTAAAATAAGTTATCTTAAAACCTAACCCAAATGTCTGCAATTTATCAGGAAATGTCCCTTACTGAAGAATAGCTATTATTATTGTTTCATGCTATAGAAGACGTCTAATCCTTATATATACTAGCCAAAGTACTTCTATGTTTTAGGTATTATATGCCTCATGCATCAGAACATTTTAGTAAAACTTGTCCAATTTAATAATCTAATATTTTAATAATACTCAAAGCATCTTGCAAATAAACTGCTTTGCCTCCAGACAAGCTCTCTTCAGCTCATCACACTGGTGGCATTCTGTATTCTACAAAGAAGTTCAAAGGACCTTCAGGCCTAAGATTTATTAATTTATGCACTTCCCATACAAAGCAGCACAACAGCAGTTACAGCTTACTCCAAACTGTTTCAAGTTTGAGGGATGTGGACTGAAGGGCCAAGGCCAATTATATGAGGTTAAACAAGGCCAAGTGTTGAGTCCTGCCTTTGGGTGACAACAACCCCAGGCAGCACTACGGGCTGGGGCAGAGTGGTTGGAAAGTGACCCAGCAAAAAAAGGACCTGGGGGTGTTGATTGAGTGTTGCTGAACACGAGCCAGGTGTGCCCAGGTGTCTGAGAAGGCCAATGGCACCTGGCCTGGAGCAGGAATAGTGTGGCCAGCAGGACTGGGACAGTGATCATCAGTCTCTTCCCCCAGGTAACAAGGGACAGGACAAGAGGAAATGGCCTCAAGATGCACCAGGGAAGGTTTGGATTGGATATTAGGAAAAGTTTCTTCACTGAAAGGGTTATCAGACATTGGATCATGGTGCCCAGAGAAGTGGGGGAATCACTGTTCCTGGAAGTGTTCAAACACTGTGTAGCTGTGTTGCTTAGGGACACAGTTTAGTGGTGAACCTGGCAGAGGTAAGTTTATGGCTGGATAAAGGTAGATTTGTGGATGGTTTACAGATTATTTTAGAGATCTTTTCCACCCTAATCATTCTGTAATTCCATGATTCTAGGTCTCATACTCTTCACTAAACCATAAGTAACTTCCTCTACCCCAGATGGTTTTGACTTGATAACTTGGTGAATTCTAGTGGTCAAAAGCTGTCTTCCTCCAAAAAAAGAAGAGACAGCTCTGTCATACTTCATAAGTGTATTCATTTATTTTAAAACACAGCATGAAAATGGTAGGAAACCCTCCTCCCCATCTCTTGAAGTCTTTATTGAGTGGATGTCACTCAATTTAATTCCTTGGATAGCTTTTTCTGTTAGATACAAGCATTTTCTTGTGAAATTTCCTTTATGTCTTATCTCCTGCGATATTCTGCTCTTACCATTCACTTAATATCACTTTTACTAACCTTTACAAATGAAAAAAATCCTCCCAATGGTGTGTAAAGCATTAGATTGGGATGACAGTAAAGACTGGTGTTCATTACCGTTCACGAATTAGCAGGGAACTAATAAATCACAACACTATTACTATAGTGTGCAAGAGAAATAACCCTGCTTCACATGATCAATTTGAAGAAACACAAATGAAGAGCATAAAATGACCAAAACTTGATGGATTGACAGGTCTATTCTAGAATAATGAAAGAAAAAAGAAAGTTAAGCCCAGAGGAAGAGACCAGGTCCAACAATCTAGGGGTGAGCGCGACAGCCACGCTATTACACGATCAAGTCTTAACATTATTGTTTACTCAGAAAAGATCCAGAAAAAGATACCTTCTAAAAGTGGTGATTCAGACAAATTTTCAGCCATCTGTTTAAGCCAGAGTAGGTAAAATCTGAGAGAACACAAATGAGGAGTGGCAGAGAACCCACCATTAGAGCTAGAAAACTGAAACTGAAAACAGAATGTTCAGTCAGTTTTAAAGAACTGGACACAAGGTTTGGGAAAATGTCCAGTAATGGTGACACAGACGGCTTCAAATGACTATAACAAAGATCATGTTCCAACTGCTTACTGAGTTTCAGATGCAAAACATAGGACAAGCCAGATAAAACTGCCAAGATTCCATGAAAAGTTAGTGATTTTCAGGTTCTCTATTTTTCCATATCTACTGCAGAAGGTTTTCATTCTGCTAACAAAGTTTACTGTCATTTTTCGGTCTGAATTTAATTTTAATAAGAATGTGAGACATCAACATCAACTTAGTTTTCCCAGAGCTTTTTTTATTACTTGGGGAATCCCTGATTCACAGATTTCTAATGGAAAGGATCATCACAACTCCTAGCCTGGAATCAGCACACTAAAGACTATGTGATACCACTTACTATTCACAAGTTCAGCTAGTATTTGTCTACAGTATTTTTTATCTTATAGAACGAATCAATAGCTTCAAACTAGGTACCTCAAGAGGTGAAAGTCACAGCCCATTAAAATTTGCATGCAGTATGAAGTTTAAATTGCCTGGTTGAGCATTTCTGAAAAAGTACCTCCTCTTACCATATCCATAAATTGTGGTCACACCACAGTCACATGATATCTTAGTATTTCTTTTGACAAACTAATGCGACTGCACTACTTAAAATGCTTTAAAAAATGTATATGTGATACTCCCCCAAATATACAGCTTTCAGTAAAAGGTATATTCACTTAATTTGTCACGATTCGGATTTCTTTACTACACTGCAGAAGGATCCAGTCCTGCATGAACTCATGAGCTGCAAGGTGAACCACATGTAACTGAAAACTCTCATTTAAATGACAAATCCATTAAATAGTACTGGAGGTTACTAGTGATTTTTACTCATTTGAGAAGACTACCTCTACAATTAAAGAAAAAAATGCTGGCATTCAATCTAGGTACCTCTCTTAGTCAAATGAAACAAAGATATGAAAATTTCTCCTGGATGCCAAAGGAAAAAAAAATGAATTGATTTGGTTCGAGGAGAAAGGCATATTGGGTATAGCCTTTAATTGCTGGCATTAAATGCTGATAAGGTTTTAGAGCAATGGTATTGGCTGAGAAGCCATCACCTGGATGGATAACTGCATCTGAATGAGGGCATATGCTTAGAAATCCCACTAACAACTCACAGAATCCACTTGAAAATACACTGGAGAGTGTTAACCTGACAGGACTGAAGCACTTCATCCTCAGCTGCCTTCTTAACTGGTGTTGGACATTGCACACATACACGTGACATGTCTCTAGCACCTTTCCTCCTCTCTGCAGCTCCCACAGCCTCAGAGCTGCAGCTGTCACACACCCACCGCCCAGTTGCCTAATCAGTTCTTATTTTCCTGATAAATGATTTGCCTAAGCTCAGGTTCTGATTCTTCCTGCTGTTCCCATCTGTCTTCTCTCACCCCTCTTCCCTTATCAAATGCCCAACAGAAAATTTATCAACGGCCAAGTAAAAATATCCCTCCAGCACAGTGATACATGTTTCCATTCTTCTAATCCATCGGCAAAAATGGCTGGTGTTCAGTCTGATATGCCTTGAACCCAGCTGAAGATATAAGGGTTAATATCACGATATTAACCATATATATTAACCTATCATCATGGACCCAGTCTGCAAGAAAACAAATCACATAGCATCCAAATTCCTGCATATCTTTTGCAGATGTGATGTCATGCAAGCTGTGTTATTCTCATGCCCATAAGGAATTGTAACTCCTTTGACTTCTTTCCAACACACTCCTTTTAATTGAAGCTGTACCTTCTGCCAGTAGGAAAGAGTTGTTAAACGAGAGGAAAAGAAATAAAATACCTGTCAATATGTCTGAAAGAAGAAAACATTAATAAAAGCCGTAAGCACAAGACCACACTGACATTTTTGCTAAGTACATGCCACATGAGGATCATTTAACATACACTGGTCTCAGAGAGCTGAATTTTAAACTTACTTTTTCATTTTTTAAAAGGAACAAGATGCAGAAGTCACAGTAAAAAATTCTTCAGTTGAAGAGATTGATTGCTGCCTGTAACATTGTTCATGTAAGGCAGTCATGATAAGATTTTTGTCCACTCTGCAGAAAAAAAATCTTAATGATCTTATGAGGAATCTAACTAAGCTACATTTAGTTAATTTTTATGTTTAACTGCCACATATCAAGTACTCAAAACTGAATTCTATATGTTTATTAAAAAGTATTAAAGAAGAGAGGAAAATCTACATTGAGGAAAATTTTATAAAATTCTGAAAAAAGTATGGTTGTAAATTTCTAAATACTACTGTCAATTAAATTTTTTTTTTCTCAAGTAAAAAGCCATCAAAGTAATCTTTATCTAGAATTTAATTTATACAATAAAAATTTTAGAAGACCTTCTATTATTTATCCTGAGAACACTGACAGCAAGAATGGATAGAGATGTCATTATAAAATACCCACATGTAAACACACATAGAGCCAGATGAGAAAGCAGCACATACTACCAGAAATCCATCATGCATGTACAAAATACAATGGGGACTTGAGTGCCAAATATCACAGTGGTGGACTTCATCAAAGAAGGAATTACAGCTTTGTGTCTTCTTTGAATAGTGGACCAGGATAGTCTTCAAAGTTTTCCGTGAAATCCACTTCCAACAAGTCACCTTTAATCTTTAAAGTCAGAAGAAAAAGGTGCAATTCTAGAGATTTTATAGCTACAAGAGTGAATTCTTTAACCAATTGACCATTTTTATTAACACAATTGAATTTTAACAGAACTTCCCCAAAACCTAAGCAATAACGAGACCTAGGGATTCCAGGTTTCTCATTACACGGAGGATATCTCAAGGCTTTGCCTTGAAACAATGCACTGAATGAGATCTGCTACTGCAACTGCATTTGTTCTCCACTAGAAAATAACATCTGGTGTCACTGTAATGAGACTGATAATACCTTGTTACCACAGAAGAAAACCTGTGATACGATACAGGGATTTCCCTGTAGCAAAGGATAAATCTGTCTGAACAAAGAAAGATCATCCCTGCTTATCCTGAAGTACACAAATTTAGTGAAATTTGCATTATAAATATGACTGCAAAATTTCATAGTAGAAGACATCCTCCTTCAGAGATTTTTCACAACTCCAAACTCCATGTGGGATATCAAAGTCTAGCTGAACTGCTTAGAAGTTCATAGTAACCAGAAATACAGCAACATGTATTAAATAATTTCATATTTATTCAAACATATAGTACTCAACCTTGACTTTACTAAGATGCCAAAACAACTCCTTTCAATGGATTTTTATAAATGCAACTGCTCTGAGGTCAGTAAATAATCTGACTGACATATAAACAGAAACATTAATGAGCTTTCATGAATATAGTAAATTAGTATGATACGTTCTTAGAGTGATGTTATAAATGGGACTGTTCAGCCTGGAGGAGAGAAGGCTCAGGGAGATCTTATCAATGGAGGGTGCAAGGAAGATGGAGCCAGGATATTTACAGTGGTGCTCAGTGACATACCCAGAGGCAGCGAGCACACACTGAGACACAGGATGTTTCCTCTGAACATCAGGAAATACCTTCTTGCTCAGTGTGACCAAGTGCTCTCACCTTGCCTGAGCAAAGAAACTCAGTATTTGCCAAAGTCTTGGTGTATTTATCCTAGACTAATTCCAGTACATTGAAATGTCACCACCGGAGGATACTTCAGTGAAGGCTCAGCTACATATACAACAGATCCACTCAAAACCAGGAAGTCAGTGAAGCAGCACTCATTCACCTCTTTCTTGCCTTTGAGTCACTTCTGAACAACCCAGGTTGTACAAGCAATTCCTTCACAGCTTACGATGCACAAAGCACTGGCTAAGCTAGTGACAAATTGAATTTTGAAGTAAGTATGTATTCAGAAGATAAGAAATGTGAGAAGTTCTTTCTGGCTTTTAAAAGTAAGTCTGTTTTGGATTAGAAGGGAAAAAAAAAAAAAGAGTTTGGTTCTGTACTAATATTTAAGTAGGCTAATAGTAAATATTCTGGCTAATACTGAAATTAGTGAGGTTTTCCTACTGCGATGACTTTTTCTTTTTTTTATATTCACTGCTTTAAGCTGTTTTACAAATATGCTGAAACTACAGCTTTGAATGCCTTTAACAACATAGGAGCTATTGATTTTTGCACCCAGTTCCAAGAGCTGATGAATGTCCTTTTTCCACTTCAGGAGAAGAGAGATGACAGCTCTTCCATCTGTTAGGACTGAGAACCTTTGTAACTGAAAAAGAGTTAGGCCTTTTTTCTTTCTAAGGGAGGAAAAACTTGGCCATGTAGATATTCTTTAATAGACAGTGCTTAAATTGAGAGTCTATGGCAACATGGACTGCTTTCTATAGAGGGTTTGTTCGTGTCCCAGGCACCAGAGCCAAGGGAGGTGGCAGCATTATTTGCTGAATGTTGCTGTTACTGCAAGATAAATACAGCAATTCTTCTTTTTATCTGTGAAGTGCCTTTCAGATAAACAGTCTGACCTGAAGTAAAGCCCTTCACTGTTTAAAAACAAAACTGGAAAATATTTGTTTTCCAACAAAAGCAGGACAAAGCAGAGATGGCTTTGGACCTGATGTTTAAGACCAGCATCTGATACCATCCCAACCAGGGTTACATTAGCAAGAGCAGGGGGAAAGAAAAATAAAAATTTAAAATAAAAAAGGAAGTTCAAGAAAAATGTCACTGAAGAAATTATGAGACATAGAAACAAGACAATAACAAGGCTGAAATTTGCAGGACCTTTGCTGTCAGGTTCTGCAAAATCCAAATCAGTAACAAGGCCTGGCCGAGAACCAGCAGCCCAGTGGGGCCATTAGGACTGGGTTAGGACTGAACTACAACTCCCCAGTGGAAATGTTGTGCTCTGAGCTGCTGAGTGCTGAAACAGCATTTTAGGATGAAAACAATCTGGAAGAAAATTTGTTCTCTATTTCACTTTTGAAAGACTAGAAGGTAGAAATACTTTTGCACATAAGAATGAGGGACCCAGGGACTAAGTTTGTTCCTCTTCCAAGTTCAACGCGTATTTAAGCACATTACACCCTAGTACTTTCATGTACCAGTAACACACAACAACTGTTCAATTACAGACATTTTGTTTCCAAGAATCCAATATAAAGATAACAGATGTTTTTAAATGCATCATATGCATCTACTACCCTAAGTTAAAGAGCTTTCCCTGCTCCCACTGAATTTCCCCAATACCAAGTGCAGATACTTGTTCTTGAAACCTCAAACAGTGGAAGCCTCACATTATCTCTAGGCTACCTGTTTCAAGGCTTCCCCCTCCTTATTGTCAGAAGTCTTTTTCTGATGTATAACGTAAATCTTCCTCGCTGCAATTCGAGCCTATTTCTCACTGATCTCCCTGTAAAAAACCACAAATCCATTCTCTACCTCTTTGCAGCAGCCTTTTATATCTTTGAAAGCTGTTATCATGACACCTTAGTCCTACCTTCTCTGTATTAAAAAATAAAAAATCCAATTCCTTCAACCTTTTCTTATTAGGGTTTTGTTTTTTTTAACAGACTTCTGAGGTCTCTTGGTTTTTTGCTGAGCTCTCCTAAATTGGTCCATATCCTTTATGACCTTAGGAGAATCAAGGAGGACTAAAGAATTCCTCCTGATGTTTAACACAAGATTCTTGTGTTCCTGTCACACACTCCAGATAGTGTTTGACACCACTGACAAGAAATTGTTTACCTAAGTTCAAGTTAAAATTGACTATTAGTGCACACTTTTTCTTGTATAGCTGATGCTAAGGAATCATTACCCATCCTCTGCTTGTACAGTTAATTATTCCGATCTAAATATAGAAGCTTAAATCTGTCCTTCCTACATAGTAAGCCAGCTAAGCTTATTTTATCTTCCCCATAGTGTTTCAGTAACAGAATGGCTAAAATGATTTTATATTCACAGAATTCAGACTTTGTCTTCTAAACATCCTTGTATGTTTTATAATGTTTTTGTCATGACCTGAAGACTGAATAAGCAGTCTCTATCCTTCACTCAAAGTATTTAATGAAAATATAGAATTGCAATTGGGCTCCTGAAAAGTCCCATTTGATGTATCTGTCCGTTCTGACATATTTTCTAATGTATAAGTACATAGACATCTACAGCTTCTTTCCTATCCATCAGAACTGTTAAGCTGTCAGAATAGAGAAGTGAATTTATGGCACTTTTCCCTTTTCTTGATTAACCTTGGTTTCTTGATTACAGTTATTATGCATAATTATAATCTTCCAGTTATTTACAATAAAATTATTTATTTGTTCCAATGCCTTTCTAAAAATTAGTTAAATTGACAACCTTGTAATGCCAAGATTCTTCCTCCTTTCCTTCTTTTGCAGATGGCATTATATTTGCCCTTTTCAATCAGGTTTTGCTTAAAAACTATCACAGCACTGAAGGCCAGCCAGTTTCAAAAAAGCCTGGAGCATTTCTTGCCTATATGCCTATGGAGTCTCAGTCTGGTAGGGGTTCTCAAAGTATAAGTAGCATTTACCACCAGCATAAAGACAAAATGCAGCACTGGCAGAATAGAAATTTGAAGACCTCCATTTTCCTCTGCTTGGAAGGGTTCAAAGCCTCGTCTCCTATCACAGCAGCTCTAGATAGGAAATTACCTCCCTGGAGGATGCAACAGGGAGGAACAGGGGTTATGAACAGAGGGATTATGAAGCCTTGCAGCCCTTCTTACAACACCACTCCTGAACTCACAGCAAACAGTCTTTGTTTAGTACAGAAGCTGAGTCACAGGGATTTATATCACCCCTCTGTTTTCTTCCTCTCTCACTTCTTGTGCCTTACAGGGCACACGGGGACAATTTCAGCAGGACAGGAGAGACAGAGCCCATTTTGCTGATGACAGCACTGAACCAGCTTCTTTCACCTCCTAAGCAAATATTCCACCAACAGAGGACATCAATATCCTCAGAAGTCCCCTCTAAACTACAGTTGAAAGTCTACTGCCACCTTCCTAGAGTGTTGGTATGTGGTCTGTCCAAATTACTATAATTGACAATATTTAAAATTATCAATCATTATATATAGATAGTCTAAAAGTCAATATTTAGCAAATATATTTGCTAATATTCAGCAAATCCCTTTAGAAGAGTATTTTCTGTTTCACCCCAGTGTATTGAATTCATTTATATCAGCAAAACTGAATTCACCTTGCTAGAAAAACACTGATTGAGGCCATGCACTTAGAAGTACTGACATAGTCTGTATGCATGAAAACATCACAGCAAAAATGGTTACTCACTCCTTAGATTAACTGTAAGAAAAATATTATATTAATTTCCTGATACATAAAAATATCTTTCTCAATGCACCCATACATGCAAAGTAGTGATCATATTCAGAAAGCATAGCCTGAGAAGCCATTAAATGTCAAAAAAAGCACACAGTCCCTCCCCCCAACAAAAATATCTTTTAATGGTATCTTTCGATTATGCTTTTAATTTGCTTCCTAACAGTGACAAAAAACCCACTACATTTAGCATATCACAAGTTTCTGATCACCATAAATATCCTCTATGCTGGATTGCTTTAAATGTTAAAAAAAAAGAAAAATTTTTAAAAAGGGGAAAAAGCATCCAAAAGACAAAACCAAAAAAACAAAACAAACAAACAAACAAACAAACAACATCACAAACAAAACTAGAAGACGGCACTTATCAAAAGTATATGGAAGCTATTCTTTATTCCTTACTTCAGGATAGACAGAAATAGTACAGGTAGAGCAAGGAAAGTAGGCAACATAAACATAGAAATGTAGTGTAGCTAAGTTGGAAAATAATAGAACTACATTATTATAAGGTACAAAGCATCAGCAAGTGTTTAGAAAAGATGTTTACAAAGGACATGATCATTATTATTACAGAGCCCTGTAACATGGGAATGCCTGTGGGTGTTTCCCTTAATACATGTGGGATTTAGCAGCAAAGAAAATGAATACAGATAAAGCATAAGAATCCTCTCCAGACTTTGGTTTAGCCCTGCATGGCCTCCTTTGTCATTCCAATTGATCAACTGGTTTTTAGTGTTAGCAAAAGGTTATCTTGGATTGCATTTGCATGCTCTCAGGCTTATTTAAACTGTACCACAGTAGAAACTGTCAACCCTTGAAACAAAAAGCTGACAAGTTTTTTGGAAGTAACCACAATATATACATAACTATACAGTTTATAAATCCAGGACAATTATAAGGTCTTCAAGTTGTTTTATCCATTTCTCTTGGAAGTCTAATCTAAAAACCTTTAGCTCAAATTTAACAAAAATAAAGTTTCTTCTTAAATTATTGGCTTAGGCTGAGAACATCTCCAACACACAACCAAAATGAACAATGGCATAGAGACATGTCTTGTTCTGAAACTCAGGCACAGAACAACACCTCTGATGACAGAAAAATGCCTAAGAAAAACATTGTCTCCATGATTTAATGGAAGAAGAAATGACCACATCTGTTTTGCAGAAAACAGAAATTCCTATACTCCAGTTGCCCTAAAATGTTGAAGTTTGTTTAAAATGCTGAAGTTATGTCAGGTTCACCACCTGTTCATTAATAAAACACAGTTATTTGTGGGGAAAATAAGAATAGGAAAGTATAGATAAATCCTTGGTTTTGGTTAGCCTGGTGCTGTGGAGCACACAGTGCTCCAGGTGGAAGGCTGGCAGTGGTTCCATGTAACCCATGGGAACTGGAAGCACAGCTGGAGTTGAGCTGATGACTCGATGCTTAGTGCCCCCAAATGTCATTCAAATTAATTACAAACAAGCAGAACCAATGGCAGCTCTTCCCTTAGGGTAGATCTCGATCAACTGGTTTGATATACACTTGTCTCCTAACAGTCTAAAACTCATCAGAGTCTAAAATTCAAAGCTAACTGATTTTTCTGTAACTTTTAAGTGAATACATACAAGAGTTACATCAACTTCTTATCAAAACAGAACTACAGCTGCACAAAATAATCCAAGAGAAGCCTCCCACTCAAGGACTTTATGTTCTTCTCTCAGAAAGGAGGAGAAACAGACTATGTGGAAGAGGTTGCAGAGCTACAACTCCAACTTCCACTGAATAGGAAAAGTCACTGACTTCAGTTAGGGGCAGTAACCCACTGGAGAAAAACTAAATGCCTCAGGTATGAGTGCAGAGTACTTGTGAGTAGATAAAACTCACTGACATACTTCCTGAAATTAGCATAGAAACACCTTTCTTTCAAAAGGATAATTTACATTCCTAAAATCTTGACCTCCATCTCCTTGGAGAGAACATCTGAGCCTTTTCCATCCCATCCACAAATACCAGACTACCTTCTCCCAAATGGTATAACTGGTGTCAATATAACTAAATATTGACAAACCATTTTCTTTCAAGTTTACCGGTTCTGTTTGGAACAGAACAGTCCAAAAGCTTGCTCAACTTTTCACAGCTTTATGATCAGTGCAATAAAACATTGACAAACTGCCAATGTATTTATTTCCTTTGTAAGTCTTGCACAGCACAGCACAGCACAGCAGCCTAAGGCTGTAGTTTACCAAGGTAGGCTTTCAAATTCTAAATAGAATTCCTGTTTCCATACTCAGGCCTTGTCAGTTCTGCAACTCAGATCTTGGAAGCATCAATGCAAAAACAATCACCAGAACTCATAAACCAGTTAAAAAGTGAATTTGTGCTTGAGTACAACACAAACATTTTGACAGGTAGGTAAACAGATGAAATGTCCAATTTTATAATTTCTGCTAGGAAATTAGAACACATGGTATAATATCCCAGCTTCTCTAGCAACAGAATTTTTACACTGTCTCATAAGTGCATCAAATGGGAAGAAATGTATCATCTACAGTCTGACTAACTAGAATTTTTCCTTTCTTCTTATAATGAATAATGTTGAAAACACTACAATAAATTCAAATGTCAGAGTCTATTAAAAACTTCTTGCTAGAAGAGGCTTGATTTTCAGGGGAATGAAATCCATACAGATCTGACTTATTAATGGTTTATTAAAAATTAATTCATGCCAAGAGCACATTAAATGTTCATCTTATTAAAGAAAATATAATGATTTCAGTGAAGATAAAATAAGAAATAGAAGTTAAAACACATTAATGGGACTAATCTTAAAAACATATTGTCTAGAAGCACCATAAATGAAATGCTAACATGATAACTAACCTATTAAAAATATTCTCCACAGCTATTTTTAAGTTAAACAAATTTGAAAGCATTTATTTTTCTGTCACTTGATCACCCAAGATCAATAATTTTGATATGATACAAATAAATTGATTGGCAATCCTTTGCTTAACCCCACAGTGCTTTTACACTAAATGTAATTTCTTTAATTAAGTTAACACTGTTATTAAGTGAACAGGGATTTGAGTTCCAGTCCTGTATTTCTTTTGTGAATGTAAGTAAATGATTTTCTTAAACTGATAGTAGCTTATAGTAAAGAGGGTTTAAGGAAAAGATTTTGTAAAATGTAAGGCTCTCAAGTAAAATTAACATGCATATAGGGATGTATGTCAAGGTAGTGCATTAGGACATATATACAGATGCTAAAATACTTCTATCAGAAGCAATATAAGATATAAAAAAACAAAGTAACCAAGAGGGAAAACATCCTTCTAGCAACAGTATTCAAATATGATGCTAAACTAGTATTTGTTTTCTCACTGTTACACAGAGGTAAAAATTGCCTCATCACAGAATTGTTATTCTGGTACTTTCAAATGATCAAATGAATTCTAGTTTTCTCACTTAAATGATAAAACATCAGTTAGTACAAGAAAAAGCTTATGGTTGGGTAGAGCAGTTGCAACACTGAAATGTAAGTTTTAGGCTGCTGTGATATGAAATAGCTTTAAACTTTCATATAAAAATTTGCAATTTTCTGAAGCAAATATTATGTCCCTTTTCATTTGCATGGACTCTTTCACCCAATAAATTAGACAGAAATATCACACCTCAGGGGATAAAATGGACACAGAAAAGAAAATATTTTTCAACTGCAATCATCAAGAAAAATAGCAAAAGCCATGGTTTGTACTCAGCCACACTATATTTTAAACTTTAGCAAAACTGAGGCACTCCCCACTCATTGCAACATCATTACATTTTCCAGGTACCTCTCCCTATTTAATCACATCATAAGCTTTTTTTCCTTATCTTCTGCTGTACTATTTTCCAGGTGCTTACAGTACTCCTCAGGTGGGTGTCATCTACAGATTTAATAAGCACATTCTTGACACAAAGGCTTCTTTTTTGACAGTGAAATATTAATAACATTCCCCTATTATAGCTTTTTCAACAGTTTTTTATCCAACTACAATAATTTCTTCTGTTGAAATCAAAATATGACACCTACTGCCTATCCTTTACCCACAAGGCCTGTTATTCTACATGAGATGAACATTAAATTGGTTTGACAAATTTTGTTCTTGGCAAATGTATGTTTACCATCCTTTATCTCCTTTATTTTTCTAGGTGCTTACAGTAACCTTGAGTAACTTCTTCCAGTATTTTTCCAGTAATTGAAATAAAGTATGTGAAAAATCTCACTGAATTGCTGGAGTCCTGAGTAGAATGGATGAATCAGCTATTAATTTAAAATAAATAACACTTTTAAAAGCTTAGTTGATTCAAATTTCATGCAACCTAAAATACTTAAACTTCTTAATACCAGAATCTTTTCTTCTTATAAATACAGTTGTGACATTTCAAGGGTTGGGAGAAAATGACCTTATTCAAATATGTCACTTACTTAAGCATAATAAAAACATGACACTCAAAAACCTACCCAATGTTCAGTGACACAGGTTTCAGCATGCTGTAGCCAATCATTTTTGAATTCAGTAATGGATTGATTTACTGAGTCTTATATTATTGTAGTTTTTACAAAACTTGGGACAGTCTTTTAAGCTCTAGTACAAAAGACAAGGGAGATATTTTCTGCCCTACAGCAGACCCAGATAACAGCTGTTATCACACCATGGCTTTGAACAGCAGTAAGGAGCAGCTCAGGTGATGTCTTGTACCAGCTGTAGCCCCTTAAGAGAGAGACTGCTCACCTTGCTTTATTTACAAGATCTGCAAATGGGCTGCACAAAACAGATGCTAGCAGAATTCTGTTACTACAAAATGTGGGTGAGGCAGGTCACTTCTTCCACATTACTTAAAAACAAAGCAAAACACTCAAAACACCCGTTCCTTACATGTTTAAGAAACAAAACTAGGGACATCACGAGAAGGAACAGACAGTTTTCCATTTCCTACCTTAGGGTCTCCTTGCTCAGCAAGCCCTGACTGCCTGCTTGACACAGAATGTTTAACACACTCTACTGCAATTTACTGCAAGGCACCTCATACTACATTGACCAAAATCCTACTGCAACATCTTTTCATACTACAATCCTATCACATCTTCAGGTGAAGAAAAAAAATAATTCTGGAGAACCTGCTCAATTAGACTGACCCTGAAAATTTCAGCACTCTTAAATGGCATAGCTGCTTATCCACAACTGGCATTTCACTTAGTCTTTGATGCCTACACTGGGAGAAAAAAAGATCATGCAAACATGACCTTTCTGTTCACTTGAGTAACATTTTTATATATGCAAAGATCTGGCTTATTTTCTGTTGACCATGACTTACGTAGTGAATTGATACATAACATGCTTAAGTCACACAGTTTACTACAGATTTACAACTGCAAATAAAAGATGATAGGTGACTGTCTTCAGTGTAAAACCAGGCAAAGGAGATTATATTTTTAGCAGAAATATCCCTACGTGCAACTAAATTGTGTTTTCCAGGCTAAGCGCTTTAAGAAGATGCATTTCCTTTTCACAGCACGAGGATTTGATACTGTGATGGGTATATTAATACCAAGCTGCCAGAAGTGCTTAGTAATCTCCTGTGGGTGCAATCAGCTCCGCTCACACTCCCTTCATCCAAAACAGGAAGGAAGAGTGAAAAGAGTATTACCCCTCATCCTGCAGAGTAGGAGAGAGAGCAGCTTTAATGGAGCCAAAGACCTGAAGGGGTCTGGGATGTGTCAGAAACCTGCCCAGCCCAGCAAAGGCTGTGACATCAGGCAGTTCAGAGAGAGAGGCAGTAACTTACACTTGTTTTTCTGTTAACCGAGATCTCTGTATCCCCACATAAAAATAAATCATTAAAAATGTCAGCATCTAAAGATGAACCAAAGAGCTACCTAGGAAGCTCCAAAGTTAACAAGGAGAAACCTACAGCTGGACAAGAATGCTGTCTATAAATTCCTGCCATGTTCTGAAGCAAAGGCATCTGAGTAAGGGCTCTGTGCCTCCCTCCAATTGAGGTCCAGGTGCCAGAGGCAGGACTTGTACCTAACAGCCATGTCCAATTGTGGGTGACAAGAACAACTTACATTGTGCCCTGTAGGTTAATATATGTAGCCAGGAATGGAAGAGGTGGGCTCAGAATCTTCCCTTGGGTAGAAGAAAAATCAACCCAGCTGTCAGGCACCTCAAAGAGGCAAGTCTTCCATCTAATTCCAAGTGTGTTCCTAGACTTGGAGAGAATTTGCAGCACATCTCTCTGGGTTGAGAGAGAATATATGTATGTGTACATCCCATGGGCAAATTACCTGTAAATATGTTTTTCTATTCATTATTGAGGTAAGATCCTGAACACCTCAGGGCATTTCAATTAAGCATCTAGAATTTACTGGGAGGAGTACAAGCCAGAGTGCCTGCCCACAGCCTGCAGGAGAGTCTGGTGAAGATGCATTTCAGGACTGCACATTAGAGGGCAGAGTATTTGCAGGCACAGTGAGCTGTTTCTCTGGCCTCACACTCAGTGGCAAGTGGGAGAAACTAGGTTATGCACCCTGCTTAGTTTATGCATTGTACATTACACAGACACCCAATGGAAAGAGAAAATGCCCAGAACAGGGCTCTGAAGTCAGGTCTGAGTTCCCTGACATTTGGCTATGGAGCAGCTTGCAAAGGAGACACAAGTCACACCACATTCCCATTTCACATTTGTGACTAAGGTGAACGGAGCAGAACAGAGCAAAAGAATTACACTGCAGCCCTTACCTTTTATTAAAAGACAACCAAAAAAACCCTCTCCACACACAAAACCTGAATTACACTTTGTTTTGCAATCTGACAAACATTTCATCGCAGAACACCATGTGTCCAAGGAAAAAACAGAAATCTATTAAATAAATGTACTCATCTCATAGCCGCAAATGTTAAATGCATTTTTTCTGGAAATTGTTACACAAAGTGCCACAGATCATCATCTGTTTCCAGCTGTGATCTAATGCTTTAGAGGGATGCATAAAACCTCATGCACCTGGAGATTAGGAGATTTCTATAACTCCAGTTGATCAGCTTGCAAACCCAAAGCTCAACACTTTACATAATTTGTACTTTATACTTAAAGTGTGCATGATGATTTCACATTCAATAAATTTTACTGTACTCATTTTCACATTAAAAATATTCTTCATGTTATTTTCAGATTACTTGTTCTGAATTATGCCTTTCTAAGGGGGGGAAAGGACGAATCTTGCAAAACAAGCTTAATTTTGCTGCTATCCTGCAGGATTCCTCCCACCCCTTGTGTCTATTTAATAGGCTAAGTCTCTTTACTGAGACTAGAGAGTACCATAACAATACTAATGACTTTTAAGAGAAAGAATTAAATGTCTTGCAAATAAAATTAAATTAAAAAAAAAAGGGGGGAGGGAGGCAACTATTTTTTACTGATGTACTTACACTCTTTATTCTTATTTTTAATGCATGCTTGGCAAAATACTACCTTATGGAAGCTCCTTTGCTCCTTTGATGAGAAATATATTGGAGGGGAGTTAATAAAAGGGAGAAAAAAAGCTGCATTTCTCTAAGCCTGGTGCCTGCTACTGGAATGTTGTGGGGGAATGAGGTTATGCAGAAAGAAACAGGGATGTGTTAGAGTTAAATGCAATGCTCAGAAAACACAAAAGAAACTGGAATGTTAATGAACCAGAGAGCACAGTTAGAATGCAGAATTAATTTGTAGTCAAGTGAAGCCTGAAATTTGCTATTGGATTCTGCTACTTGTTGTCTGTAGTTTGTGTTAGGTTCTGAAGCTTGCTTGCTTTTTTCCTCATTCTACTGGGATTTAGCATTTAAGAATAAATAAAACTTAAGTGTCTGAGCCACACTAATGACCCAGGAGTAGAAGGGTTTAAAATTGCTGTTTCTTGGCCAGCTGAGATAAATTATACTCTTAATTCTTTTGTAATAAATAAATAAACAAACAGAAAGAGAAGTCAGTCCTTGAAGTTGAAAAAAGAGAGGGTGGACAAGACAGATGACAAGAAATTCCACATAGTTCCAAGACAAGCAACATGCCTGTACAGCTCCTCACAAAACTGCAATTTTGGACCCATTTTGCAGGAATGGCACAGCAGAGAATTCAACAGTACCTGTCTAGTTTTTGCAGTGACACTGCTGGACTGCTTGCTCATGCTAATTTATTTACCTTTTCCTAGCAGCACCAGCATCTCATCTATTATCAGCACCCATGCCCCTTTTCACCACCCTGGGCTCACTCATAGATGCTTCCACAAAGGTACTGAGATTCTGAATTAAAAGATACACACTGGCTTCTGTAGGAACATGTGGCCCTTGAAACCATCAATAAGTATGCAGATCCATTTCTTTTATTTTGTGACTATTTCTTCAAGTAGACAGCTCTTCTCTCCTGTATCACCCATTGTGTGTTCCCAGTGTGCTCCCACGCTCTGATATCCTCGCTGACCTTGTGCAATAAAACTCTCTGAAGTTTCATAACCTACTAACCTTAGCTTTTCATCTCTATTCCAAATAATTTCAACTCACCGTGTAAATGTTTGCTGTCAAATATGATTAAAATTTAAATTAATGGAATGCCCAAAAGCAGAACATGGCCATTACTTTTTATGGGTTGCCCATGCTGGGTGGTACTTGACAATACAGCTCATTGGCACAGCTCACTCCTACTGATTGACAACAACAGGAAGAAAAGAACTAAAAAACTGGGGAACTGACCTCAGTGTGGAGAACTGAGCTGGCATTCAGACAAAAGAAAATGGTCTGGCAATGAAAGAAAATCCTTTACAGATTACTGAGGACTACAGGTACTCTTAACTTCAGTAATTGGTCCTGTTTTATATTCTTAGCAGAGAACCACATAACAATTACTAGGTGAAGAGGAGAAGCTAAGAATGGAAACAGGATAATTTAAGATGATTTTTCATAATGATTTCTTCCATATTTTAATTTTTTTCAAAAATAATTGTCAAAAAAAAATACTGGCAACAACCTCTTTCAACTAAATATTTTAATACATATTGCTTTTGGAACAAAAGAAAAATAATGGGAAACTTAAGTCCTGCACTGGGCCTCCTTTATCTGTAAACTTTTATTGAATCTCCATGTTTGCAAATGATAAATAATAATAATAAAACTGAGCATTTTTATAGCTGTTTTCATCCATAAACTCCAAGGTACTCTTTAGTACGCTTGTCTAACTGTAGCCAATAATTTTCCCCTGTTGACTGGTGTGGAATGCTCAATGCAAGTGTAGTCCATTAAAAGGGAAATGAGGAGAAAGATTGTCTTGTGGTTAGTGCCTGTGACTGGGAGTAATAATTCTTCAGTTTTATTTCCAGCTCAGACATTGACTCACAGAATGACCCTGGGCAAGTCACTGAGATGAAGAGAGAAAAAGAGAACAAAGTTTGTACCTTTGATTTAACCATCAATATGAAGCTTGATTTTCCTAACTGCCAACTATCTGGAAATTCTCTTTGTGCAAAGACCTTGTCCTAATCTCTTGTTCCAATAGTTGACCCATCTGAAATTCAGTCTTCATGAGAAATTGAACTGGTTTAACTTGAATCAATTTTAAACTAATCTCATTAATTTGTTATAAATCTCAACTGTATACATGCTTAATCCAACTAAACTCTCACTTAAGTAACAGGCTTATTTAGTAAAATATCTATTTCATTAAATAAAATTCCAAGTTTAATAACTTTAGAGCTTCTGGATTAGGAGATGGCACTGGTTTATCCTGGTTCAGACACAGCTTTCCTCTAAGGCACCTTTCTATCCTGCACCTGCATTTTGTAGGCACTGTGTGCCAAACTGAAGATATGACTCTCCTCTCACATTATTCATTACTGTTCAATATATTACACTGTCAAACTATTATTGTAGATTCCTTTTTCCTACCTTTAGCTCAACCTTCAACATTCTCTGACTGCTGAGAAATCTGCTCCCAATTCCAACTAGCCAATTGTCTTCTGCAAATGTCTTTGAGGAAAAAACCCAACAAAACATCATACTGAAAAAAAAAATTCTAACCAGTAACACTGGTCTGCCAAGATTAGTCTTGATCAATTTATTCTTGTAAGAATAATGAAAATTTGTCAACAATTTATGGGTTTTAGATCAAACTGTGAACTACTGGTTTTCTCAATATAAGGAAAACCAAAGCAAACCCAAATGCTAATAAGTGATGTTGCTGCCAACCTTTTCTATGGATTATTAGTAAAAGTCAACAGGATATCAATAGCACCTTATTGAAATTATTTCTCACACTCTGAGATATAGTAGAGAGCCTCAAGTGTGTCAAACACATTTAAAAGGAAATTCTCATTAGTCAGTGCATAAATTTTAGAATCAAATAGATTCTAAATATCAATATCACATAGATTCTAGATAGCCACAAATAGAATTTTCCTGATTTTCATATTTTACCAAAAATTGTCGTATTTATAATATTTCAACACAGCGTGTGCATCAATGTACTGCAGTAGGAGAAAAATTTCATGTGCTGATTAGTGGCTACTACTATACATCCTGATTTGAGAAAGAAATTACCAACTTGAGTTTTTCTTTCTGATCTTCTCACTATCCTCAGATTATCTATATTAAAAAGTAATTTGTTTGTTAATTGGCAAGGCACTATCCTCAGTAAAATCGATTGTTTTACTCCATTAATTCTGAGATCAGCAGAGCCTTCCAAGACATTTAATTTCTTCATTGGAAATTCTTCAGAGTTAGTTTGTCAAACTGCAGAAAGAAAATAAATAATACAGAAATATATGATTTTTTTTTTTTGTCTCTAATGGCAGTATTTCATGGCAGACATTTCTGCTAACAGGATAAAGAAACTTTGCTTAAAGCTACATGCAGCAAAGAAACACCAGTTCTAAAGAGAGAATAAAACTGAATGTTCAGCTACTCAGCAGAGGGGTCAAACAGGAATGAATATCTGGAATTAAGTTAAATGGAGAACAAGAATTTTACTTCTACCTCCCTCCATTTTTGTGGGTGAAAATTAGCCATTTTTCTGTAAATTCACAAAACAAAATAAAATGTGAAAACTATGATTAGGCTGTAGAAGGTTAGAAGAAATTTTGTAAACAGAAAAGAGGAGAAATAGCAGAGGACAGAAGATGATGGTCAGAAGAGGTATGAGCACCACACAGGAGAAGCAGTAGTAGTAGGGACAGATGAGAGGAGAGAGGCTTGAGATAAAAGAACAGAAAAACTGAACAGAATTCTGTTTCACAAACTCAAAAGCCTTCATAATCTGTTCATTGAGCAGCTTTATGATGGGAAGCAAAGTAGCATATAAATAATTGAACACCTTTGTGAATAAAAAAACTGAAAATAGACCCATCTGTTAGGCTTTCCACAGAAAAAAACATGAGCTTAGAACATCACAAAAGCATGTTGACGTAAGAACTTCACCAGGAAGAAAAGCATGGCTTTATAATACTTAATATTCAGAAATTCACAGAATAGCTCAGCCTTTCTGATATATACATACAGTAGTTTCAAAAATAATAACTATCATCATATTTTCTACCTTTGTTGAAAACAAGTGAATGCTTTTCACCAAATTTGAACACTCTTCATCGTGTTGGTTTGATCCTGAACATAGCAACACTTTACGTGCTTTGTAACAGAGAAGAGGAAAGATCAAAGGAAATATCTGAAACATTAGGAGTAACACTGGGCAATAAGAATAAAAATTAAGTTCAGTGCTTGTAGCTAGGTTTAAAAACAGCACAGGCACAGAAGCTACAAATATTTTTTTTAAATGGTACACAAATACCAAGAGGGTGTCTTGACTCTGTATTATGTTACTACTATGTTATTAGTAGTACTGTCATCACACAAAACCCACAGTAGTTATATTTCATTTGCATTTTTTTTAATATATTTTACATTACTCAGGTGGGGACTGGGTCTTTTCTTGCAGTTTCTGTGGCATAAAGTTGAAATACTTTGTATGGTACCATAGGAATTTAAAATTCTAACACAAGTAAACATGTGAGTCTTGGCTCCTGACCTAGCATTCATTCCTTCCTAAGCATTTCCAGTGGTTTGCATGCACCTATGGATTGCAAATGAAAATAATTTAATATAAAAACCCCCAAAATTATACATTTATTGCAGGCTTTAGCTCTTGCAGTTGGCTTTATGAAGATACTGAAAGCACTCAAATACAAATATGTGCTTAGAATGAGCTCCAGCAGTGCCCACAATGGTTTAGCTAAACTTTGGTTTTAATCACCAAGTTGTTTAAACATTTATGCAAATTCTACAAGAAGTCTGCCTGCTTTCTCTGGTCCCTTAATTTCTTTATAAAACTTAATCAGGGTCTCCAGTTTTATTCACATGACCTTAAAGCTTCATGAAATCTTAAATACGAGATCTTAAATAAGAGATCTATGCAGATCTTACTCCAGCATTTCTATTGAGCTATTTGATTCCCCATTAATGCCACAATAAGGGAAAAAAAAAAGAAAAAAGGGGGAGGAAATTGTTGTAGTTTGTCCCTACAACATCATCTCAACTTCATCCAAGATTGACAAGATACCTCATTATACAAACGAGCATGAGTACAAACTGCATATGGACACAGAGATGATATTTATAAGCTCTGTGTGAAATTTTCCATGCAAAGCCCAGGGGACAAGCCTATGTTGTTTGCCATGGTTTGGAATGAATTTAGTTCATTTTTAAGCCAGTATTGGGTCATGCTGTATGGTAGATTACCTTTTCCTTTCTAATCTAGGTAGCATCTGGTTAATAAACAATTCAAATACACTGGGGATATGGTAAATCACTGAGAAAGAAGCATGGATATAGAAGTGTTCTAATTTATTTAGAGAAAGTTCTCTTAAGGTGAGAAAATGGTAATTACCCTTGCAGCACAGAATCATCAGCATCTATGCTTGAGGAGCTGTAAAAAAACAGCCTGAAAACTGGTTCAGCTTAAACAGCCAAGACAGTCCCTACTGCACAGCTCACTGGGGCCCAGACCTAAATGGAACAAGTGAAAGAAACCAAACACACCTAAGAAAGCAGCATTCCACTTATAACTGTTTGTCTAATTTAACTACTTCCAAACGCCTTTTCCTCTGCCCCTTCCCTGTGCAGCACTAATTCCAAAGCCAGGGTGATTTAAAGGATTTCCTCTTGACTTATACCTGCTATGAGATATCCATTGCCGCTTCACACTACTTTTTATTTCTTTTTTTTCTTTTTTTTTTTTTTTTAAATAAACTGCAATTTGGTGGTTACATTGGAACTAATCTGATTTCACCCCAGCAATCTAGAAAGACAAAGAAACCTCGTTTCTCTCTGATATTGAGGCAGAGAGACAGACACCTTGAAAGGGCAACTTCTACCAGTCATCTTAGACATTTATTTTAGGACAGGATGCATAATATTTATACTGCCAACAACAACCCAGAAATGTTCCAGCCTTTAACATCTGATATGGAGAATTCCAATGTTTATGGACTATTAGTTCTAGAAACAGATGTTAAAGTCCTAATTGCTATTAAGATCAAGTTTACCTGTTTTTTTTAACCTGAAGATACAAAGCTCTTCCACCATTTTGTAGACATCCAGATGGCTGAAAATACTCTCAATGGCCACACAATTAATTGCAGTATATGGTTCATAACAGAGAGCAGATAGCCACTTTATGTGTGTATAGCTAATTCTGGATGCCTTGGAACACCATTATATGCTCATTTAATGAACCTCTCTCCTAATGTTGCCAGGTTGTGATGTCTCCCTTTGGAAAGCAATGAAAAAAAATATCTCCCTTGCAGATAAAGCCAAAGGTGTTAAAGGAAAGCTTTGGTCATCCATTTCAAAGAGAGTAAACAATAATTTTGAAATTTTCTTTAATGCCACCATGAACATATCTAAAATTATTTCTGCTGATTCTTAAGACTTTACCACTAAAGAAAGCAAAGGTTTTTAATGGTATTTTCACTCCCAAGATGAATTTTTTTAAAAAAAATTATTGTTGTTGTTGTTATTTTTCAAAGGAAATGATTACAAGTTTAGAGCTACAATCACTGGTACTCCACTGCTGACAACACTAATATGTTTCATTTTAATTTAAGCTCACTTTAAAAGAGACTTGCATTCAGTTTGCACCACTTGGCACACTGGGCTCTAAGAAGATACAGTAATATTCTGCTTTCTCATTGAATTTTCATTCATATTATTTACATTTTAAAATAGTATCAAAAAGAAAAAGAAAAGGAATGCACTTTGGGTGCTCCATAAGCCCAGTGGCTGGTGAACTGGACCAAAGGAACACTAAAACATGAAGCAGGCACATAGATAATATCCAAAAGCTTCGATATTAAGTGGCCCAAAAAACCCTCTGAAAAACTCTGTGCCAGGGTCCAGTTCAACAGCAATTAGTAAAAAGCATTTGAAGAAAGAGAGGCAGATGCTCTGCTGGCTCTACAGACCAAGGAGCCTTGCTCTGGGGCCTGCCAGTCACTATGAAACAAAGAGGAGCACTAACAATTTAAGATAACCAGGCTACTCATCATCTCCTGATTCTCAACATTTGCCACAGCACATTTTCCTCTCAGCACACCTATGACAAAGCACAGGTTATTGCTCGGGGTCATTCTTTTATTTCACTTCAACTTAACTTTCATTTTTAAATATGTGTCCTAAATCTTCATTCTGGAACATGTCTTCTGCTACAGATGTAAATTTTAAATCTCTCATTGATTTATATACAAACACACTCACACACTGATTACAGATGACTTCTGATTGCCTGTTAGACAGAATTGATCTACTATTAATATGTGCCTATACTTTAGTACAGGAAAAACCTGGTCAAGTATCCTCATTAGTTACAGAGTTTGGTTTCATACAGAGTTGTAACCCTACCCTACAACCCTCTTTCTCTTCTCTTTCATCTAAGCACACTTTCTCCTCAGAAACTGTAACATGAAGAGCTGCAATGAATCTGGCTGTTTGTGCTCCATGCTTGCACAAACCAAGTTCAGTTTAAATCTGTATCCACTCTTCTTTCGTTTGTCAGCTACAAAATAAATATCACATCTTACATAGCAATTACATTTAAATATCCATCACTTGGGATGTGAATGCAAAAATACTTAAATTTTTTTGCATTCTGTTAACTTAAATTATCATCCTTCACTTAGTAATGACATAGGTTTACTACTTAACAATGGAGCATAATAGAAAAAAGTACATTAAATACATATTGATGTGAGAATGGATGAGTTAAGAGAATATTATTACTATTATTAATATATTATTATTATTATCTTAGAAATTATGCATATGGTGGCAACAAGGTTAAAAAGCTTCTATCAGAAGTTCCCACTAAGTTTAACACCATATGCATTATGGCCTAGAAAGACAAGGACTGATTTCCAGGGGAGATAACCAGCATTACATCCCATGGAAGTCCTAAGAAACAAGACCTCTTCAGGACCCTTGCAAATCCAGGCTTTATTTGCTGTGCATCCACCCCACAAAAGAATTTAGGGAATTTAACACAAGGCCCCAAATTACACGTTTGTAATGCACAGAGATAAAGAGCTATTGTGCTGGATAGTTTTTCAATGGCAGGCATCATTATCCCTTTTATCAACAGTATGAAAACATACAAGAAAGAAATATGGCCAGAATGGCTGGAGAGAACCCAGAAAAGCAGTGGGGAGGGGCTGTGACAAGGAGGAAACCAGAATCACTCAGGGAAAAAAGTCTGTACTACAACAACTTTTGTTCTTCTTCTTCTTCTGTTTTAAATTTAACATTAAGAGAGTGTGCCAAGAAATACATATGGGCTCTGGTCCACACTGCCCTGGAGAAGGTCACTAAATTTTGCCCAGCCACAAGAAAATCCTCTTTGGGTTGGTTTAGGAGAGCATAATTATGTTGCTTATTCCAATGCCACAGTAAAAAAACCAGAATGCTAAAAAAATTAACACACTTCATCAGTGAGTATCTGATAATTTGCAAAGTCTCCGTTTTAAATTTATTATATGAAAAAAATAAGTGAATCAAAAGATCATTACTGAAATTAGGGGGAGGGGGGACAAAATTAATGTCAGCAAATGGTTCCTGAGATGCTTGGGGCACAGTTACCCATGGTGCACATATACAGTATCCAACACAGATTTTACAGGTGCTCTCCAGATTTCACTACAAGTCTGTGAAAAATAATAGCCCTCTCAAGGACATCCATTTTCCCAGAGTTTAGCAAAATAAATCTAAAAGATGAATGGCCTTTTTTCAAACCAGTCTCAAAATTACAGGGATTCACCAGTATGGCAGTCTCTTTGAAAGTAAGAGAAAGCAGCCATAAACAGTTTAATCTCCTGATTTGATGATGTTTTTATACCCTTCACATCAAAACAGAGCAGCTGGTATGCACTAATGAATACAGCCCATGGCTTCCAGCTTTAAACTCCCTCTTGCTTATTCTAAGTCCCATTCTAACCCAATTTGACACTCTCAGCAGCAGCAGCTTCTTGGAAATTTTTGGTCGGTAACAAAGTTAAGGGTTGGAACACAGTAAACTGTACTGAGAAAGGGGAGAGATGTGCACGCAGCCAGAATGTCATTCCTAATTAGGAAAAACCCCCATGGTTTAGTTCCAGCAATTCTTGCTGCTTCCCAACACCTCTAATCAGAGTTCTACCTCGTACATATTTGTCATCCCCATCTGGAAATGGTCTCCACATTCTTTTTCCCCATGAAAGCTGCCATGTTGCCTCCTCACACCAATCCTCTATAGCCCAAACCTCATCCCAGCTTAAGTGAGAATCAGAGAATCACACAGCAGAATGCAATGCCACCAAGAGGGGGGGGCAATGAGGCAAGGACAGGAATTCCAGATGTCCTTGGTCCAAAAAAAGCATGGAGGCACTTGACAGGGTTCAAGGAACCCCTCAACTGCATGTCCTAGTTAAAATGATCCTTGGGCTTTCAGAAAACTTAGTTGTAAAGTCAGAGAAACAGGACTTCATACAATCATAGAATCACAGAATTGTTAAGGTTGGAAAAGACCTTTCAGATGATCAAGTCCAGGTATCAACGTAGCACCACCACCATCCACCATTAAACAGATTACCAAGTGGCATATCCACATGCTTTGTTAGCACTTTCAGGAATGGTGACTCTACTACTTCCCCAGGGCAGTCTGTTTCAATGCTTTAGAACCCTTTCTATTATTTCCCCTGCTAATATCTATTCTAAACCCTGTGTAACAGACCAAAGCAGACACAGAAGCAGACTGCATTGCTACATTTCATCCCACAACTGAAGCAATGACAGAAGCTTACATATTTCCCAGCTGCTGCAAGTAAAAGAACCTCACTGATATTTGCAACACATATTTAATGACCTATAAACAGAACTAAATCGAAAACATTACGTTGGCCACTAGAAACAAGATTGAAGTGAGTGAAAGAGGTTTGATAGATCCGGAATTTAGGAAGAAAAAGTACATCTCCCTTTAATTCACTTCCTCTTCTTTTGGTTATTTGTATAAGAATAATGAATTCTCATTCTCTTCCTTAGAGGCTCTATCAATAACATTGCAGACAAACCCAATTAGCATTTAAAGGCTGCAACCTGCTTGAATTGCTTTGAGATTCCTTTGAGCTCATCTCCCAGCCAGACAATATACTGAAACTGATTTAGCCCACTCTTTTTGAAATATCACTGCTATTTTGCTCTTAATATATCACAAACAAAAATACGCCTTCATTCTGACAGAGGGCCACAATGGATTTTGCATAAACTTGAATAAATGAGAGCAGATGATAACCAAGCAATATCCAATCTCATGGCTTCAAACAGTACATCTATTTTGCATAAACAAATTAACTTTTGAAAAAAAAAAATCCTCAAAACCATTTACTTTACAGTTGGTTCAAAAGTGGTGAAATCTGAAATCATCCCAAAGTCAGGCTGGTCCAGGAGTTCTGAAATTACTTTGAAAACACTCAAAGCTGCTCTCTTCTTTTTGAGGGGGGATATTGCACACTATCATAGCTGCAGATGCTTCACTTGTTCCCATAGAGATATTTCCAGTTCCTTTTTCCAAGGCTGGTAAAACTCTAGCCTCACTCAATACCATCTTAGGGAAATAAGTGCATGGGTTAATTATAAAATATGTGAATAAAGTTTTTTCTTCCATCAGTTTTTTATTTCCCCCTTCCAGTTTCAATCAGTGTTTCCTTGTTCTTCTATTCAAGCTTTAAAAATAAAATACAAATTCACATCCTGCTTTTCTTTACTGTAATCATTGCTTTGGCTAATTTTTCTGTTTCCCTCTTATTCATCTCTCCTTAAATAGTCCAAAGCGTTTCAGGCTCTCCATATGAAATATTTTCTCCATAAACACCCCATCCTCATCCTCTCTCTAAAACTCTGTCTCTCTCCAGTGTCTTTCTGATGCAGCAACTGGAACCAAACACAGATCTCAGGTGAGAGCAAAGCACTGATTTTCCTTGGGTTTTTAATAAAATTACAGCCATATTGTTCTCAGCATTTTCCTTTCCCTTATTCTTATAACTTTTGAACATTTGTTTATTCCTTGGCAGCTGTTGCACACAGAAGCCTGAATTTAGCTGTCTACACTGATGTCAAAGGCTATTTTTGACTGGATGATGTCAAGTTAGAGCATAAAATTAATTTCTAAATTTAAACATTTCCATGAATATCTAGACCCGAAATAGTTACCCAAACTTCTCTATGTAACGAAGACAAATAGGCACTTTAAGGCACAAATTCAGACATGGTTTCTATAAATTGAACTGCATCCTAAAAATGCAGTTTCTTCCACCAATTACAATTAACTGAGATATTGATATCTACACCTTAGGCCTGAGGAATCCTACTCAATTAACCATCTTTGATTTTTACAATTCCATCAATTCATATTTTTGAATATGTAGAAAAACCAAAAAACCAAATACAACAAAACCAACCAACCAACAACAAAAATACACAAAAACCTCCAACAAAAACTAAGCAAAAACCCAAAAAAACAAACAAACAAACAAAAAAAACCAACCAAAAAACCCACTAATAATTTTAGGAGATCTTCCTCCCAGCCTGAAGCCAATTTTGTAAAGTCATCATTACCAAACCAAAGAAATAGAGCCTTACCAGAATGGGTCAAGAATATTTATTTTGATGACAATATTTCAAAATCAGTGTTGTTCCACTCATATTTCTCACAGCTTTGTCACATTTTTCTGAAGAACTGTCAAACAATTTTTCTTTCTTTCCTTAAAAAAAAGCTTCCATTTCATCTGACAACTTCCAGGTCGAATTACAGAGTTGTATTCTCTGCTACTTTTTAAAGATGGTTCTATGGTCAGATTTCAGGAGAGCACACAAGTAAGACACTCAATATGCAAACCAAATTGATCAAGAGTTTCTCAGAGACAATGTCAGTTAAGAATACCCTTCTCCACTTCTTTGAAATTTCATTCCTATTTATGTCATTGTAGAGAAGTAAAGTTCAGGATGGAAGTGGAGGAAGAAAAGAGGGAAGGAAGTGAGAGCACAGACCTGACTTAAAAAAAAATAAAGAAAAGAAAAGTTAAATCTTTCCCAGTAGAAGTTACTCTATTAGTACAGCACATACAAGAATACAGGATATACATTCCACAAAGCAGCAGGCAATGCTTTCTGTATAAAGAACAAACAACCAAAACAACATCTTAGA
This sequence comes from Drymodes brunneopygia, assembly GCA_013400955.1. Taxonomy (NCBI): domain Eukaryota; kingdom Metazoa; phylum Chordata; class Aves; order Passeriformes; family Petroicidae; genus Drymodes; species Drymodes brunneopygia. The sequence continues at coordinate 295,462 of VZTZ01046193.1, forward strand.
AAGGTCCTGAAAATAAGTAAAATTTAAAGTAAAACTTTAGAAGCATCATTGTCCTTTTGTGTAAGTGTTGAAAGCTGGACGAAGATTTTGTTTCCTAATGGCAATGACAGCAGCTGTGCTCAGGAGCTGTCCCGGGTTTTCATTTTGCTTGCTTGTTTTTCAATAAAGTACTATTGATTCCCAGTCAGGTGGTACAAAAGGGCTGTATAAAATAGTCTCTGAGAAAATTACCACAATGTCTTTACTCACCTTCCACCCTCTCCTTCAGCTCGATTTAAACAAAGGAGACTTAATGATTCCTCTGCTTGATGCTTTAGAGAATAGGAATGTGCAGTTAAAACAGCAACTGCTGTTTGCTTGCCAAATCTTTTATCTTAAATGCAGATCCTTTAAGAATATGTTGAGCTGATTTTAAAAACTACAAAAAATTTAGAAGCTCTTTCTGTATAATGAGACATCAAAGTTTGATGTGGAATATAGTTTTGCAATAAAATTTCATCCTTTCTCATTTGCATTTCAAATAAACCATTAATATCTTACAAAAGGACTGAGAACTGAGATAAAACATTCTTTACACTTTGATATGTTAGCTGTTGTTCACCCCTGTGGCTTCAACTTTTTCTGCTACTAGAGTTACTACAAATTCACACTTTTTTAAAAATTTTGCCTTATGCCACCACCAGTATCCAAAGCTGAAAAAGCCACCTTGACATGGGTTTCTAAATGCCACAAAAACCTACAGTACAGATGGATTACGGCTTCAAAAGCTTTCAAAAGGGACTTGCAGCTTATTTTTCTCTTTATCCCCATTTAATGTTCTCAGCCCCCCCTGCAGCAGGCATCATCTGCTGCTGAACTTCCAATCTGCCTCTTGCTGCAACCTTCTGTAAACTGAAAACAAACTTCAGATTTTAAAAAATCGCACTAATGTCCTAAATTATTAGCCTGAGTTTCTTCAGCCAATGCTGCCAAGTTTGCAGTTGTATACAATCTAGGAATGCTACCAGGAAGGGGAGGAAAAGAGAGGTTGGTGGTGCCTGTTCCCACCATCACCACAGGCTGTAAGAAGTCCAAGCAAGTTCATATCCACAGGGTCCCAAAGCAGCAGCTGAACGTTCACGGCACTGAAGCTCCACCTGACTATGCCCAGCACCTCACAAAGAGGAGGGCAGGAACAACAACACATCAGGATCCAGAAAACATCTGCTTATTGCCTACCTGACTTGTTTCAAAAAAGCATTTTAGCATAAGACTGAGATTATTCTGGAGATAGTCTGTCTTTGATTCAGTGAGCAGTCATTTCTGGTTTGTGTGCAGCATGGATGGAGTCCTGTGAGAGAGATGCACACCTTAGAGATGCTGATAAACAGACAAAAGGGACAAATGCAGCACACTTCCTCCACATTTCCTAGGTGAATGACCTCTGCTCTCTCCACTAAAAAAGCACCACCTGACTCTCCCCACTGCAAATAAAGATCACTTCCACCACTGCCAGAATGTCTGCCAGCATATTTCTATCTAAAGCCTGTTTTATCAGAAATGAATCAGCCAGAAGGAGAATGTGGACTGCAGAGAGCCTCAGCATGCCAGGAACTAGGGGAAACAAAGACTTTTCAACGTGAAAACCACTAGAGCTATTCACAGAGCATCATCTGGGGATGGACACTAAAGATCAAGCTGGAATAGCATTTCTTTCACTTCTAACTGGGTCTTTTCCATTACATATATCTTCTCAAAGCATACATACCCTGCCTGGTCTTCCTTCTAGAAGAAAATATTTTGGAAAGTTTATGACAAGTTTACTTAGCCTGTTTTGAGTATTCAAGCATAAGGGAGAAAGCAGTGGTATCTTTCATTTAAAAAAAAACTGTACTTTTCTGCACACTCATCAACTGAAGCCTCAATTTTTATCTGTAGTTTACTTTTTTAGAGTGCTGACAATAAGCTCTGCACTTCATAAGAAGTAATCCCTGCCCTGGAGAATGAGGGTGATCTGCAGTTTAAAATCAAAGGTAGTCCCCATTGAATTAAAAAAGATTATTCATGTGTGTAAAGTTCCATTTATATAAAAGGAAACACATTTACAGCTTAAAGGAAGGCTGAAAACCATCACACACCTCCCCCCTCCAACCAAGCAACCAACAAAAGCCACAGCTGGGAAACAGTAGAGGATGGAGTGAAGAAGGGAAAATCAAAAAGTGCTTCTCACCCCTAAAGAACTCCCTGAGAACAAGTCTGCACCATTGTTCAGTTATTATGTAGCACAATTAGCCCCAAACATTGATGTTAACAGGACTGTTCACATGGATATGGTTTCCCAAGCTGAGTTCAGGTATTTTCAGCAAAATGTAAAAATACCCCTATGGTTGGGAGGCAGGTTTATTTAAAATCAGAATTAAAAAAATTGTTCTTTAGGTTAACACTTTCATATTGCTGGCATTGTACATAATCTAAGCCCTGATGCTTGTAATACAGGACAGCTATATATTGGTTTTCTGCACATCAAAAAAAGAAAAAAATCAAATTATTATATGTTGTGCATAGAGATTAAAGGAATTACTCTGAGATCACAAAGGCTACCTTTGGATCAACATTACTCTCATATCAGTTAAGCCTTTTTGATAAAAGATTTGCATTTGTTTTTGGAAACTGCCTGTTTACCAATTCAAATACATACTGTATCCACACAAAAAATCGGACTCTCATCATACTTCCAGATGAAGTATGTCTGGTCTCCACTTCCAGTGTGCTTTGTATCTATGTGATGCTATTCCTAATCATGAATTGCTGAATCTCTAAAGTAGAGAGATTTGGAAGTTGATGAACAAAAAGGTTCTAAGACAAGTTTCCTCTATTTTCAAATATTTAAAGTAAAAAACGGATTAGAAACTGTCCTTAATAAAATCACTTCCCCAATGCATTTTCCACACTTTCTCTTTAAAAAAAATTAAATTTAAAAAGCCAATACCATACAATATCATAACTACTTTTTTCAACCTCTTATGTAATAATGATATTCATTCAAAATAAATTTGAAAGTAGTTTTATTAAGCAAATTTCTGCATTTTACACTGGATACAGCTATTACAGGCAACTTAATACCTCTCAACTCTACTAACAGTCATAAACGACTTTGCAGAGAGACTAACATGATTTAACTATCATCCAGGGAGACCCTTTGAACTGTGGTTCCATCTGAACTCAAACAAAGGGTTTTTACAGCCAGCACTGTCAGCCTGAAGAGATGCTGCTAAATAAGTTAGGCAAAAAAATGAAAATCAATATTATTATAAATTACATGTTTTCTAGGAGTTTGCAGTAATTGAGAGACGTGTCTTGAGGGCCAGATACTCATTTGTTTGCAGGCCAAGCCTTTGAGCCACAAGGGTGATGCTGATAAAACACATACGTGTGTCAATACTTGAATGAGTAGCCACTAAAAAGGTTACAAGTGCAGCATTTCTAAACCAATTATAAAGGCAAAAAAGTCCATACAATCTATATCAAAAGCTAAAGTCTAAAACTTATTCCCATTCCACAGTGACAGATGAAAGTGATATCATCCTTAGAGGTATCTACCGAGTGATACATTTTTTGCTATCATTTAATAGTCTAGTTATTTAAAATCAATACTCCCACGCATGCTGTCATTCTTCTCCTGTCCCATTCAGGACTGTGGAAGCAAAGAATTCCCCTATGTAATTATAAATCCATTTAAAACAAAATATTGAACCATGTTTTCAAATCTTCTTCCCACTATATGGCATTTTCAATGTAATTACTTCTAAAACCTCCACAGCTAAATTTAGTTTCCTTATAGAAAAGACTTGGGAATACTCTAGAAATGCAGAAGGGGATGAAAACCTGCATTGAATTTCAGCATAATTATCAACACGCTTCTTTGGTCACATCCACAAGGGAAGTCAAGACACCTACTTGCCATAGCAGAATAAACAACCCTGACTGTTTAGAAGCATAAAAGTTTGTCTAACCAACTGCCCTGACAGAGCTTCCTGAGCCATGCCTGTAAGCAGAAGCATGATGGAAAGGCACTCTTACCTATCATGCCAGCAAGACATATTGATTGCAGGGGTAAAAAAGGTAAAACTTCAATATATTGGGTTTCTCTTGGGTCTGTGTTAAATTTTTTGGGTTTTTTTTATTACTGTTATTATTATTTCTTTTTTAAATCCACTCTCTATTCTGAATGTGAAGACTGAGGCATATAGAGTGGAATTCAACTCCTGTTGGTACACGGAAAAGGGCAGAGGATCAAGAATGCACCTGATGTAAGTGACACAAAACGGTGGAAAATGACACCTCCTCCTACAGATGGTACACTGAGCAAAAGCCTCCAGCTTGACACTGAAAGAAGACTGGGATTGTCATCTTCTCCCCAAATTAAGTGTTTCACTTTGTGTGGACATAAGTGATACAGGTTGTTTTAGGGTTTTTTTAGGTTGGAGGAAGGGGTGTAGGAATTGTTATTTACTGCACTGTACAATCAGCTACACACTGGGTTAAAGAGCACAACACCTACCAGCTTAAAGCCAAACTGGACAAGGACATACACTAATACCTGTTCATTGGGTCAGCAAGGAGAGATTTAGAGAGGCAAGGAGGGGCAGTGGCTCCCTCTCTAGGTCCCCTCTTCCACAAATCCTCTGGGGAAAGCCCTGAATTTGGTCCTGCCTTTCACAAGTACCTTTATATCTACTGATCACTGAGTACAAAGTAGAAGCCCTCCTAGGAGAATGGAGATTTCTCTGAAAATCACAAGCTCTGGCTTGAATTCCCTCTAGCTAAAGCAGTTCTGTGATCCTGGTTTTACATTCCCTGGACAGATGCTCTTCTGACTTAGCCACAGGTATACAGGAATAACCCCTATTTGTAACAGCTCCAGCAGCCATGGCTTAGCAGCACTGTCAGTACAGGTCAGACATGTGCTAAACACACCTGCTACAGTGTTTGCTTGGGGGCTGAGCACTGAGACACAGCTGTGTGATCTGCACATGGCCTCAGCACCAGGCACCAGCCAAGACATTCAGCTCAGCTCAGACTGAGCCCCCTCTGGGCTCTCATGGCAGTAAAACACTACACACCTGAACTGCACCAGGGAAAAGAGGTGGACTTCCAGGGTTTGCAGCTCACTCAGTGACATTCTCAGGACTGCACTTCAATTCCATCAAAATTGTACTTAAATGCTAAATTTTGAATTAGGCTTAAGTGAAAATGATGAGTGTTCTGTAAGAGGCAGCAAATGAACGAGTAACTATGGAGAGAGTAGTGTCACATTCACAGAGAGGAGTGATTCCAAACCTATCTGCTGAAAGAAATGAGAAGATTTAGAAAGTGATGAGAAAGTTTAGCACCCAATATCATGTTCATCCATTGAATCCATCACTTAACAAAGACAATATATAGCAAACATCACATGAAAAAGCTATAAGGGAATTCCATTTGAAGGCTGAGAAAGAGTGCGGTGAATCATTCCACAAGCTCCAAATGTATTCTTGTACATCTCCTTCTGAACAAGATCATTTACTGCGTGATACATCTATCATACTACTGAAGTAGTTTTTAATTAAGAATATACAGTTACAGAACAGCAAACATTCAACAGTAATGTATTCAGAGAACAATATTAAACTTTAAAATATATTGGGTGAATTTATCGTTTAATATTTTAAAAAAATATATAGTCACAGGATGAACTGGCCAGAGGAAGATGCAGATTCTACACAAGGCTTTTGTAGTTTTAGGCTCTTCAAATATTCATAAAATTAACCACACTGGTGATGAGAGAGGATTCACATAACTTTCTTTTCTCCACAACTGAAGAGGAATAGATTTCTGAGAAAAACTACTATAGAAAAGTAAATCTCTGCTCCACACTTTTTGCCCTTCAGTTTTTCGACACTGCTGTCTTCCACCAACTTACAATTCTGTAGTTTTCAGGACAAGAATGACAGCTTTGTGTTTAAGAGTATAGGTGCACTTTTCTTCCATTAATTTCTTATATCATTTTAAACATATTTTAAACAACTGCAGTTGTTTGGCAACCACAGACTTCTGTACCAACCCTGAAACACACAAAGCAGCTGTAGAAGAAGGAAAGCAGGACCACCAGAAAATCCAGGTGGTTCAAAATCAAACAAATCCTTCTCTTTCAAACATTAGTTGGTTCCTCAAAAATGCCTCTAACATATTTCAGATATTCAGAATCTCTTTAATATAAAATTTATTTATCATTTTTATTGTTTAAAATTGTTTCTGGGTGGTTTCACAGATCACGCATCTTTCCTTTCCTTCCCCTCCAAATTTGAGGTATATTGCACAGTTTCTAGTGCTCTGGTGGCACATCAGCTTTTAGCAACTGGTACAAGGCAAAGCTATTTCATCCCAAAATTCCTTTCCCCTCCTTGGTAATTACCATCAGCTCCTGGCAGTTTATTTTAATATCTCCTCTACTGTCACTTCTGATGTGAACAAGAGTGATGGTAGGAGGACCCCTTGATTCAATGCAGACAGTAGAAGTTTATTCTATTGTCTTTACTATTTCAAATTTACACCTGACACAATCAGACCAATTGATTATCTTCACTGTGCAACTCTGAAGTGGGGAACAACAAGGTACTTACCTTCCTTTGGTGGTTATAAAGTCAGATTAATTGTTCTTTAAGTGTTCCCACTCTAACATGTGATTTTACTGCAAAAAGAACATTATGCAGTACAGTACAGCAGACAACAAGTAATTTTCCTGAATAGCAATTAAGTTTTTCACAAGCTCAAATTAAAAATCTATTTCATCCATGCTAGGTTAAAAGCATTAAGGAAATTAGTCCAATCTGAACAGTAAAGGAGAGATCAGTTTCCTGTTTCTTGCTGTCACGGCATTTAGGGGATACTACCACACCCACAGACATATAGCAGCTTTCTCTCCTGAACTGCTACTTCCTCCATACGTTTGGATAAAGCAATTACACTAACTCAGTGCTCTCTGTTTTCTTCTATATATTCAAGATAATTGAAGAATGTCTTTAAACCTTTTGCTCAGATTTAAAACTGGAAATAATCCTGAAACAAGTAGCTTTGTTTGGACACCTTGCTAGCTTTGAGGGCTGAAATAAAAACTTTCGTATCAACTAAGGAGTATAATGAAAACAGAATGAAGAACTGGATTCTATTTTTGTAAGGATGTTTCCATAAAGAATAAAGTCTAATTCAAAGGATCAAACTTTAAAAAAGAAAAAAAGAAAACTGGAAGTTATTTTGGTTTGGGTTTTTAATCTCTCAGTTTAACCTCACTTCTTTTAAAACATGTCTGGACTTTCAAGATTTTTCTCCTGAAATCCAATGGCCTATGGAATCCTTTACTTCCTTCAGCAGATTTAACTATATAAATTTCTCTAACAATATTACTGTAAAGCCATGTTATTTTATGGAGGGGCGTTTGTTTTCTTTATGTTTGTGTAAAGCCAAACACTTTTACTGGCAAGACTGCAGATTCCCATATAAAATGTTTATACCCTTTAAAAAACACTTTATCACATTATTAAACTTAAATTGGAGCTGTCAGATTTCTTCAAAGTATCCTGAGGAATCTGTCAGCAGCATGGCCATGCGCATAAATTCTGGCATTTCTTTTCACAGTATATCAAAAACTAGACGGATGAACGATCTGAAACTGTTATGTGTGTGCTGCTGTCTGAAAGAGTTGAGCTGTTTGGTTTAATGCCAGACAAATGTTCTTCCAGCTGCACTTCTATGACATAATCATGATGTACAGTCAATGGTCACATTTACGATATAACACCTTTGGATATGTGCAAGCAGCAGGCAGCACACTGCCCATTTGAGCTCCCAGTTCTAGAAGCCAGCCTTCAGTCAAACACTTCTCACAATAGACACAGCTGTTTTCTAACTCCAGGTCTGCATCAGCCATCAGCAAGGAGATGCTTAGAAGACTTGATTGGGAGGTTGGTGCTGTCATGAGCCCTTGCTGCTAAATAGTGATTTCAGGGAACCATGCTTGCATTTACTGCTAGAGTAGAATAAATAGCAAAATACAGTTAGCAAAATGCACTCAAATACAACAAAAATCTACCACAATCTCAAATATCTTGTTGACCAAGTTCAGCAGAAGGAAGGCCTTCAAGTGCATCTGCTCAAGTAGATGCTAATACAACCAACATGGAAATGCAAAAAAACAGAAAGGGGAAACACAAGTAGCCAAATATTATCAAGATTTAAGGGTATTTGCTCTTTTTACAGAGAATCTTGATGAAGGAATCAGTACTTCATGTACACAGGAGATATGTGAGTGGAGTAACAGAAAACAGCAACCTGTTGTGGGGTTACCAAGGACTGTCTGCTTAAACCAGGTTTAGGCTTTTCATACTCAGATTGTGCTGTTGATCAGGCCTCTCTTCATCTGGCCTCTGCTGAAAGAAACTGATTCAGCCACTTTCAAATTGTCTAACTGTAGAGGAAAGTGCTCTAAGCTGAACTAATTGCTGTTGCCTTTCCTCTTTTTCTTAAAAAAACTCCAAAAAACAAACAAATAAACCACAGAAACACACACACACACACAAAAGCCCCTGTTTTCTCCCTGTATGAAAACTGCAAAAATTATTACCAAGGTTTCAATTCTTGTAGCTGCTGGTTAACAGAGGAGAAGTCTTGGGAAAAAAAATAAAAATAAATATAATTGAGAATTACATCCTTAGATATCTTAACTACTATCATACTGAAGTATGTCAAATACATTCTTCTTTATTAAAAAACTTAAAACTAAAGTCTCCTACTATAAGTGTTACTTAATTTAATAAGCATTTCCATACAGCTTTAGTATCTAAAAACACTAAGTAAATGAACAGTTGAAAAAACTGTTACAAAATCTCAGACAATCATGGGAAACCTTTGAGGCTGCAATGATTCCTCTAACACTAACAGGAGACAATTGAAGAGGCCTTTTTTTATCCTTGGGATCTTTATAGCAATTATTACTTACATTTAAATGGCAAAAATCCTTCATTTTAAAAGGCAGCCAGACACCACCTATATCATCCCAAATCCTGGGCCCAAACATGTGAACCAATATGGATGCAAACTGCCATGGTTTCTTTCCCAAATAATGGACAACAGCATAATTACTATGGATTAAATTAATTGTACAGTTTTGTGTAGTGAATAAAATACATATTTCACACGCCTATTCACAATATCAATAAGCAAGGAAGTGCATGATTTAATAAATAATATTTGTTAATTTGAACTTAATTAGGGAACATGAAAAATTGGCATTTATTCAGCCTTTAGATATAAAAGGAAGGACAGATATTTTGTATTTTCACATCAAACTTATTTTGAATATGTTTTTATTTTTACTGACAGAAGATAAAGCCCTCTAGTAATCCTTCAATAATTATTTTCTTGCAGCAAGATAATATTAAGAAATATAACCATGATGAAAAGTCTACAAAACGCATATTAAAAGTTGAATTATATTTACAGAACATAAGTTTGAACATGCTCTAATTTGCACCCATTTAACCTGAATTTCCCTGACCTAATAAAAAATTCAAGCAACCTCTATTGTTATTCTACAGCAGCAAAAGCAGCCCATTGCTCATTAAGGTGGGAGTTTATACTCAAAGACACAGAAAAGGTTGAGTCCTTTGCTCTCTCTGCTATGTAAAGGCTCCTCAGACAAGGTGTGTGCAGTCCCTGCTGCACACAGTTATGGCATGGCAGCAGAAACATCAGCTCTCAGCATCCCCCTTGCAGCATCTTCTGACTCCTTGAAAAACAACAATTAAGCAGTACATAGGCAGATGCACTAACAGCTTTTGACTTGCCCCTGGGCTAGGCATGAGTCACCTCTTTCTGACCTGTCTTTTTGTAATGGCTACCACATTGTGACTAAGACGTCATTACACAGAATTTGACAATCAGAGGGCCTTTTTTTTTCTAATGAACACTGATACATGGAAAAAACCTGATCCCATCAAACCTGCTTTTTTGATTTTTATGTAAAATATGCTTCATCAAGTACTTAAACAGCTCAGATCTATCTCTCAAACTGAAAAACAAGTTTTGAGAGGTACTTATGTCTCATAATTTTCCAGGATGTAAAAATGGTTAGGCTACAATTCTGCAAGGAACCAGCAAATTTATATTTAACTTTATACCCCTCAACTAATTCCAAATACTTTATTTGTATTGTAAAACAAGTCATCTATCACTATGCAAGAAATAGAGGAAGCTATAAACCTAATTTAAAATTACTCTAATGTCTTGGTGCTTTCAGAATATCATTGTGCCTGTGTAACAGCAAACTAAACAAATCTTATGCTTTGAAGAACATCCTGACATGCATTTTAATGCTGAATATTCTTTGTCATATGCAATAATAAATTGAGAACCAGTGCTCAAGTAAATAAAAAACTTACCTGAAAGGCTGCCAGTGGCATAAGAGACTTCTAATTGAAATGTTAAAGCTTTGAGATGTGAAAAAGTATGAGGTTTTTACAGAGGAAACACNATCTACAGTCAAGGTCACATAGCTCTCACTGCTCATTACATAGAAGACCTGGGTTCTAACTCCAGCCCTTCAATTCACAGTATCACAGAATCATTAAGGTGGGAAAAGACCTCCAAAACCATGGAGTACAACCTTTGACTGATTAGCACCTTGTCACCTAGACCATGCACTAAGTGTCACATCCAGTCCTTTCTGGAGCAGCTCCAGGGATGGTGATTCCACTGTTGGGGAGCACATTCAGTGCAGGTAGCTCGATGAGCAGCTGCAGTGTGAACTGCAGGTTGATCCCCAGGCAAGAGCCATGAAGTGCCACCCTTTGCAAAATAAAGGACCCAGGGACCTGTGGCAGCAGCCAGGGGACTGGACACTTAGGGCAGGAGCCAGACATTTTATGCTAGGACTGTGAGGGGTCTTTGTTCCAGGTCCCTCCTTGGAGGCACCAGCTCGAGCCGTTATTTTGTTATTGCACCAAGCTTAAATTATTTTAGCAATTGAGACATCTGAGACTGTGTTATGGGAATCCTGGTCTGGCTGGGTGAGTGTCAGGGGTGTAGCTGTGAAGTGGGCTCAGTCCCAGTTCAGGTGGTGTGGGTGTGACTGCCAGAGTGGCTCCTGGATGGCTGGATAGGGAAATTTCCTAAACATCACCATCTCCCTGGGCAGTTCATTCCAGTGCCTGAAACCATATCTACCTTACAGGTCTTCATTATACAAAATACAGCCTCAGGCAAACAATACTAGGGGTATTCAGGCCATCTCAGACTATGCCAGGGTGATAAGAAACATAAAATTCTTATGTTTATAGATATAAATATGTGTGTGATATTAAATAATTAATACATTTACATATAAAAAATGTCAAGACAACATAGATGAGTATGACTTCACCAGTATTAATTAAGAAAAAGATTAAGACAGAGAAAAAGGGATGCTATAATTGGAAGAAGCAATGGAGACAGCAAAAACAAGTAGTTGTTCTTATTTATTCACATAAATATGTAGATTATCTTTGTTCCTCCGGTGACTGCACTGCCTGGTTTATGCTTCCTTTTGTTACCCATTTCTAAGGCACTGCTGTAGAACTGGGCAGCACTTTCATTCAAAACCTCAGATACACAACTTGCAGATTTTGTAAGAAATAAGTTGTACTGTCCCTATCCTCCAAAACATAACAAGTCAGATTTTCTCATACTAACTCCAGCTACCTTGAGTGTAAATGTAGTAGTGTCAGGTCAATGGACAGAGAGGCCATTGTTTTCTGATTCCATCCTTTTCTATGCTTTCATAAATGTAACATTACTATGAAAACAAATAATTTGTATTTGGAGCATACTTTTAAGATTAGCCACATTTTTAAGAATTCTTTGTAAACAGAGCTTCTTCCTTTGAAGTTGGATTTGAAAACATTGATAGTGTTTATCCCAGAAGGGAAATAAACAAGAAGATTCATAATTAATGTATCAAAAATAATGAGTTATATTGAAAGGGAACTTTAGTTCTCTGTCTCATGATAGAAGAGTCATTCCACAAAAGTGACTAGTGGTATACTTTAAAAAACAGGAAATATTAACTCTTTCCTCTTCACTCCTTGTTATGAGATATTGTTATCCTAAACAAATTTATCTTTTGAGACAGGATATTAAACTAAGCAGATCACGTCTATCTACCTTAGATTCCCATCTATTAATGCTGGTTTCTTAGCACACAAATACTCTAATAAAGAAGGTCAATAACAACAATAGTCCAGGCACACATTCAGCCAGGGATTACATTCCAAATTCAGCTATAGTTTATTCAGCTAACAAATATTACCCGGCCCATGGCAGCCATCAGTGCATGCAGTCTTAGACCACAATAAACACAAATGAATGCACTACAGCTTAATACCCAGTGAGGGGCTGTTAAAGATAACTTACATGACTTTATCAGAGGCAGTATATGATTGTGAGTTCAAGGCATTAACACCAAATTCATCCCTCCCAACTGCAGACATCCAAGGGTAATACTTAACCTATGTGTATGACATGGTTTGTGGTCCTTCTACAGCGAGTGAAAAGACTCACACTCACACAGGGCTATTCACATGGAAGGAAATGCACCCTCCACAGGGCAAGACTAAGATGAGATTAGGAAGGTATATCAAAGATAGCTATGCAGGTTTTGGAATTAAGCTGGAGCCAATGTACTAATCTCACCCTCCCCAACTTTTCTCTCCATGACTAAAATAAACCAAGAAAAAGTGAAAGCTGGCAGTTCCAATGGCTTCATGTTTCTACAAGGCATAAGCCTTTTGTTCATTTAAGGTGTGGGCTAATTCTTCAGCTGAAGCCCACCTCTCCTACTGTTGACTGAGGAATTGTTTGTATAAGGATCCCTCCTCTTGTTCAGCACAGACTTGGATGGCTTGACTTGGATAGCTAGTGAGCCTTGATTAAACAAAGAGAGTTCTTTGGCACAAAAGATGCTGAAAAGCCCTTGGATGATTTGTTCTGCTACCTCAGCCATCGTCCAGCAAAACCTCCAATGCAAGGGTCGAACAATTCAGAGATGATACCATCCCAGCCCACTACAGGTATTTTTTGAAGGTCATCTGACCCCAGCTGAAATTGCACTGAATTCACAGAACAAAGTATTATTCCTTCAGGGAGGATGGGACTCCACCTTGGATTACAGACACACAGTGAACTGGCGGCATCGCTGTTAAAAACTGTTAATAATTCATTGTCAGTCCCTGGAGAAGAACAAATTAAAAATGCTGCTTGAAATATCATCTTTATTGGCAATACTGTGGAAAAAAAAAAAAGCAACTTCTTTTCCCTATTCTCTGCATGCAAACACACAAAGAAAGTGGCCTTCTTTAAACAAAAACAGTTGCTGACATTTTACGTTTCTGATTTTACTTTATTTACAGAGGATTCTGAATCTGTCTGCTGGGAAATGACATTTTCCTTCAGCTAACAAAATGAAAATATATAGAAAAATGGTGGAGCTGGCATTTACAGGAAACATAGCCAGAAAATTACAGAGGACAAATAACCACTTGTGTTTTCTATAATTACACAGAAATATGAATTAGACTTTGCATTACTGTAGTTTATTTATGAATCTATTTATGACCTAAAGAAAACAATAATGGAATCCTTTTTTAAATCTACCTTCCAAAGCACCAGTTAACACTGACTACCAGAAAGGACATTTCTTGCAATTATAGTCTTAAGAGTACAATTATAAGTTTTTTATAAGGTAACTAAAATATTATATTGCAATAACAATAAATACATGTAAGTATAGATTGATCAAAATTAATTCTTATCTCTTATCCAGGAATTACCATAGATATTTATTGTAAGATAATGTCAAAATGATCTCATGAATTTATTTATAGCCTTGAAAATACAGATAGAAAGATGAAATACTAAACTCACAATAGAATTATTCAATCACATATATTACATTTCACCCAAAAATAGGATATCAGGCTAACAGCACATTCTGGTTAGGCAGCACAATTTGACTAAAAATGCATATTTTTATTCACTACTTCTACAAACTGTCAGCAGTTGTAGAAACACAGACTTTATGTTTCCAATGATAGCTGACAGCGCAAGTCAAGTAACCAGCTTTCCCTTCCCTACATGCTTGAAGAATTGTAGTACCATTTATCCACTGCAAAGGTTTACAAAGGCCTGGCAGAGTGAGATTAATAAGTTTCTTTATAAAGCAAGCAGTAATGTTTATATCCTTCCTTCTTGAGTAGTGTCTGACTTCAAACCCTTTGTATAATCAGGCTTGATGGGTGTCACTGGAGGCTCAAAGTAAAATAAATGCAAAAATCACACTTTAGAACAAATGAGGGAGTATTAACTCATTGTGGAAGAACTTAGAAAGGATCAGCAATGCTTCTGGTTTTCAATTTACTTTTCGGGCAGAGCAGCAGCAGAGCACTGCAGACATCCCCATCCATTTGCACTGCAGGACCAACAACACCCACCCTGAAAAGCCAAAAGACTGTATTCCAAAATCCTTTACATCAAATACACAAAAAAACCTTTTCTGCACACTTTCAGATAGACTTTGAAAACTGAAAGCAACCAGCAAATGACAGTCTCCCAAGGAGGAAAAATATCAGTTGTCTTTTACACACAGGAACTTGTGTACCTCATTCCCAAGTGATATTTTCATCAGCCTCCTGCAATGCTGAAGCAAGGGGAGATGCACTGCTGGGAGTCAAGCCAGCAACAACCTGAGTGCTGAACCTTGGTAATCCACCCAGGAGTTAAAGCAAGCCATGGGACACCAGAGTTTATATTCTGCTCTCACCATCAAGGTAACATAGATTTGGTAACTTCAGAGGAGTTGATCAGGATTGACTGTGGTGTAAGTGCTGAGCACAAGAGGGTCCCACATCTACTGCTCTATTTACAAAGCTGTACCTCAGATTCCTTTTGAAAATTCACCTTTTCTGCAGTTCTGCTGAAAGCAATTCATTTGCTAATACCAACAGTCTCACTTTTTCATAAACTGTAACTGAAAGATTTTCAAGAACTTATCTAACAATAGCCTTTAAAAATTGTAGTCCTTCAGGTACTACATCTTTTAAAGTAAGGTAATAAGGATTCTGAAAAGAGAGTAATCCAAATTCTTCAATACACATTTCTAAAGCATTCCAAGGAGGGCAAAAATTGACAAAGTTTCTGAGTTTCTATAAACACATGCAGAGCACACAGGCACGTGTTTAGAAACAAATACTCCCTTTCCAAAGCATCCAACACTTATTTCTTAGTCCTGGAGGTCCAGAAATGACAGGCCTACAACTGTGTCTTTGTTGAGGCATCAAAGAGCTCCTCTAAACAATTTTTAAGTTGAATTTCCCTGCCCTAAAATCATCTTTGGAGTCCTAGAGAATCAAATTCCCAGCAGGTGGCTCAGCTTTAAAAAAAAAAGGAAGCAGTGACAACCACTTGGTAGAAAATGATTTTTTGGTTGTAATTGTAGGGTGGGATTTTCTAAAGCTCACATTTCCTAACTTTGCTCCCACAAGCTAAGAAGTGAAGTATGCTGTGATCTCTGGCAGGAGGCCAAGAAAACAGTCTTCAAATAGCCAGCCTCACCCACAATTACAATTACATATTTTGTAAGCAACTCAATAAATAGTCAGCTGCTCCAATTAGAGATTATATAAGTGAAGCAGCATTTGGAGCTCTTTATCTCCCAGAAATGTCACCATCATGATCATACAGATTTTAGGGGACAAAAAACCCAGTACAGAATATTAGATAGGTAGGGCACAGTACAGTTAGCAAATAAATTTCCTCAAATGTAAAATTTTATAATGCCACAAAACAGTAAGAAAAAAAAAAAAGCCAGAAAAATGTTCTAAGGGCTCAAAAGCCAGCTTTGCCATGTAAGGCCTCCAAGCTCAATCTGTTCAGCAAGAGCAAACTGTTAGTACTTAAACAAGGAAAAGATGCAATGGAAGAAATGCTCAATTTCAATGCTGTGTGTATGTTAGGATATGACAGCTGAAAACTGAAATAAAAAGATTTGATGTTGTGGCAGTGAAGATAAACCAGCTTTTAAGTTCATGATTTTGTCTTATCCATGTCCACATGAGATCTAGGAACTGGGACAGAATCTTACCTCAGCTCATCAGCCTTAGTTTCCTGTGCTAAGAGCATCAGTATTCTGGTTCTGCTCCTTACACATCTAGCTTTGCTTTTTTCCACCTCCTTTCAATTGCAATTCTTCCCATTTTTAAATTTTTTGCTTATGGCTTCCTGCCAAACACTCCTTCTTTCATGTTCTTGAGCCCTGGCTTTATTAGTCTTGTCTATCAGTATGCCCAGAAGATGCTCTCACCTATACACCTGACAGGCTCTTCCTAGCATCTCCTAAAGTACTACCAGCAATGAATTGTCCTTCTTCTTATTCTGAAGGAATTTTAAGTTTCTCCTCTCTCCTTTAGCCTGTCAGTGTGAAGCATTCCCTCCCTGGCATTAAACATTCTGCTGAATGATCCAGTGCAGTAAGAAGAACTACAAATCTTTGGAAACTTACTTAAAAATTCCATAATTTTAAAATATGAAATTTCACCTACAGTGATTCTTTAAGCCTTTTTTCCTAAAGATCTTAATGCCATCTGCAGCTGCTGCTTTTATTAAGATTAGAATTAATGCTCTTTTTTTTTGGAACAGATTTATACAGTGATCCAAATGCAATTAGGGTTCAGCTAAAATTTCACATTGGGGACTCCCAAATCCAACACAGTCACGCACTAATGTGCAAAATCACTGCTCTCCAATAGATCTGCCTTCCCATCTTGTGCTACAGAGACTTTGAGGGAGATTTTTCAAAGGGTAATGTTGGGTTCCTTATTTGAGAAGTTAGAGTTTCTGGCCCCTTACAGGTGATCTAGAAAAGGGATATAGTGGTACCTGCCACAGACCATGGACAGCTAGGGTGGTACAGTGACCACTCTGCTGTGCCCCCCATTTGCTCTTGTTGCAAAAGGGATTTTTAAATCTTTTTTTTCTTCACATCGAGACTCCTATAGGTTGGTTTGTATTTTCTCTACAACTTTTGATCCAAGAGGAAATGCCCACCAAATACCCCACCATGGAATCGTCCCACGCCTCCTGAAGTGACACATGCCTTCTGCTGAAATCTCTGATGCCAGTAAATCCTAATGGTTTTTCCCACAGAATAAAAGAATATCCTGGGTTGAAAGAAATCCACAAGGATCATTGAGTCCAGCTCCTGGCCCTGTACAGCACCATCCCCAAGAGCCACTCAATGTGCCCAAAAGTATCGTCTACAACTCTGACAGCCTTGGTGCTGTGACCACGGCTCTGAGGAGCCTGTTCCAGTGCCCAGCTACCCTCTGGATGAAGCCTATTTACACAAAGCCTCTTCAAAATTCTTCATTTTGGCATGTTGGTTCTTATCCAAAGTGACAAGAATTTCTACAACCATCCAGATAAAGACTCTTTATTTTTTTAAGAGTTACTTTTCCTGTATATATATATATATATGACTTTGTGTAGCAGATCTGAGGTCAGTTTAATACAGCCCTTTTTTTTTTTTTTCTTTT